>CM067311.1:61693978-62283978 GCA_034231615.1 Meghimatium bilineatum | reverse complement strand
AAAATCTTTGGTCCAAAAGATATCACTATTTACATATGTAACATCTTTGGTCTAAAATAAATAACTACTGTCATATGTAAAATCTTTGGTCCAAAAGATATCACTATTTACATATGTAACATCTTTGTTCTAAATTAAATCACTACTGTCATATGTAAAATCTTTGGTCCAAAAGATATCACTATTTACATATGTAAAATGTTTGGTCCTAAAGAAATCACTACTGACATATGTAAAATGTTTGGTCCTAAAGAAATCACTGCTAAAATATGTAAAATGTTTGGTCCTAAAGAAATCACTACTGACATATGTAAAATCTTTAGTCCTAAAGAAATCACTACTGACATATGTAAAATGTTTGGTCCTAAAGAAATCACTGCTGACATATGTAAAATCTTTGGTCCTAAAGAAATCACTGCTGACATATGTAAAATCTTTGGTCCTAACGAAATCACTGCTGACATATGTAAAATCTTTGGTCCAATAAATCACTGCTGGCATATGTAACATCTTTAGTCTAAAACAAGGCACTGAGAACAGAGTGATGTGGCGAGATGTGTGTGTGTTGATCTTTCTAAAGTGACTTCAATACGACCCTGACAGGTTATGGGTTTATTGAAGCTGATGATGTGTTCTTGTGCAGATAAATGATGACCTACCTGTTCATCTACTGCTCGGGATATATAAATAGACTAATTATTTTCTATTTATGATATACCCGAGTATACACACGTACATGGTAAGATACCCAATGATACACACGTACATGGTAAGATACCCAATGATACACACGTACATGGTAAGATACCCAATGATACACACGTACATGGTAAGATACCCAATGATACACACGTACATGGTAAGATACCCAATGATACACACGTACATGGTAAGATACCCAATGATACACACGTACATGTTAAGATACCCGATAAACCCACACGTACATGTTAAGATACCCTTTTATACACACGTACATGTTAAGATACCCATTGATACACACGTACATGTTAAGATACCCATTGATACACACGTACATGTTAAGATACCTGATAATACACACGTACATGTTAAGATACCTCTTGATACACACGTACATGTTAAGATACCCATTGATACACACGTACATGTTAATAAACCTGATAATACACTCGTACATGTTAAGATACCCCTTGATACACACGTACATGTTAAGATATCCATTGATACACATGTATATAATAAGATACCCGTAGTTATACACGAGCATGTTAAGATATCCGTTGGTACACACGTACATATTAAGCTATCCGTTGATACACACGAGCCGTGATATTGTTTACTTGAGCTAGGTGAGTATATGTACACACTCGAGTGATTCATCCAGACGTGAGCACGCACATACATACGCGTACTTGACACGGTGTGTAGCAGAACAGATATCCTGAAGCGGTGTGTGGATTGTATCTATTGGACAGTGACAGTGACATGTGTGCTGAAGGGAACAGGTGAGATTTGGACGAAAAGGTATGGAGAGTAATGGTGGGTAGTGATAGATGAGATCATGAGGATGGTAAACGACGGATATTAACGAGAGAGAAGAAGAAAAGAAGGAGAATGAAAGAGGGAAACGAAAGAGACTATAAAAGGGTACGAGAGAAGAATGGAATTAATAAGATAAGTGTGAGAGAAGTGAGAGAAGTGAGTGGAGTGTGAGAGAAGTGTGAGAGAAGTGAGTGGAGTGTGAGAGAAGTGAGTGGAGTGTGAGAGAAGTGAGTGGAGTGTGAGAGAAGTGAGTGGAGCGTGAGAGAAGTGAGAGGCGTTGTGTGGAGTGTGAGAGAAATGAGTGGAGTGTGAGAGAAGTGAGTGGAGTGTGAGAGAAGTGAGTGGAGCATGAGAGAAGTGAGAGGAGTTGTGTGGAGTGTGAGAGAAATGAGTGGAGTGTGAGAGACGTGAGTGGAGTTTGAGAAGCGAGGACTGAGTGGAGTGTGAGAGAAGTGAAAGGAGTTGTGTGGAGTGTGAGAGAAATGAGGAATTTGAGAGAAGTCAGAAGTATGAGAGAAGTGAGGGGAGAGTGAGAGAAGTGAGAAGTGTGAGAAAAGTGAGCAGTGTTAGAGAAGTGAGGAGAATTCTATGATTTAATGAAGTATAAGTGAGTAGAAACAAAGAATTAGACGAGATAATGTGAGAGAAATGAGAGAAATAACATGAATTACATGAGTGAGTATGAGAGACATGAGGAAAATGAGAGGGATTACATGAGTATGAGAGACGTGGGGAAAATGAGAGGGATTACATGAGTATGAGAGACGTGGGGACAATGAGAGGGATTACATGAGTATGAGAGACGTGGGGAAAATGAGAGGGATTACATGAGTGAGTATGGGAGACGTGAGGAAAATGAGAGGGATTACATGAGTATAGGAGACGTGGGGACAATGAGAGGGATTACATGAGTATGAGAGACGTGGGGAAAATGAGAGGGATTACATGAGTGAGTATGGGAGACGTGAGGAAAATGAGAGGGATTACATTAGTATAGGAGACGTACGGAGAATGAGAGGGATTACATAAGGTGTAAGGGATATTAAAAGCAGGAAAAAAAACCAAGAATTAGAAAAAAGAGAGGAATACAAAGAATGAAATAAATAGAGAAATGAGTGAAATTAGAAGGGTGACAGGTGTTAGAAGAGTGATGGAGAAATAGAAGAGCGGTGGGAATTAGAATAGTACGAGGAATTAGAATAATGGTGAGAATTAAAAGAGTGGTGGTGAGAATTATAAGAGACGTGGGAATTTGAAGAGAAGTGAGAATTAGAATAATGGTGGATTATGAAGATTGATGGGAATTAGAAGAGTACGAGGAATTAGAACAGTTATGGCAATTAAAAGAGTGGTGGAAATTAGTAGAGTCCGAGGAGTTAGAGAATTGGTGAGAATTTGAAGAATTGTGAGAATTACAAGTGTTGAGAATTTTAAGAGTGATGGGAATTCGAAGATTTGTGATAATGAGAAGATTGAGCGGGATTAGAACAGTGATGCGAATTAGAAGTGCGGTAGGAATTAGAAGAGTGGTGAGAATTAGAAGAGTGGTGAGAATTAGAAGAGTGGTGGGAACTAGAAAAGTGATGAGAATACAAAAGTGGTAGGAATAAGGAAATTTAGGGTAATTAGAAAAGTGGTGGGAATTAGAATATTTAGGGGAATTAGAAAAATGGTGGAAATTTAAAAATTTAGGGATTTAGAAAAGTAATGGGAATTAGAAAAGTGGGAGAATTTTAGAAGAGTCAGAGGTGAGTCATATACTTATATTAAACAAAAAATATGTGAATGCTCGAGAGAAGAAAGAGTAGCGTGTCCAAGAGTAATAGAAAAAAGTGTTCACTGGTGTATTGGTTAGGGAATAATGGTCAGAAGAGATAGCAAAGGAGGTGCCGCCGTTATATCCTGACATGCATGTCCGAGCAGGCTAAAGCGAACATTTGAATCTCTAACTTTCCATTATCCAGTCGCTAAGTCGCACATTTGCAACTGTAACTTTCCATTTTCCAGTCGCTAAGTCGCACATTTGATACTCTAACTTTTCATTTCCAGTCGATAAGTCGCACATTTGATACTCTAACTTTCAATTTTCCAGTCGCTAAGTAGCACATTTGATACTCTAACTTTTAATTTTCCAGTCGCTAAGTCGCACATTTGATACTCAACTTTCAATTTTCCAGTCGCACATTTGATACTCTAGCCTTCCATTTTCCAGTCGCTAAGTCGCACATTTGATATTCTAACTTTCAATTTTCCAGTCGTTAAGTCGCACATTTGATACTCTAACTTTTAATTTTCCAGTCGCTAAGTCGCACATTTGATACTCTAACTTTCAATTTTCTAGTCGCTAAGTCGCACATGTAATACTCTTTTCCATTAGTGAGACTACAGTAAAACGTTATAACGACAGCTACTTACGGGAAAACATGAGAATACATAATGTTTACTGTAGGTTTTTGTTTACAGTTTTACGCGGCATAATATTAGATTGTGTATATTTTTTTTACAGTTTTACACATAATCTTAGACTGTATATATATTTTTACAGTTCTACACGAGATAATGTTAGAGTGTGTATACGTTTTACATTTTATACGTTATAATATTAGAGTGTTTATACGTGTTACAGAGTGTATAATTTATATTGTAGTGTTTATAAATTTGAGTCTTAAAAAGTTATAATATTAAAATGATTATAAGTTTTACAATTTTGCAAGTTATAATATTAGAGTATTTATATCTTTTACAGAGTTTTATACGTTATAATATTAAATTTTTATGTTTTACAGTGTTTTGCATGTTATAATATTATAGTTTTTTAATGTTTTACTCTTTATAATATTAGAGTGTTTTTTTTAAGTTTTACATAATTTTACACGTTTTATTATTAGAGAATTTATATGTTTTCCTGATAAAGACTTTATGGTTGAAACTTTGATTTAGTCTGTCTTATATAATGTTATTTATTTATATTTTTTTTACCTTTAATCAATTAGTCTATTTGTTAGTCAGTTCGTCAATTAGACAGTCAGTTGGTCAATTAATCTGTGATTCAGATATTATATTAGTCAGTTAATCAGTTAGTCTGTTAGTCAGTTAATCAGTTAGTCTTTTAGTCTCAGTTAATCAGTTAGTCTGTTAGCCAATCAGTTGTTTGTATTGTTTGTTCACTGTGTGTTCTGTATTTTTCTTGATAAAGACTTTAGCTTAAGGTTGAAACTTCAACTTGTTCTTTCCTGTAAAGTTTTTTATCCTTAGCCAGTTATTTAGTCGGTGCGATTTCCCATAGCTTAATTGCCTTGTGTTTTTTCTAATTACTCAACATTTATGAATTAGGAAACAGCGGCGCAGCTGCTGGAGTTATTGTTTAAAGTGGAAGATGTGGATAAATCAATCACAAACCAAAAAGTCGACTCGGGTTCAATTTCAACAGGCAACGGTGGTGGCACTCTGGTTTGCAAACTCAAAATAAAACAAAGATAACTCATCCAGCAGGAAATGGTCAACAAAGCTACCTTTCTGTGATGATGCAAAACACAACGCCATCTCTATGAAGTATGTACTGAAGGTAACACTCACAACGCCATCTCTATGAAGTATGTACTGAAGGTAACACTCACAACGCCATCTCTATGAAGTATGTACTCAAGGTAACACTCTTATTCCAAACACTAGAAAAGGAGCTCATCATGGATGTATAGAAACGAATGCTAATTAGCTAATTTAAAATATTTACCTCCTTTTTTATCCGCAGCACATTTTTCTATTTCCCATTTTCTTATTTTGTTATATAATGGTCTACCTTGTCTTTCGTCGATCATACAGTCCTGTCGAGTTCTGGCTCATATGGGAACATCCTTTCGTCCATCATACAGTCCTGTCGAGATCTGGCTCATATGGGATCTTACTTTTCCCGTGATTGTCATTTCTCACTTTGCATGGACATCCAATTAAAATAACAGGAAATGTCTAGTTCATCACTTCCGAAGGATTATTCCCAATTTATCTCACGTATTATATTGTCGATGCTCACAGCTCTACCGACATCCTTCGACGCAACATCTTAAATACATCAACACATCTTTGTTTTAATCTATGCCTACTGTCTTAACTACCATTTTCGGTCGTGCGCTCGTCTACAACCGTTATATTTGGTTTAACAACTTAGAATCGAACAAAAACCTTCTATAACACACATTTCCTGTTCGCTAACATCGACCAATAGAATAAAATGGCACTACTAGATAATATACACATTAAAAACAATCGCTGGAAGACTTGTTACAAACACCTAATCACTACTTTTTATCTACTGAACCGCTACAGACGCATCACCTTCTGTCACAACGTATATTTACTTCTACGTTGCAACAGCAATTACAATTTTTGTGTTGCCTTCGACGTATAATTTCCTTTACTTAAAAAAAATCATGCAATACAAAACTATGCAAAACATGTGGTTGGATCGAGTTACGATTCTAACTATTCGCCAATGAAAAATATTTCTGTAAATAATGTCATATTTACGTGATTTATTGTCATATTTACGTGAGTTATCGGTCCTGCTTCTGTTTTTAGGCTCAAGCGATTATGTAGCTGTACACATTATACTCAAGAGCCCACTGGTTCGAATCCGTCTAGTGATATCTTATTTATAAAATTATAATATTTTTTTTAATTTTTTTTTGGTTTGGGGGGGGGGGGGATATCCCGAGGGATCATCGCTTAAAACTACGGAGTTACGTGTTATGATTGGTACTCTACAAATGGCGGGGCGTTTCGGTGAGAGGGACGGTGTACGCACGGGAAAACCCAAGTACAATGAAGTCTATCCTCTACACCTTTGAACCTTTATGATTGATACATGTAGCAGTCCGTACCAGGTTCGTTACACTCCATACAGATAAAACTTAAACCCGTCAAGTTCGTAACCGCTAAACCCTGGGTTTTGCCAAATGACCTACTGATTTACTGAAAATCATTATACTAAAGTTATTAATTTGACTTTTCCGGTGATTTTAATTGGTGACTTATCGTATTAACAGCCAATGAAATCACAGGAAAAAGTGAAATGAGTCGCATTAGACGGATGATTTCTAATTGAACTTACAAGTCTTATACAGTGAATGGCCATGGTTATATAGCATGCACTAGACATCAGGAAACTTCAATAATAAACTGTTGTTTTATTTATAAATTATATGTTGTGTTTATGTCTCCTCATAAACATTTGATATTTTAAATACATTTTTATAGGAGGCAAGCTTCTCAAGTTAACGTTACAAGAAATAAGCGCCTTATACTGCTTCTAAATTAGTAATAAATAATCTTGATTCTTGATTAGAAACTGGCCTTACAGCACTTGGGGCATTCCCATAAGTGCTCCGCCCTCTGTTCTAGCAGCCATTCGACTCGATGGTGTTTCTAGCCCAATTCCGCCGAAAGAGACGTCGACATCAGGGCACACCTCTGACCCTTGTGACAGGTTTCTTTATTGTTCCACCCACCCACGCCGTGCCCGTAACTAGTTCAAGCACAACGTCGGCATGTCGGAACAACATGGTAACTGTTATCGAAGATTACGACTACTGGATTGTATAGATGACGTGCCATGAAGCCTCTCTAAGAAGATAACCTCAATATAAAGGCATGTCATCAACTAAGGTTTTCTGTTGCATGGTTGGTTTGTCTAGTGAGCCATTGTTGAGACCCACAGACACAACCGCATGCGCTAGTAATAAATAAACATTGAGTCATGTAAAGGTATGCTTCACGATTTAGAAATACACATATATGAATTTGTGGCGGTAAACTTTGTTCATTAGTGCTACAAATATTGAAGTCTGTGAAGCTATCGCTGCAACAATTTTGAAACTGTCCCAATTATCGCTACAGACATTGAGTTTCGCTAAACTGTCCCAATTAGCGCTACAGACATTAAATTTTCTTAAACTGCCCCAATTCGCGCTACAGACATTGAGTTTTGTTAAAATGTAACAATTAGCGCTACAGACATTGAATTTTGTTAAAATGTAACAATTAGCGCTACAGAAATTGAATTTTGTTAAACTGTCCCAATTAGCGCTACAGACATTGAATTTTGAGAAACCGTCTCAATTTGTTATACATACATTTCACTATATAAAGATGGATTCTCCAATTATTTCTGCAAATATTGATATGTGTGGAGTTAAACTTTCACAAAAATTGAAAATATACTGCTAAAAAAAAAGAAGAACAATTTTTTTATTTTTTTTTTGGGGGGGGGGGGGAGTTACTCTTATGAAATATATTCGCTAATTGGGCATCATTAAATCCATCGACTGTGTCCAACTGGTCAATAACTTCTCATGGCTGCCTTAATTGTACTCACCTCACTGTTCGTGAGGTCACCTCACTATTCGTGAGGTGATGAAAATGTTCGAGGTCAAAACAACATTTTGGGCAACAACTTGTGACAGGTTCATGATTATCCCGTTACACTTACTGAACACATAACTTCTCTGATCATGTTATTGAATGCCTATAAAACAAATGTCGGTTCTTGAATAAATTTACTTTAAAATTCAATGCGCAAGCATGGCTCATCTCACTACAGAATAACGATGCATTATCATTGGAAGCTTACAGACTGGACAATCACAAAGTGTAGTGACCAGACAATTTAATGTGGTTAGAAGCACCATTAGTCGCATTTAGAGGCAATTTCAACAAACTTGCTCAGTGGTGGATCGGCCGCGCAGTGGACGACCCAGAGTCACAGCTCCTGGCGTAGACCGCTTTATACGGCTGCATCACTTCAGGAATCGATTTTCATCCGCGACCTCAACAGTCCAGTCAATGCCAGCAGGTCATCAAATTTCAGATCAAAAGGTCTGAACCCGGCTACACGACGCTGATCTTTGGGCCAGAAACAGTACAGACGTTCTGTTCTTAAGTACCGGCATCGCCAGAACCGACTACAGTAGGCGAACCAGTATCATCAATGAACCTTTTGGAATGACTAGGGACGGGTTTGGTTTAATTAAAGTCTGAAAGTTTCCTTATGCCAAGGTTAAAACATTAATTCGGTAAAATAAAGTTTTGGTACTCGCTTGAAATAATGTTGCGTTTCTTCATAATTTTTTTTCTCAAACAGTATGTAGATTTATTTCAAATAGAATAAATTCACAAACATTGATAATAGATTAATTTCACACACAAAATGCATGATACATTGCTTCCACGAACAGCAAAAATAAACATTATGTTTTGTACTAATTTCTCTAGTAATAATTACATTTTTGTCATATCCAGCATTTTCTTTTGTAGTCATTGTAATCAAAGTGTAGTATTCTGGGCAGAAAACATTTCCATTAATGATCAAATAATTCTTCTCTAAGTGAAGCTTTCTTTCATTGATTTCAAATCACGCGTGACTCAATAAGCGGGATGTGATGATTTTAATGGTCGGATCTGAATGAAATAAAACTATTTCCACAGAAGTAAAACAGCCAATAACTGAAATAGGAAATACAAATCTAATGAGTCGATGTGTAAAGACCTTATACACAAAGTTCGATGGTGGCTTAAGTGTTAGAATTTAGCAGAAACATTGTTTGAAATTGCATTGTTATTGATGTTTTTGTGTAGTTAATTGGGGAACGGAAAATATAGTAACTAGGCGTGAGGGAATAGAACATCCATTAACTAGATGTGAGGGAATAGAACATGCATTAACTAGATGTGAGGGAATAGAACATGCATTAACTTGATTTGAGGGAATAGAACATGCATTAACTAGGCGTGAGGGAATAGAACATGCATTAACTAGATGTGAAGGAATAGAACATGCATTAACTTGATTTGAGGGAATAGAAGATGCATTAACTAGATGTGAGGGAATAGAACATGCATTAACTTGATTTGAGGGAATAGAAGATGCATTAACTAGATGTGAGGGAATAGAAGATGCATTAACTAGATGTGAGGGAATAGAACATGCATTAACTTGATTTGAGGGAATAGAAGATGCATTAACTAGATGTGAGGGAATAGAACATGCATTAACTAGATGTGAAGGAATAGAACATGCATTAACTTGATTTGAGGGAATAGAAGATGCATTAACTAGATGTGAGGGAATAGAACATGCATTAACTAGATGTGAAGGAATAGAACATGCATTAACTTGATTTGAGGGAATAGAAGATGCATTAACTTGATTTGAGGGAATAGAAGATGCATTAACTTGATTTGAGGGAATAGAAGATGCATTAACTTGATGTGAGGGAAAAGGATCTTGTTTTAACTAGATGAAAGGAATAAAGAACATGTGTTAACTAGATGTAAGGGAAAAAGAACTTGTGTTAACTAGATGTGAGGGGAAAGAACATGATTTAACTAGATGTGAGGGGAAAGAACATGATTTAACTAGATGTGAGGAAATGTTGCTGTTGTCAATATGCAAATGCTGACGAGCAGTTCTACACTTGCCAGCACAATGACATTCTTAAAAAAAGTTCAGATCTTCAGAAGTTGGCTTAGTGATCCATATTGTAATTTAGTGACTGTTAAGGGTTTCTGTAGAAGTTTTTTCCTGGCAGTTGAAAGGTAAGGGTAGTCAATAAGGAAGTGTTCTACTGTTTCATTTGGGTGTGAGCAGTGTATGCATATGAGTAGTTGGGATCTGATACGGTTTAAATCGCTATTGAGCTGTGCATGTCCAGAGTTCGAAACTTTAAAAGAAAACTGCATTGTCAATACTGCATTTTAACAGTTCAGGCGTTGCAGGGAGGGAGTTGAATAGCTGTGTGATAGAGGTCGAATGCTCTTGCTGTCGCCACGTCATGTACAGGGTGAGTTTTTTAATTTACCCTCCGACAGAAAAAAACCCAGTCCTTACTGGGATCGAAAATTAGACCTCAATTGTGTGAGACTAGCGTTCTAACCTCTCGCGAAATAAAAGAAAAGGGATTTGTTCCTCCTGTATAGTTTGTTTATGTTGTCATTGTTCTTTGTCCCTCTCATTTCTTTAAATATATTTCGACCAGTCAGCTTATTCTCCCATCAGTTCAGCCAGATTTCCCTGATGTTGTTTCTGAGAATTTCTTTGACTTTTCCCATACTACAATGTGAGGGAATAGAACTTGTGTTAAAGAGTTTACTAATACGGGTGTTATATGTTAGATGTTTGTTGTTACTGAGGATACTTCAATACCTGTGTGGGATGTTCGTTGTTGTTGTAATAGTCTTGTCTCGATTGGTCTGTTATCAGTGACTTTAGTACACAGTTTGAATGTCTTGACAAAATTGTATCATTTTTTTTTGGAGATGTGATTAGTCAAGTACGGAAAAACCCGTTTACGAGAGTTGCTAGGCGATTTGGTGCCGTTGAACGGACTAGTTTAATTCTCTTTAGTCTCAAGAATGTTGAAGAGTTATCAAAATAATGCAATGAAATGTAAAAGATATCGCATAGAAAGAATGAATCCCTTAATTGTTTCTTACACAAACATTCTGTAGATGTAGCATTTATTAGTAAAACTCACATTAACAACAATCTTCGCTTCATAGTCAGAGGATAAATATTAGATGTGACAGAATCGCCCGTGTGTTGCCGTGTGATCTTCAAGTTCTCTCATCCGTACACATTCTTATATAAGTAATCACCGCCCGTGTGTTGTCGGGGCCCGAAAGGGGAGCAAAGAATAGCAACACTGTTTACCTTTCACGCATGTCGTAAAAGGCGACTAAGGAGGTTATGGGATGGAGTTGGCTGTCCCATCCCATATAGGGTCAGTGACCCACAGCCATGATGAAGTCGGATGTGTCAGACCGAAAGGCGCAGATATCGCAGCAAAGCTGTGAACCATGACACAACGCATTCCGTTCTCCGGACAACATCCTGCTAATATGCAGGAGTCTGAGAACGAACGCAGAAGAATATGTGACAGAATGATACACGTGAATTTAACAAGATTGAGAAGACAGACCAAAATGGGATATTTTAATTTAAGCTAGAAATGTCTTTCCTGCAATTGAATTTGACAGTCCTTCTGCTACTGAAGCCGTGATACTCGGAGTTGAAGTTTCCCTCTACAGTTGCACACAATAGAACTGCTCCTTCCCCCCCCTTTCAGGTTAAATCAATCAAACTAATGTCATGCCGAATGGTGTAGGCGATCATGCTTCTCCAAAACTCTCTCTTGTGTTGCTAAGTTCAATTGGTGTCTTTCTTTTGTGCCACAGTGACAACCCATTCAGAAATTTCTCTTTGTTTTCCTCTCTTCTCCCTTGGATCTTTTTGGTGGTTACTATATGTTTAAGTTTCACGATTTTCTGGTTTCTAAATTTTGTTATAATTTGTCTATTTTACTCAAGCATCTCTAAGAACTTCTAAATTAGTTTTCTTGGCGTCCGTGGAATTGTCATCGCTCTTCTTAAAAAAGCATATGTCATTTGCATCCAGTTATCTTGGGCACTTGTGTTTACTGTCCATGCTTCACTTCCATAAAGAAGGATTGGCTCAATATAACATTCTAGCACTCGAGTTCGCGTATGTATTGATATAACTCCACTGCATAAAATATTTCTCATGTTTTGACATGTGGATATTTGGCTCTGGAACTCAAGTGTACAATAAACTATTGTTGTTACATCAACCATAATATGCTCGTGCGCATTCCATTTTCGATGACAAATATCATCAATCCACCCAGGATTTGACAAATATCATCAATCCACCCAGGATTTGACTTTTATATCTATCGACAATTTGCTCCTTAAAACAAAACTAAGTCCTCGGTGAATTCACAACTACTGATAATATACACATTCGTTCCAATTCAAATCAAACTCAGAACCAATCACATTACTCAGAACCAATTTTTAAAAAAACACTCACATTTTAACTCAGACCAATCAGAAACCACTCAGATTTAACTTAGAGCCAATCAGAAACCACTCACATTTAACTTAGAGCCAATCAGAAACTACTCACATTTAACTTAGAGCCAATCAGAAATCACTCTAATTTAACTTACAACCAATCAGAAATCAGTCACATTTAAACTTAGAAACAACATGGAATTATAAGAAAGCAAACTGGACACTATTCCCATTCTCAACTAACATCTACACCACTCCAATAAACTGGACGAGGACCTCTATACACAAATCGTGTGCATTATACCAATTGGCAATTCTACAAGATCTGAAAAAACTATTACTTTTTTTACACGAAATGTCAGTTTTGAAATCTTGGTTCAAATTGAAAATACCATGAGTTGACTTGATATTCGAATATATATCTGAAACAATGGATATTTGAAAACAAGGCTGTGACAATGACAACCTCAACCACAACCACAATGACAACCACAACAGAAAATATATCAGCATTTTCATTTTCTTCTTCATCGTTCATTCTCAAACTCCCGCTGGATGCCTCGTGTATAAGGACAATGGTTTTACAAATTTCCAGCAGGCTGTAGTCCAGAGATTGGACATGCGATATGTCGCCACTTTATTTGCGTCAATGGCCTGACACATCCGTATTCGGAGATATATCAGCATTTGAAATATAATGTAATGATTTTTTCGTTATATTAACCATATGGCATTTTGGTCTTTTGTTTAACATTATGGCATCTATCTGAAATTGGCCATACGGTTATTGCTCTTATTTTTTTCTTAACTCCAGAGCAACTTACCTTAGTTTAACCATACGACTTGTTATTTTTTTAACTTTAGAGAAATTTACCTTAGATTAACCTTCCAACTAGTAGCCTTGTGTTTAACATTATGGAATTTAATATTCGCTATTCACACGGCTATAACGTGAGGTGTTTAACTTTAGGAAAATTTGTCTTAGATTACCCACACTGCTATTGTTACAATCAACCATCTGATCACAGTTTTTGGTCCAATCAACCATCTGATCACGGCTATTGGTACAATCAACCAACCGATCATGGCTATTGATTCAATCTACAGTGTCAGTCTACAGTGATCATTTCATTCCCGAACTGTCAAAGGACATTTACAGCTCGAATATGGCTCATTAGCCATCTACGAATTCATAATGAAGGAAATAATTTTTAATTCAATTTTCAGAAGTGGATGTAACAAATGGTCATCATCACTTGTGATGGACGAACATCACATTGATCCAATCAACCATCTGATCAGGGCTATTGTTACAAGCAACCATCTGATCAGGGCTATTGTTACAAGCAACCATCTGATCAGGGCTATTGTTACAAGCAACCATCTGATCAGGGCTATTGTTACAAGCAACCATCTGATCAGGGCTATTGTTTAAAGCAACCATCTGATCACGGCTATTGTTACAATCAACCATGTGATCACGGCTATTGTTACAATTAACCATCTGATCGCCGCTATTGTTAAAATTAACCATCTAATCACACTCAGCCATTATTCAAACCACAATTTCTATTCATGTATTATACAATCGTGAATGGACAATTAAAGATCTTAAGTATCTAGAAATATTAAAGTGCACCAACTTGATATTACCTTAGCCCTTCTAATTCATTTTATATTTCGTCAGAACACAGAAACTTTTTACAGAACCAATTTTCAAACTGGGTGACAATAATGAAATATTGTTCTTATTTTATTTAAAATGGGGCACATTTGTTGTCCATTATTCGAACAATGTGCGAATTTTAGAATGGATTGTTAACCACAAAATTAAACATCATTTTTTGACATGCGTCATTTAGTAACATTTCTCCCCTGGTACTGGAGACAGTTAATATTACAATTTCATTGTAAAATGTGCCCAAGGTTTTAAGGGCATTTATAAAAAACGTCAAAGTGTTTAAAGTGTTATGTTAAAGTGTTTCGAGATAATATGAGCAGCATTTGTTATATTTCAAACGTTAACATTTTTGCGGGCATTGCAAGCAGTCACATAATAAGTGTTACCTTTTTTTTTGGGGGGGGGGAATTAAGAGCAATAACTGGTAACATTATTTTGTAAGCAATAAACCGTTAGCGTTCAATTTTAACAATTCTAACTTTACTAAAGGCCGTCGGTATTATTTAAAAATTGTAACATTTTCCTATAATATTTAAAATATAATACTGCTGTGAAACTGAATAACATTAGTGTTTACGTAGAACACAGGTTTTTGAATTTCACTGGATGACAACGGACAGACTATCACTAAAGGGTTATGGTGTATAAGTACGACAAAATACAAATAACACAACACAAGACAAGATGTTTCCAGTGTGGAACCCTTAAAACTCTGAATGGTTATGTCTAATATTCTCCTGTATATTAGTGACAGATAGATGGTCAGTTATTGTTAATATTTTATATATACTAGAAATAGTTAACAATTTATCGAAAATATTGTTTATTGTATGCTATATACGCTTGGTGGAGCTGGGAGATGTAAGGAGATGTGGTTGAGAGAAGTAATAGTGTTTATTGTGTGACATGTACGCTTGGTGAAGCTGTGAGATGTGGGTGAGAGAAGATATAGTGTTTATTGTGTGACATGTACGCTTGGTGAAGCTGTGAGGTGTAAAGAGTAGCGAGCGTGAGAAAAGATATAGTGTTTATTGTGTGACATGTACGCTTGGTGAAGCTGGGAGATGTAAACGATCAGACCTGTGAGAATAAATCACGAAACAATGGATGATGAAATTTTAAAACTGGAGATGGATTATCAGGAAATATTCTTGGTTTCGACATGAAATCAGACACAACTCACTTTCTATAATTGTTGTGCAAGAAACGGTCGAGGGTGGAAGGAGACGATAAGGTCAGAGATCATTCTTATTTATAACATTAATGAACGGTCTGGAGGACTACATACTATCAAGGATCGTGTGGTAGATTTTCTCAGTATGATGCGAGTCTACGACATGCCGCCCCTTAAATATTTTGAATTTTACAAAATGTTTTATGGATTTGTTGCTCATGCCGCCCCCTTACGATGCCGCTTGATGCGACTGCCTCTCTGTATCATATATCGCAGCAGCCCTGCATACGATAAATGAAAGGCTGCCGTTAATGATGTTCCCGAAACAGTCCAAAGACTTGTCTTGCTGTTCGCCTTACTAGCAAATAGAGAGACTTTACCTTCATCAGAACAATACGGCAAAAAGTCAACAACGGATATTATACGCAAGCGCTATAAGTAGAAAGATGAGAATTTCTATCTCATCAGAGCCGGAACGGCAATTGAAATTATTTTTATCCAGTAATGCACTTTATACAATTATTGACAAGAAATGTATTTGATCGTGGATTCTTTTAATAACAAGTCGGATACAGGGATGGTGCTACTGATGTTGACATAACAGATTTAACAGGTGGCTCTTAAAGTACTTAGAACATGTACATAGATCGTGTAATTAGAACTTAGAACATGTACATAGATCGTGTAATTAGAACATAGAACATGTACATAGATCGTGTAATTAGAACTTAGAACATGTACATATATAGTGTACATAGAACATGTACGTAGATAGTGTACATAAAACATGTTCGTAGATCATGTACTTAGAACATGTACTTGGATCATGTACTTGGATCATGTACTTGGATCATGTACTTGGACCATGTACTTGGATCATGTACTTAGAACATGTACTTGGATCATGTACTTAAAACATGTACTTGGACCATGTACTTGGATCATGTACTTGGATCATGTACTTGGATCATGTACTTAAAACATGTACTTGGACCATGTACTTGGATCATGTACTTAGAACATGTACTTGGATCATGTACTTAGAACATGTACTTGGATCATGTACTTAGAACATGTACTTGGATCATGTACTTAGAACATGTACTTGGATCATGTACTTAGAACATGTACTTAGAACATGTACTTAGAACATGTACTTGGATCATGTACTTAGAACATGTACTTGGATCATGTACTTAGAACATGTACTTAGAACATGTACTTGGATCATGTACTTAGAACATGTACTTGGATCATGTACTTAGAACATGTACTTAGAACATGTACTTGGATCATGTACTTAGAACATGTACTTGGATCATGTACTTAAAACATGTACTTGGATCATGTACTTAAAACATGTACTTGGATCATGTACTTAGAACATATACTTGGATCATGTACTTAGAATGAAAACAGACTGCCACTACAAGCATTGAAACGGGTACCAGATGGCAAAAGAAAAGAGGGAGACCATGACAAACTATTCATAGAACAACCATTAGAGGGTATGACTATGGGTCTCAACAACAAACAAGAATTACACACAGTAGCATTACATCACTCGAACTGGAGAACTCTGGTTTCTACCCTATGAACCATATTCGGCGCTGAAGGAACATAGATAAAGGTAGCTCTTGACAACCGATAAACATTTTGACAAAACCACTTCTCGCTTTCTTGTAACTGAGCTGACACCCGAAGTATTATAGGGTTTGTAGTCTCACAGGGGTGGTTAGATAATAGGATGTGATGGGTGAATATTTAGTCCCTGAAGGGAGACATTCCGTTGTGGCAGTACCCAGGGTATATCACATCATGCGATGAGTTCATGAAAACACTTCTTGGCCAACTGTCTCATCCTTTTGTTGTATTTGTTTACGTATCTGCATTCAGACAAGCTATTCCTGTTTATTGTCGTGTTCGGTTATTATCAGGTAGAAGTGGGTTGTCGTTTAAACAGTTGAAGTTTGCACAGTTGTGAAAATCTGGAGAGAAGGGAAATTAATTAACGTTTCGTTCTGGAGAATTAGAAATAGATTTAAGAATAATGAATATTGTAGGAAGTGAGGACTTGAGGACTTAAGTGGAAATTCCAGTGAGGACTTAACTTGGGACTTCAGTGGGGACCTGAGTGGAAAAGTCAGTGAGATCTTAATTGAGATCTTAAGTGGGGACTTTAGTGGGGACCTGAATGGGGACTTCAGTGAGATCTTAAGTGGGGACTTTAGTGGGGACCTGAATGGGGACTTTAGTGGGGACATAAGTGGAAACGTTAGTGTGATCTTCAGTGACGATTTCAGTGAGGGCTTTGATGAGGACTTTAGTCCAGGGACATCTTAATCGGGGTCTTAATTAAGTGAGGACTTAACTTGAGACTTCAGTGGGGACTTGAGTGAGGACTTTATTGCACATAACGTGGTAAAATATTTGGTAGATTATGTTTAGTTTAGTTGTATTAATCGTTGTTGAAACTTTCACGAAATGTTTTCCTATTTATTTCAACTTGTTTATTGACATGCGACACTATGTATAAATGAAGCAACAAACATTCTGTCGTGTTAGCTAAGATGTCGGACGCTGTTTGAAATCAGACGCACGGAAGGGCGAGCGGGTAGATGGATGGATGGATGGATGGATGGATGAATGGATACATTATGTATGGATGGAAAGATGGATGTTTGGATGGATGGATAGATGGATGGATGTATGGGTGGATGGATGAATGAATAGACAGATAGTTCTCTATTTACTCGATCTAAAGCTATATCTTGATCTATAAAAATTCATTCAGTCTTTGTATTCTAATATGTTTTCATTAATATTTCGTAGAGAATATTTCATCTGTGGTAGAGAAAATATTGCATTTTGAACTGAATAAACCAAAGAGTTTAATTTGTGGTACAGAAAATATTGCATTTTGAACTGAATAAACCAAAGAGTTTAATTTGTGGTAGAGAAAATATTGCATTTTGAACTGAATAAACCAAAGAGTTTAATTTGTAGTTGAGAAAATATTGCATTTTGAACTGAATAAACCAAAGAGTTTAATTTGTAGTTGAGAAAATATTGCATTTTGAACTGAATAAACCAAAGAGTTTAATTTGTAGTTGAGAAAATATTGCATTTTGAACTGAATTAACCAAAGAGTTTAATTTGTGGTAGAGAAAATATTGCATTTTGAACTGAATAAACCAAAGAGTTTAATTTGTGGTAGAGAAAATATTGCATCTTGAACTAGATAAACCACAGAATTGTAAAACTTTACAAGGAATCAAACATGAATGCTTGGATTATTGCATCCAACGCTCTACCATTGTGGGTGAAACTGAAAGTTCATAAACGTTTTGTATGCCAAGATTAATGTGTGTGTAAATCTTCCATCTAGGGATGCCAAACCTTGCTCAAATGTCAGATGTGAACAGCAGGCGACATCTACAGGGCAAGTTGAGAAGAATACATCCATTAACTTCGCCCGGGCTACGCAAAACGGCGACAATGTTACCCACTTAAGCTATATCGTTGCTGGGGTGAGTACTAGATGTCTGACCTGAGTGGAGTCTGTAGTTACCGTGAAGTGAATGAAGTGGAGTCAGTTAAGGGGCGGCAACCTCGGAGAAATTATCCTCAATTTGCTGACTGAAATTTGGGTAATAATACTCTTTCTATTAACCTATTTGTTGTTGTACCTCTCTCTCTCTCCCTCTATCTATCTATATATCACTCTATTTCTCTATCTATCTATCTATCCATCCATCTATCTCTCCATCCATCCATCCATCTATCCATCCATCTGTCCATCCATTTATCCATCCATCTGCCTATCCATCTGCCTATCCATCTGCCTATCCATCTGCCTATCTATGTATCTATCTATGTATCTATCTATGTATCTATCTATCTATCTATCTATCTATCTATCTATCTATCTATCTATCTATCTATCTATCTATCTATCTATCTATCTATCTATCTATCTATCTATCTATCTATCTATCTATCTATCTATCTATCTATCTATCTATCTATCTATCTATCTATCTATCTATCTATCTATCTATCTATCTATCTATCTATCTATCTATCTATCTATCTATCTATCTATCTATCTATCTATCTATCTATCTATCTATCTATATATCTATCTATCTATCTATCTGTCTATCTATCCATCCATCCATCTATCTATCCATCCATCTATCCATCTGTCTATCCATCTTTCTATCTATCCATTCATCCATCCATCCATCTATCTATATGTTTATCCATCCATCTATCCATCTATCCATCCATCCATCCATCTATCTAAACTATATATATGAACTATCTATCCATCCATCTATCCATCTACCCATCCATCCATCCATCTATACATATATATATATTACAAAATGTAAGTGTCATTAGCTGTTGTCTGTCTATCCATCATCATCATATATATACCTCCATCTATTCTTCTTCTTCTTTTTTCGTTCTCTTGAAACATGTCTATATCTGTAATTCTATCCCCTTAATAAAACTCACTGTCCTTTGGAGCCCACACAGTGGCCCACAGAGCCTTGAGTAGCTGTATTCCTCGCCCCGCCCCCCCCCCCTGTGGCGAACCGAGAAGGGCCTCCAGTAATAGAGCTTGGGTCCTTTCGAGGTATAGGGCCCGGCACCGTCCCTGCCCGAAAATCCGCCACAGGGCAGGCAACATAAATATTATGAGATATTGACATGTTTCCATTGTGTTTTGTGCGTGGCATCCTGATTCATTGTTCGCCTTTTTGCTGGTTGCCTCCGTTTTCAGCACATTGCTTAGTTGGGCAGGACTGTGGTTCTACTCGAGTGGGACTGCCCGACCAGTTTAGTTTCCAGCCCCTGATGTTTTAACTAAGCCCCATCACCACTACACGGTGCTGGCCTCGATGAGGACCTCCATCTATAATTTCTTCCATTGATCTATCATTATGCATTCTTCCATCCATCATTTCTTCCATTGATCTATCATTATACATTCTTCCATCCATCATTTCTTCCATTGATCTATCATTATACATTCTTCC
Organism: Meghimatium bilineatum; assembly: GCA_034231615.1. Classification (NCBI taxonomy): domain Eukaryota; kingdom Metazoa; phylum Mollusca; class Gastropoda; order Stylommatophora; family Philomycidae; genus Meghimatium; species Meghimatium bilineatum. The sequence goes on along the minus strand of CM067311.1, from coordinate 62,263,685 downwards.
ATCCATCATTTCTTCCATTGATCTATCATTATACATTCTTCCATCCATCATTTTCTTACCTTGATCTATCAGCATGCGTCTGTCTATCCATCTCTATACACCTACATACATTGCCGACTTCTCCTACAACCTTCATCGTTGAGACACGCAAAATTTACGATTCTCTTCTTTGAAGCAATACTTTCTTTATCATCTTTTAACATTTTGAATACTTCTTCAAATTTGACAATAATCATTGGATTATCGAGACTGGTGGATTAAAAATCTCACATTGAAGAGGGCATTACTACGTGAGCACTACCACCTGAAGAGCGCATTGCTACGTGAGCACTAACTATCACCTGGATAGGTTCTACTCCAGACTAAGTGTTTGAGTTCTCTAACTTAACGATACTTATAAAAAATTGTGATGGCTTTTACTTTGGTCAAATCCTACAAGTGTGATCTTCAAGTTCTCTCATCCGTACACATTCTTATATAAGTAATCACCGCCCGTGTGTTGTCGGGGCCCGAAAGGGGAGCAAAGAATAGCAACACTGTTTACCTTTCACGCATGTCGTAAAAGGCGACTAAGGAGGTTATGGGATGGAGTTAGCTGTCTCATCCCATATAGGGTCAGTGACCCAAAGTCATGGTGAAGTTGGATGTGTCAGGCCGAAAGGCACAGATATCGCAGCAGTGCTGTAAACCATGACATAGCTCATTCCGTTCTCCGGACTACATCCTGCTAATCTGCAGGAGTTTGAGAACGAACACAGAAGAAGAAGTAACCACGAATAGTTTTCTGTGGAACACAAGTGTCATAGCCGAGTCTCTGAGAGTGGTAAACTCATATAGCACATCAGTGCCGCTTTAAAAACACCAACACACAAATTCCTCCATGCTTCTCGGTTCCCAGTGCCTTGTTTGAGTGTGTAGAAACTTAATCCCTCCATGCTTCTCGGTTCCAAGTACCTTGTTTGAGTGTGTAGAAACTTAATCCCTCCATGCTTCTCGGTTCCCAGTGCCTTGTTTGAGTGTGTAAAAACTTAATCCCTCCATGCTTCTCGGTTCCCAGTACCTTGTTTGAGTGTGTAGAAACTTAATCCCTCCATGCTTCTCGGTTCCCAGGACCTTGTTTGAGTGTGTAGAAACTTAATCCCTCCATGCTTCTCGGTTCCCAGTACCTTGTTTGAGTGTGTAGAAACTTAATCCCTCCATGCTTCTCGGTTCCCAGTGCCTTGTTTGAGTGTGTAGAAACTTAATCCCTCCATGCTTCTCGGTTCCCAGTACCTTGTTTGAGTGTGTAGAAACTTAATCCATCCATGCTTCTCGGTTCCCAGTGCCTTGTTTGAGTGTGTAGAAACTTAATCCAGTTCAGTCTTTTATCAATCCATACTTTTCTTTGTCCTACTTTTCATCCTCGGTCCTCGACTTCCCCTCCTGTTGGCAGTTTTGGAAAAGGAATCATGTCTCATCACTTGCCCAAACCAAAGATGGTATATAAACACACCCATCACAGGAATGAATTCTTGGCAGAGAAGCTGAATCTAATGACTGCAATCCTGCATGTTGCTAAATGTGGAACAGACATAAAACTCAAGGGATTTTCTCCCTCCATCATTTCTATTCATATAGAAGTCTATTCATTCTATCTATCTATCTTTCTACGTTCCTTCAGTGCCCAATACGACGAATAGGACAGAAACCAGAGTTCTTCAGTTCGAGCGATGTGATGCTACTGTGCGTAATTCCTGCATGTTGTTAAGGCCCATGGTCATGTCCTCTCTGATGGTGGTTCTGCGAAGAGTCTCTCTTGGTCTTCCTCTTTCTATTTTGTCATCTGATACCCATTTTAATCTCTTCAATGTTGGCTGTTTTCATTCATTCTAAGTACATGTCCGATATAAGTCCATCATTTTCTTCTTATTGTTGTAGAAACGTATTGCTGTCTGTGTGTCTTCTCTTACTTGTTGGTTTGACTAAAATTCTTCCCAAATAAAATTAAAGGAATGACTACTCGCTCGCAAGTTATGTGGAAAGAAACAACAAGAACAATAAGAATAATCTAGAATTACTCTGTCAGTGCCACGCATTGGTTGCGGTTCGTCAAGATAACACGAATCAGTGTAGACTGGTTGGGATCTGTGATGGAAACAGAATTGGTACAAAGTGTATGGGGGGGGGGAAATGTTGTTACGTTAAAAGAAGTCAAATCTGGCATCTTTGTTCTAGGCAATAGACGACACACAAATCTGGCATCTTTGTTCTAGGCAATAGACGACACACAAATCTGGCATCTTTGTTCTAGGCAATAGACGACACACAAATCTGGCATCTTTGTTCTAGGCAATAGACGACACACAAATCTGGCATCTTTGTTCTAGGCAATAGACGACACACAAATCTGGCATCTTTGTTCTAGGCAATAGACGACACACAAATCTGGCATCTTTGTTCTAGGCAATAGACGACACACAAATCTGGCATCTTTGTTCTAGGCAATAGACGACACACAAATCTGGCATCTTTGTTCTAGGCAATAGACGACACACAAATCTGGCATCTTTGTTCTAGGCAATAGACGACACACAAATCTGGCATCTTTGTTCTAGGCAATAGACGACACACAAATCTGGCATCTTTGTTCTAGGCAATAGACGACACACAAATCTGGCATCTTTGTTCTAGGCAATAGACGACACACAAATCTGGCATCTTTGCTGTTAGAAGTAGGATACACACAAGATATCATAAATTCCCTACGAGTGGGCCATGAAATAAAATGTTTTTTTGTAAAAAGGTCATTTTTGTATTTTTCATAAATTTGAAAATGTAATAAATGTTAGGAGTGTATCTATTATTTTTTTTTACAATATTCAACCAGATATATAGAGAATAGATGCCTCAGAAAAATCACAAATACTAATTGGAAAGACTTCAAATCAAACGACATACTAAGAGAGGAGACAAAACAATAATACTTGACGAACATCATCAGAAAACGCTGCTGGAAATACCTCGGCCACATACTTAGAATGAAGGAAGAGTTCCACGACAAGCATTCATGTGGACACCAGACGGGAAAGAAAACAGGGAAGACCAAAAACAACGCTCAGAAGAACATTTATGAATGAATTAAAATCAACAGGCATAAATGCACAAGACCTGTAATCCCTAGCAACTGACCGACAGGCATGGAGAACTATGACATCCACCCTATGTGCAAAACTTGGCAAAATGGTAACTGACTGACTGAATTGACAATAGTCAATTTCAACTACCTTGAAGAGCAGGTTTAATTCACAAATTGAAATAGTCATCAGATCCCATCATTACTCTGCACTCTGAACACGGCCATATGTGTGCTCTAATTTTCACGTCATCCACTATTACACGATAACTGACTGTTTCAGTTCTTTTTTGTTGACAAACATTTTATCAAGCCACAGCAGCTTTCATTCCTGGCAACTCCGCATTTTACAAATAGCATTCAGTCAAGAATGCAGTACAGAGTTACCAGATCGATAGAACTGTATGTGACAAATATTTGCTCAAATATTGTTCAAAATCCACAAATTCCTAAATTGGATATTCTTCTTCTTCTTCAGCGTTCATTCTCAAACTCCCACTGGATCTCTCTTGTAGTAGGAAAATGTATTTGCTAGATTTCCAGCAGGATGTAGTCCTGAAAATGGAAATGCATTGCGTTATTGTTTTATTTGGGTAAATGTCGCGATACTTCCGTTTCGACTAAATTATATTTCAAAACTACTGAAAACTTGAAGATTTGTCATGTGACGTATTCCTTCCAGAACGTTGTCTTTCCAATGAACTCTCTGAACCTCTCTCTGTCTTGGGCGATGTGGCTTGCATTTTCTAGCGATGTATTCATGTTATCTTTAATGTCGTCAGTCCATCGTCTTCTTGGTCTGCCATTTCTTCTCTTCCCAGGTACTCTTCCCTCCATTATTTGTCTTTCTAAACAGTTATGTCTCTTTATATGACCAAAAAAGCGTAGTTTTCTTTTTGTTATTGTGTTTAGTAACCAACACTCTGGAATATTCAATGTGTTTATAATGTCTGAGTTTCTGATTTTATCCTTCCATGATATTCTAAGTATCTTTCTGTAGCATTTCAGCTCGAAGGCTTTGATCTTCTTTGCCGCTGTTTAACTTAGGGTCCTTCACAATTCTAATAATTGCATATTAGAAATTCAATTGTAATGTGGTTGTTTAGTTGTGACATCAGTTACAAGAGTATCAATTGTAGTATGGTTCAAGCAGAATTTATTTTAGATATAAAACAGGATTAATGCAAGATATATACTAGATTTCAAGAAGGATTCATATTGTAGTTCAAGCACGATTTATACTATATTTCAAGCAGGTTTCAAGCAGGGTTTATACTGGAGTTCAAGCAAGATTGAAACAGGATTTATTTTAGATATCAAACAGGATTCGTGTAGGATATATCCTAGATTGAAAGAAGACTATTAGTAGGATTCATACTGGAGTTAAAGCAGGATTTATACTAGATTTCAAGCAGGATTTAAGCAGGATTCAAGAAGCCTTTATGCTAGATTCTTTGTGCAGGATTCAAGTGGATATATACTAGATTGATGTCAAGCAGGATTGAAACAGTATTAAAGTGGAATAAATCCTACATTTCAAGCAGGATTGAAACAGTATTAAAGTGGAATAAATCCTACATTTCAAGCAGGATTTATACTAGATTTCAAGAAGTCTTCAAGCAGAATTTAGTTGAAAGAATGGAAGTGAATTTTCTCGCAGTTATATTTGTGTCAATTGATTGCACAACAAATCAGACTTAGGTGTGTTTTCGTTTGAATAAAAATTTTCTTTTTTTTTATGCCCATGTCACACAGATCCGTTTAGTCATATTCTCCAAGCCACCTTCATCGTTGAAAAAAGCTTCACATGTGTGTCCCGCAATGTCATCTATGCCATCATATGCATTCGGACGTACGTAGAATCCCAGGCCGAATATGTATAGAGAAGTACAAGTATAAACAATCAAACGTTGCAAACAAAATCCTGTTGTTGACCACTTCAATAGCATGGACCATAGTGCGTTATATTTTTCGTTCTTGTTCTTTCATCTCTGTCATTCTAGTTTCTACTCTTTCAGTGTGTACCTATAATTAGCTCTGCAATGTGAAAGTGAATAGTGCAGTTCTTACTCCTATTATGCTGTGAATGTACTCTTGATCTAGGTATTTTAGTGAATACGTCGATTTTTGTGTGTTATTATATGCGTTACAAGTGATTATCAAAATTGTATTACCATGTTACAAGTTTGAACTGTTGGAGTTGTGGCTGTAATTATTAGGCCTACATAGTAAAAAATGTTTGTAGTCTGACTAATCGAACTCGTTTTTTCCTCTACACATAACGTCAACAAGACACGCTGTTTCACATACACGACATGACGTCATAACCAGTGAAAAGCTTCATTACCTAAACTCACGCGACCTTATGCATGATCTGGTTGTTATATCCTTCCCTCGCCTGGGGTATCTTGTTACAGAGATCTTTATTAATGGCATTACGTTGACTTCAGAAATATTTTTCTGTTTCGTTTCAATAATCTGCAAGAAAATGGTAATTCACACGGATTGCCTCAGACATCTTTACGACAAATTTCCTTAAATACGAAAATTGTGTCAGGTAGAAAGGTTTAAATATTTACAGATATTGTATAGATCGTGTTGTCTCCCTAACCGTGTTTAAACGATTATTCCATATACATGCTTGCTTATTATAGATTGTTGATGTTCAAATCTGTGAACAACGAAATTTCGCTGATTCTTGATTAGAAACTTGCCTCACAGCACGTGGGGCATTCGAATAAGTGCTCCACCCTCTGTTCCAGAGCCGTCCGACTCGATGGTGTTTCGAGTCTAATGCCGCCGAAACAGACGTCGACATCAGGGCACAACTTTGGCCCTTGCGATAAGTGTATCTGTTGTTCCGCCCACCCACGCCGTGCCCGCAACTAGTTCAAGCACAGCGTTGGCCTGTCGGAACAACATTGTAACTGTTATCGAAGGTTACGACTACATTTAGCTGAACAGATGGGCTATGAAAAACATTGGGAGAGAAATCTACAAATATATGACCAGACCAAATCCCAAAACCAACATCAACCTCCTGAGAAGGAAAGACAAGCGTACAATTTTCTGACTTCGCACACAACATGTACAGCTTAACAATCACCTGAGCAGAATACAACTACAACACACTCCAGGGTGCCGGCTGTGCACTTATCCCTATAAAACTGTCGACTACCACTTTTTGAATGTCCAACGCTGGATGACATCAGAAAATTGCTTCTCCCTCCTAGAACAGATAAATGGAACAAAACAACAGCTCACGAACACAAGCATATATCGCACAATGTCATTGGGGCAAAAAGCATTTGAGCCCATAAACAGTGTGATAATAAACAAATCAACCAGCTAGACCACATACATGTGTGTTTTGTATTGTTGACATATCGTTTCTTTTTAACCCCCGTTATGTCTTGCAGAGTCAAGAATGAGTTCTCATGAGCTGGCCTTTTTGTGTGCTTCATATATGTTTGTTTTCGTTGACTTTTATTTCTGTAATACATCTTTCTTTGTTGGACAAAATCTCTACCAGTCTGATGCTGTAGTGCGAAAGTATATTAAAATATATTTATTTGATACACTACCAAAGTCAGATGTTTCGTGTCATTTGTGCAAATAAAACGGCAATACAATTCATATACGTTCCCTGGGCTACATCCGGCAGTCTAGAAGAACTATAGTCTAAGATCAGAATCTACAGACAATATTAACAGACAACATAATAAAGACAACATCAACACACACCGGAAACAGACATTACAGACATTAACAGACAACATCAATAAACAACATCAACAGACAACAGCAATAGACAATATCAATAGACAACATCAAAAGATCGAAGAGTGCCGCCAATAAATTATATAAGTTTTTGGTTTTTTGTTCAATTTTACCCTTTCCACCCCCTGTCGATGACTCTCAATAATGTTGCCCCCCCCCCCCCCCCACAAACAAAGTAAAAAATTACTTAACCGGTTTCCGAATATTCTGTGCAATTATTCGTGAAGCACAAAAATAACTGTTGGTTGGCTGGTTAGTAACTGGGCCAACAGTCCATGAGCTCGTATACATTCACCCAATGCCAATGTGTAATATATGCATGTGTTAGTGCAGGAGTCGGCAACCTTTTGCTAACTGTGTGCCAACTTAAGGTTTCAAATTATTCAGAGTGCTAATATCACATATCATTTTATACAAGTCGAGGCCAATATACTTATTTTACCATATATTTTATTTTTATATTTTAATTAATTAATATACAGTGATATTCAATAATATGTAAAGTTGTAAACAATATTTTTAAAAATAGAGTTTCTTGAAAGATTTTTTTTTTAAACTATTTTATTATTAATGGCAGCCTTGCCCTTGCATGGTCTTGGCCGGTTGCTCAATATCGACAACATACTTTGTCACTTTGAGTTTGACACAATGTTCTGAATGTTCCGGCGTTAGGCGACCACACTGTGGATTTAGCACTGCTTTCATATGACAGAAAATTTGCTCACATGACTAGGTTGATCCAAAAGCTGAAAGAAAAGCTCGCTAGTTGATGTTACTGTCGTTAGTTTCTGAGATTTCGCATATAGACTGATCCCTTGAGCTACTTAGACTGCTGTTACAACAAGTGTGGATAAGTGGCTGGTACCCTGCTATGTCCAAGTGCCGAAATGAGCGAGGAAATCCCGCTAATCGATTTATAATCAACTTTATACAGGAAACGTGAAGAGTCTGCGTGCCCTTTGAAATTGCTTGGCGTGCCAAGTGTGGCACGTGTGCCATAGGTTGCCAACCCCTGTGTTAGTGGACTGTTGTTTTATTCCATATAAGGTGTTCCATTTATCTGGCCTCGAAGGAAGAAACATCTTCCTGACATCATGAAGCGCTGGACATTAAAAAAGGTGGTGGTCAACAGTTTCATAAAGATAAGTGCACAGCCTGCACTATGTAAGTAAATCCAAGTAGGAAGCATAAGAATAAATTAAAAATTCTTGAGACTAACGGGAATTGAGTTAGGTCCGTTCCAACGGCACTGATTCGCTTTGGAAATTGAGTAAACGGGTTTTTACCGTACTTGACTACCGTGTGTGTTCAATTCCCGGTAGTCTCAGTAATTTTTAATTTATCCTCTTGCTTCCTACTTGAATTTACTTGTATAAGTTATTATTTGAAGCAACATTGTACTGTGTCTATGTATTTTATGTTTACACGAAGACCTGTTGGTCATTTTGTACGAATACGGATGTTATATATTTATGTTACTGATGATACTTCAATACTTGTACAGGATGTTCGTTGTTGTTGTAATAGTCTTTGTCTGGATTGGTCCGTTCTCAGCGACTTGAGTACACTGTTTGAATGCCTTGACAAATCACATCTTTTTTGGAGATACGGTTAGTCAAGTAAGGAAAAACGTGTTTACTCGAGTTGCAAGACAATTCGGTGCGGTTAGAACGGACACGGTTAAATTCCAGTTACTCTCAATCCGGCACTCTGTTCAAGTGATTGTTAAGCTGTGCTTGCTATGTGAGAAGTCGTAAAATGATACTCTGGTCTTTCCTTCCCAGTTAGTTGATGTTGTCTTTTGGATTTGGGCTAGTCATATATTTGTAGATTTCTCTCCCAGTGTTTCCTGTGGACATTTTGTTCAGTAAAGTCTCTGTATTCACAGATTAGAGCATCATTTTTACAATGTACATGATCGTTGTTGTATATGGTTATTGTTGTCCAGCTCCCCTCTTTGCTAATCTGTCTGCCTTTTCATCCTTTCATTGCCATGTATGTTTTATTGGACAGGAATCCATTACACAACAGTATAAGTAATCACATTATGAGATGTGAGCATCTGGTTGGCATGGTGATATTTTAGAGCTAGTTCAGGCTTATGACCATCACATTCTAGAGCTGGAAGAGTGGACCAAGTCTGTAAAAAATGTCGTACACTTTTGATGGAAAGTTATCGAATATGGTCTATTGGTGGTATAAAAATATGGTCTTCAGGTGGTACAAAAATATGGTCTTCTGGTGGTACAAAAATATGGTCTTCTGGTGGTACAAAAATATGGTCTTCAGGTGGTACAAAAATATGGTTTTCTAGTGGTACAAAAATATGGTCTTCTGGTGGTACAAAAATATGGTCTTCTGGTGGTACAAAAATATGGTCTTCTGGTGGTACAAAAATATTCTGCTACATTGAACACAACTATAGCTTTGCTTTATAACCTGGCAAATGTGCGTTATTTTAGACCCAAACCTCGCCGAAAACAAATGTCTCGAGCCATTGGCGCAAATAAAACAGTGACACGACGCATTTGTATTCTCTGGACTACATCCTGCTGGAAATATTATAGGAGCATGGTCCTGCTACAAGAGAGATCCAGCGGGAGTTTGAGAATGCCCGATGAACAGCAAACATTTACCCGTCCAAAAATTTTTACATTTAAACTTTCAACATACATTTACCCGTCCAAACATTTTTACATTTAAACTTTCAACATACATGTACCCATCCAAACATTTTTACATTTAAACTTTCAACATACATTTACCCGTCCAAACATTTTTACATTTAAACTTTCAACATACATTTACCCGTCCAAACATTTGTACATTTAAACTTCCAACATACATTTACCCATCCAAACATTTTTACATTTAAACTTTCAACATACATTTACCCGTCCAAACACTTTTACGTTTAAACTTTCAACATACATTTACCCGTCCAAACATTTTTACATTTAAACTTTCAAGATACATTTACCCGTCCAAACATTTTTACATTTAAACTTTCAACAAACATTTACCCGTCCAAATATTTTTACATTTAAACTTTCAACATACATTTACCCGTCCAAACATTTTTACATTTAAACTTTCAACATACATTTACCCGTCCAAACATTTTTACATTTAAACTTTCAACATACATTTACCCGTCCAAACATTTTTACATTTAAACTTTCAACATACATTTACGTCTCCATACATTCTTACATTAAAACAATATTCCCATCTGAAGAACGTTACCTACATTATCCTCCCTACTCAGATAACGATGGCGGTTTAAACACACCACTAGAAAAAACTTTCAACAGCCATTAAAACATCCCACCTTGTCAGGAAACATCGACCAGGACGCAATTGACCTTGGGAAACTACAACAAAACCTGTTTGTATTTTGACGTGACCCTTCTCGTTCACAGAATAGCAGTGAAAACACACATCTTGTCTTAAATGATGTGCACACGAGGAGAATGTTGGGAAAATGGATATAAACGTCACATCCGTCTATATAGCGTGTAGCATCTTCATTGCCGCTCTTTTTACTTTTCAGTCAAAACTGGGCAGTAACATCAAAGGATAAAAGGGAAATGGAAACATCAGAAATGTAATACTTATGTGAAATGCGAAATGTTACCAGGAGATACAGAATCAGAAACGATTCAGAAAGTATAATGGCGCAGCGTCAAAGTCTGAAAAGGTTTTAGAGTATTTACTGCATTATACTTGGCTTTACACATATGTTCATTTAAACAAAACGGCACGCCGCCCAATCCGCGAGAACCACTCATATCACATAATTGTACTTACGTAAAACACAGGTTTTTATAATAGTTTCACTCAGACACGACGGACTATCACTAAAAATAGTGGGTAATGATGTGCACACAAGAAAGCATAAAAATTACAATACACTAATCATATTCAACGTTTGAACCAAAACGTCTTTATCAAGAAACGCACAAAACATCAAAAGACGACGAATGGAAATTATCACAACATACAAAAGTATCCAACGGAAATAAAGAGATATATTTTATAATAGAGATACATATTTTATTTCCGTTGGATACTTTTGGGTGTTGTCATAATTTCCATTCGTCGTCTTTTGATGTCCTCCGAAAAAGTAGGTCCCATAGTAGCAACCTGCTGTTGGGGATGGAGATAACTCTTCATGTACTAAGTCGCAGCATCTATTAGGTAAGGTGGCCAGTTCCCTTTCTTGTTGTGGTACCTTCCCAACTCATGCGTATGGTACTCATTTACAGCTGGCTGGACTGGAGGAGCGGTCGTATCATGAGAGATATCACGACCAGGACGTGGTTTTGAACCTAGCAAGCTGTAACTCGCGCATAGTAAGCAAGCTCAATATCAACTAAGCTACCACGTTTATCATCTGATAACATTTGAATGAAGCAGTATTTATTTATAATTAGCCACGATTTTGTGGTCCAGTTCTCTGGCAGAAATCCGAGATAGGTCGTACGTAATTTATGTCATCAGCAAACATCAAATTTATTTAATGACCTTCTGGCAGCTATTTCGTATCGTTGGTTTGTTGGTGCTTGCTGATTCAGCGGTCCATGGGTTAATGAACTTTGACCAAATGCCATTATGTGATATATGCATGTTTTTGTGAGCTGTTGTTTTGTTCCATATAATGTGTTCCATTTATCTGGTCCTGGAGGGAGAAGCATTTTCCTGATGTTATTCAGCGCTGGGCATTTAAAAAGGTGGTGGTCAACAGTTTCATAGGGATGTATGCACAGCCGGCACCCTGGAGTGTGTTGTTGTTCTTGTACTCTGTTCAGGTAATTGTTAACCTGTACATGTTTGGTATGTCGGAAAACCATACTCTGGTACTTCCTTCCCATGAGGTTGATGTTGTTTTTAGGATTTGGGCTGGTCATACATTTATAGATTTCCCATCCAGTGTTTCCCGTGGCTCATCTGTTCATCCAATTCTCTTTGTTCACAGATTTCAACATTATCTTAAGTGTGCGTATATCGCTGTTCTTGTTGTGCTCCTTTGTTTGCTAGACTGTCTGCCTTGTCATTGCCAGATGTGTTTGAGTGGCCAGGAATGCACTGCACAACAATGCTGACTACATAAGATCTAAGCAGCTGGTTGGTATGGGGATATATTTCAGCTAGCTCAGGTTTACAATGTCCATCACATTTTAGTGCTTGAAGAGCGGACATAGAGTCTGTAAAAATCACAATGTTTTCAACTTTTGATGAAAATGCATCAAATATGGTTTTCATGTGATGCAAGGCAACTTCTAGAGCTGTAATTTCAGCTTCATAGTTAGAACATATCTCCCCACAGGCATAAAACAACTCATCGGATGGTTTGTCTGGATATTCTATATATACATCATAACCTGCTTTAATGATGGCTTTGAAAGCAGACCCGTCAGTATATTCATGAATCTATTGTTATGTGTAGTCTATTGTTTTCTGTGTTGCTTTCGTAAGTTCTTTGTTGACCAATAATGTTCCATTCTCATGTTGTATGTTCTTGTTGCCTTCCAATAATGTTCCATTCTCATGTTGTATGTTCTTGTTGCTCGCCAATAATGTTCCATTCTCATGTTGTATATTCTTGTTGCTGGCCAATAATGTTCCATTCTCATTAAGTGGCCGAACTATTGCAGTCTCTGATTTTCAATTAATTTTACCACACATGTTGTTCCAACAGTTTCTTTAATTCAGTGTTTCTCAACGTGGGGCCCAAGCCCCACAGGAGGGAAATTTGATTGTTTAGGGGGGGGGGGTAATTCAAACAAGGCTTCATTCAGGGAATAATTCCATTTCGAATATAAAAAAATATGTATATATTACATAGGGGGATAGGAGGGGGTATCAGAATTTTAAAAAGACTTACGTGAGGCATGGTAAAACAAACGGTTGGGAAACACTGCTTTAATCTCTTCATTTTTCACATGATCTCTTCTTGTTGTGTTTGCTGCTTTTCTTAGACATCTCGTTTCACACGCAGTACTCTCATTTTCTTGTTATTTAGTTAGTGTCCATGATGGCATTTTGATTACACAATGTTGGTATGAAGATTGAATTTATGATTTGCTTTTTTTGGTTTCCACCGAGATAGATTTGTGTTTAAAGATCAGTGCAAGTTGATAATGTACTTATCTTTATAAGTTCGTCTCTCTATCTTTTTGCCCATTCTTCTGTCGTCTGAACATGTTCCCAAGATATTTAAATTTCTGCACTTGACTCAGTAGTTGATCATTTTTTTTATGTTGATTGTAATAGCTTCTCTTCCTATATACACTGCAACTGGTTTATTTTGGGTCTATGTTGATTCTCCATGTTTTGATTGGGCAGCTATTAAGGATGCTACTCTTTCAATTTTCCCTCAAATATGTTTTTCATTTCACAAAGGCCCAATGTGTAACTACCCACTTTGAGAAACGCTGTTATAGACATTATTCATAAACATATCTAAAGACCCAGTACTCAAATCTCTACGGAATACTTCCGGATCTCTCTCAGATCTTGAGATGTATTTATTCAGACAAACTCACATTTACAATCGGGCAATTATGTTACTTCTTCGCAACGTCTGTTTCTCGTCACGTACGGATGAACATAAATGATTGTAGCATATCCATAGTATTACAATCTTGAAGTCCCACGTTGTCGTACTGACGCATAACATGGATACTCAATAATTAATTTAAAATATGATAAGGATTAAAGAAAGATTATAGAAAAGTATATATCCAATGAAGTCAATGAAGATAAGCAGTGAGAATGCACAATAAAGTGTTTTTTATTTTGTCTTGAATAAATTATTATTTTTCGTCCATCACAAATGATGATGACCAACTGTTCAAATTAAGTTAGACTTAGGTCCATGACTACGAGTTCGCAGATGGCTAGAGAGTTCTATTCTGACCACAGATGCCACCATATCTACAACAAAAGCCTCCATTAGAGAACGTCAATAAAAAACATGCTAAACGAATATCAAAAGTCAACTACAAAACAACTTCCATCCACGCAATCCACCATCACAACCATTTCCTCCAACGTGACCATTAAATTGACTTTCACCAATTTCACCTGCAAAAAGCACTTCCATTAATTTCAACATCACATACAATACCACTAACTTCATCATCAAAACCACCTTCACCAACTTCACTATCAAAACCACCTTCACCAACTTCACTATCAAAACCACCTTCACCAACTTCACTATCAAAACCACCTTCACCAACTTCACTATCAAAACCACCTTCACCAACTTCACTATCAAAACCACCTTCACCAACTTCACTATCAAAACCACCTTCACCAACTTCACTATCAAAACCACCTTCACCAACTTCACTATCAAAACCACCTTCACCAACTTCACTATCAAAACCACCTTCACCAACTTCACTATCAAAACCACCTTCACCAACTTCACTATCAAAACCACCTTCACCAACTTCACTATCAAAACCACCTTCACCAACTTCACTATCAAAACCACCTTCACCAACTTCACTATCAAAACCACCTTCACCAACTTCACTATCAAAACCACCTTCACCAACTTCACTATCAAAACCACCTTCACCAACTTCACTATCAAAACCACCTTCACCAACTTCACTATCAAAACCACCTTCACCAACTTCACTATCAAAACCACCTTCACCAACTTCACTATCAAAACCACCTTCACCAACTTCACTATCAAAACCACCTTCACCAACTTCACTATCAAAACCACCTTCACCAACTTCACTATCAAAACCACCTTCACCAACTTCACTATCAAAACCACCTTCACCAACTTCACCAACAATATTACTTTCACTAACTTCATCTAAAAACTATCTCCACAAATTCAACAACGGAACAATTTCCACCAACTTCACACACACACACACAAAAAAGGCCACCAACGTCCACACACGTCCACAAATCGACGATCAACGTCGAAATCATTTCTATAACTTCACCATCACAACCACTTCCACCAACTTGACTAATAAAGCAACTTCCACCAACACAACTAATTAAAACTTTTCCACCAATAGAGCAATCTTAACCAACTTCACCAACAAAAGATCTCCATAAACTTCACCAACAAAAAATCTCCATAAACTTCACCACTAAATTGACTACCTCACGGAAACCTCCATGCTAAAATTAAAAACTTTGAAAATAGAACAAAATTGATTTACAAGAATGATTTAGCCGCCGATATGTCCCTATCAATAGAAGATCAAATATTGATTAGTATGAACTTCCTCACGTGCCAGTAACCGCCAATCAATGACGAGTTTACACATTTCAACCTTGACATTCATTTTCTCAATCTAAATATGAATATTGGTCTAGCATTTTATGGTCTACTACGACATAAACCATCAAGACAAAATACTCAACTAATATCCGGTATATTCTAAACCTCAAAATTCAAGGCGCAAGAATGTTGATGAAATCTTCATTGAACAAACTACATTCGATTTTCACAAGATAGAGAAGTATATGGTAGAGGTGGTACATGTGAGAAAAATATTATGTAGTGACTTGTAAAAGCAAAACAAGTTTGTGGCACAGAAGATTGCACACAAGATTTAACCCGACACCATAGTCAGAGCTAGTGTATGTGAAACACCCGGCGGATTTGACAGTTAGGCTCAGGCAAAGACGGATGTGTCGGACCATTAAGGGGAAAAAAGACAGCGACGCAACGTATTTCTATTCTCTGGACTACATTCAGCTGGAAATCTAGTAGGATCATTGTCCTGCTACAAGAGAGATCCAGCAGGAGTTTGAGAACAAGCGTTGAAGAAGAAGAACAGTTAGGCGCCTCCTGTCGCGCACTACAAGTAGGGAAATAAAAAGAAACAAATTTGTTGCCCGTTACAATTTTTGTAACTCTTTTCTGGTTTGTTTGGTACGAGGTGAACCTGTAAGAGTGATTTTTGGCACCCCTAAGCTCAGCACTTAGAGCGAATAACCTCTACACCCTCATTCGCTACGCCTCTGCCCGATACGTTCATTAGCCACCAACAGCGTTTTCCACATAACGATAACGATGATGATGATAAATATGATGACGATGATGATAAGGAGAATGATGAAGGTGTTTGTATCTCACCCCCCCCCCCTTTTTTTTTTTACTAGCAAAGATGAACAATGTATTGAAAAGTCAATTACTTTTGAAGTGAGTAAATCGTCCGGTGAATGGAACAATGAAATCCAAGCTCAAAAAACAGGTTGCAGTGTGAGGCAGTAATAAAGGTCTTCATCGGATGAGGGAAACTACACCGCTCTATTACTAACTCAGCATGGGGCACACTCGATAAGGATGTCACTTTGACTACGTCTGCTAAGTAGAATCGATTGTAACAGCACCAGGGAACATATGTCTGATTCTAACATCACCAGGGAACATATGTCTGATTCTAACAGCACCAGGGAACATATGTCTGATTCTAACAGCACCAGGGAACATATATCTGATACTAACATCACCAGGGAACATATGTCTGATTCTAACAGCACCAGGGAACATATGTCTGATTCTAACATCACCAGGGAACATATGTCTGATTCTAACATCACCAGGATACATATGTCTGATTCTAACAGCACCAGGGAACATATGTCTGATTCTAACAGCACCAGGGAACATATATCTGGTGCACTGATATATCTGGTGCACCAGGGAACGTATGTCTGATTCTAACCGCACCAGGGAACATATTTCTGATTCTTAACAACACCAGGGAACATATTTCTTATTCTAACAGCACCAGGGAACATATTTCTGATCCTAACAGCACCAGGTAACAAGTAGAGAAGGTCAAGAGAGTAATAGATTTAGGGTGCACGAACATCAGTGCATATTGGGAAAGATAAGCATATATATTCTTCAATATCAGCTGAAAGAGACTGAGCACCTATGGGACTACCGGAGTGAAATGATGTCATTCTTAAATACATGAAAATACTTGAAGCATTGAAATTCTGGAAAGGTTAGCATCGCACAATTTAATTGGTACAGTACAAGAACAAGTGCCCACATTCCGATTTCTTAATATTGTGTGCAGTTCCATTAAGACTTTGGTATAGTACGCGCAGTTTTCGTGGAGTCACTGTAAACACGTCACTAGTTAACCTTATTGTAAAAATGGTTAATTTAATTGGAGATTAAAAAATTAAAAAGTCGCTAAGGCTACCTTATGATGAATCGGTCTGCGCGCTACGCATTGAGAGCCCCCTTCCGCCCGACGGTTCTCCACCCTCCCCCCCACGGTCATTCAAGGTGATAGGGGGACTGTCTGTGTATTGCCCGCTGATCGATGCATTCGACAGAAGATCGATGCATTTAGCAAATGAAAAATGCTCCTTTATCGATAGTTGGTGTCGTAGATAATGTAGGATTAGTTTTATTCAAGTTTAAGATTTGTTTCGTTAAAATTTAGGCAATTTTTCTTGTACTATACCATTCAATTTTCTTTTTCGGTCACATGATCACACGCATCTCTTATACAGTTTCTTAGGACATCTACTCTTCTCCATATATCTACTCTACGCCCATCTGTTCTCTCCCCATCTACTCTTCTCCATATATCTACTCTACGCCCATCTGTTCTCTCCCCATCTACTCTTCTCCATCTATCTACTCTACACCCATCTGTTCTCTTCCCATCTACTCTTCTCCATCTATCTACTCTACGCCCATCTGTTCTCTCCCCATCTACTCTTCTCCATCTATCTACTCTACGCCCATCTGTTCTCTCCCCATCTACTCTTCTCCATCTATCTACTCTACGCCCATCTGTTCTCTTCCCATCTACTCTTCTCCATCTATCTACTCTACGCCCATCTGTTCTCTTCCCATCTACTCTTCTCCATCTATCTACTCTACGCCCATCTGTTCTCTTCCCATCTACTCTTCTCCATCTATCTACTCTACACCCATCTGTTCTCTTCCCATCTACTCTTCTCCATCTATCTACTCTACACCCATCTGTTCTCTCCCCATCTACTCTTCTCCATCTATCTACTCTACACCCATCTGTTCTCTTCCCATCTACTCTTCTCCATCTATCTACTCTACGCCCATCTGTTCTCTCCCCATCTACTCTTCTCCATCTATCTACTCTACACCCATCTGTTCTCTTCCCATCTACTCTTCTCCATCTATCTACTCTACGCCCATCTGTTCTCTCCCCATCTACTCTTCTCCATCTATCTACTCTACACCCATCTGTTCTCTTCCCGTACTCTTCTCCATCTATCTACTCTACGCCCATCTGTTCTCTCCCCATCTACTCTTCTCCATCTATCTACTCTACGCCCATCTGTTCTCTCCCCATCTACTCTTCTCCATCTATCTACTCTACGCCCATCTGTTCTCTTCCCATCTACTCTTCTCCATCTATCTACTCTACGCCCATCTGTTCTCTTCCCATCTACTCTTCTCCATCTATCTACTCTACGCCCATCTGTTCCCTTCCCATCTACTCTTCTCCATCTATCTACTCTACACCCATCTGTTCTCTCCCCATCTACTCTTCTCCATCTATCTACTCTACACCCATCTGTTCTCTTCCCATCTACTCTTCTCCATCTATCTACTCTACACCCATCTGTTCTCTTCCCATCTACTCTTCTCCATCTATCTACTCTACGCCCATCTGTTCTCTCCCCATCTACTCTTCTCCATCTATCTACTCTACGCCCATCTGTTCTCTCCCCATCTACTCTTGTCCATCTATCTACTCCACGCCCATCTGTTCTCTCCCCATCTACTCTTGTCCATCTATCTACTCCACGCCCATCTGTTCTCTCCCCATCTACTCTTCTCCATCTATCTACTCTACACCCATCTGTTCTCTCCCCATCTACTCTTCTCCATCTATCTACTCTACGCCCATCTGTTCTCTTCCCATCTACTCTTCTCCATCTATCTACTCTACGCCCATCTGTTCTCTTCCCATCTACTCTTCTCCATCTATCTACTCTACACCCATCTGTTCTCTTCCCATCTACTCTTCTCCATCTATCTACTCTACTCCCATCTGTTCTCTCCCCATCTACTCTTCTCCATCTATCTACTCCACACCCATCTGTTCTCTTCCCATCTACTCTTCTCCATCTATCTACTCCACGCCCATCTACCCTTCAGTAGACACAACAACAGCAGTTACTCAGAAGACACCTCCCCACAGACGATGAGTGGTACATTGGAAGTTGTTTAGCAAAAACTGCAAGTCTTATTTATCGAAGGTCATAATGTCACAATAAGATAGCACGGCCCGATATAACCAGTAGACACTCCGGCCTTCTGTTTAAAGGGTTGTCCTTACCAAATGTTTTAATTAACTATTAAACAAATACACAAGCAAGGTGGCGGTCTGTCTCAGGCTTGTCACATCGTCATACAGTTTTTCTTTTAGTTAGGTTATGGGATGTGGCACATACATGACACTTTTTTTCAAGCAGACGTATGTCTTGGAACATATATTCTACTGTCTGTATGTCTTCTCCAGACGGAAACATGTTTGTCTGACCACGTTTGCTTATTTTGTACATGGAGTGATGGAGTCTACAGTGATAAGTTCTAAGTTGGAAGATTGTAACCTGAATTTGTGTATCGGTAGAAAGTTGTAGCCATATTTAGCTGAAAATTATAAATATCTTTATTTCACCGTATGTGATAAATACACAGTGAATGGGGAAAGCCTTGTGTTGTAATTACACAGTGAATGGGGAGAGCCATGTGTGGTAATTACACAGTGAATGGGGAGATTCATGTGTGGTAATTACACAGAGAATGGGGAGAGCCATGTGTGGTAATTACACAGTGAATGGGGAGATTCATGTGTGGTAATTACACAGTGAACGGTGAGAGTCATGTGTGGTAATTACACAGTGAAAGAGGAGAGTGATGTGTGGTAAATACACAGTGAATGGGGAGAGTGATGTGTGGTAAATACACAGTGAATATGGAGATCCATATGCATAATGTTTTGTAGTCTCCATTCTGTGAACGACAAACTTGTATATGAGGCAGAGAACTGAAAACTGCACTGCACTTGCTATCTTGGAGCAGTCAAACAACGTGTTTAAAGATGGCCTCCCCATTATTCATCAATAAGGTACATCGATATATTATCCTTTGTTTGTTTTTTTCTAATCAGTAAGAGGTGAATATATAAATGTCGTTTAATGAACCGTGCTTTGAATAGATTAAAATTGAATTGTGATTAAAAGTGAGTGCCTCGATAAAAGGTCGTTATAATCGCCGACCAATCACACACGATTACTCCCCAGATTTCTGAGACAGAACGCCTCAAACCAAAACTGTTGAATATAATATTATTTAACCAGATTTAGACCACAGCACATCCTATAATTCAAAACTCCACGTTCACCAGTGTGCTTGACGTGATTTATCTAGAGGAGATTGCGCCAAATCTGAACAGAAACCTCCAGATACATGACCCCATTACAAGAGGCTTATGACAGAACTTGAGAAATCAGCTTCGGGAAAAAAAATGGTGCCCGAGAGCAAGGAAGTGTGTTTAAGTTGGGCTCAGATTTGGGGCTCTGGCTCAACAGAACGAAAATGAAAGTTATAAATTGTGATTGGTTTTATTGACCAAAAAAATATTCAGTGGATCGATTTTCGAAGTACATAGAATATTTGTTAATCAATGTGATTACTAAAGTACATAGAACATTTGTTAATCAATGGGATTACTAAAATACATAGAACATTTGTTAATCAGAGTGATTACCACAAGATCTTTTCCGAAGTCTGAATAACTGCAAACATATTTGGTTGGAAATGTAAAGTTTGTGGATGTCAGTATAAAGCTAAACATAGAAGCAAGACGTTGGGATTCAATACTTTTCTTGGGAGCTTGTTCTGATATGATTAGATGAACACCGAGCACCCCTTCTTCTGCGTTCGCTGTGAAACTCATGTATGTTATTCAAGGGCGTTAGTAATGTGTATGACAACAAGGATGAGATTGACTGTTTAACGCCCTCTGCCGCGCAGCGCAAGACGAAGACAAAAAAAGACATCATTTTGTTTTCATGGCATTTTGTACAGATAGGCGGGCTGTCACTGGTTAGGGAAGCCAACTATCCGAATTAAATGCATGAAATAAATGGATGTGCTGGGCCTTGGATGTCTGATCCACAGCGTAGCCAACCGAGGTGCAAATAAAACCGTTCATCTGTTGGACTTGTGGCACAACGTACTTTACGTTCCCCGGCGTAAATCACTCGATTTATTCGTTGAGGTTATAAGAGAGCGAACGCAGAAGAAGAATAACAACAACAAAATACACCAGAATTACACTAAACTCACGTTCATGGTAGTAACGTTGGTTAACTACACATAATCGTTTCGTTGTTACGATCCTCCAAGAATTATCAACAATGGAGCTTTTCTTAGTATCATACTTTCTCTTGAGGGGCATATTGTTTGCTGATATTTATTTTCTACACAGAAGATCCCTACTCTCGGCAGTACAATATGTAGTGGATTGAAGAAAAGACTCTTACATTGAGAGAGTAAACGCACAGTTGTATAAATGAATCCCATTCTAAGGAAATGGGTACAAGTTCTTCTGGAAAAGTAAAGGCGGAGGACATGATATTGATTACATACATCATAAAGGCCATCTCCAGTGAACTCTTCCACCCCTGACGCCGCAAGGCAAACAAGGGCCACAAGGTATAGAGAGATAGATAGACATCATCAATAGGTTATCAGATGGTCAATGAAAACTGCGAGCCTATTACAGTATTTCCAAATATATCTCTAGCTGTGTAACATGGAAACTTTAATTTTACTTAAAGATAAAGCGATGTGGGGGCTTTCACTGAAAGAAAGCCTCACTACTTAAGGAAGTCAACTACTATAGGTACGAAACAATATCAGAACTCCAATTCTGTGATTTGCCAGCTGTCACCAATGCTCAAACATCCATCAATCTACTTGGCTACAAACGGCAATTGATAAACAGTATTTTTATACCAATTCTATGTTACCGATGTCAAACAAGGCCTTTGACAAAGACACTAGTGAAAAATAACACAGTGTGTGAAATGAGATGTTTGAGGAAAGATATAAATGTCACGAGAAGAGACCGCCGGAAAAATAAAGATATTAAGAAAGAAATGAAAACTAATTCGAGTCAAGACTACCACATCGAGTCCAACTCCTTGAAGTGGAGATGAGGCTTAATCCAGCCAACAGAGGCTGGAAACTAAGATTGGTTGATTACCACAAGATCTTAAAGATCCAACAGGACCACAGTTCTGCCACAGCAATCACTGGTGCTGAAATCGCAGATACCAGGCCGAGAGGCGTACCAGCAACTACGGTATCACGCAACGCGACTTGGTAACGTGTTCATATCACAATGTACAAGTTAAACTGTGCACGAGAAGACGTCAAGATTAATTCGATACTTGCGGCGGAGACAAGTTAAACTGTGCACGAGAAGTCAAGATTAATTCGATACTTGCGGCGGAGACAAGTTAAACTGTGCACGAGAAGTCAAGATTAATTCGATACTTGCGGCGGAGACAAGTTAAACTGTGCACGAGAAGTCAAGATTAATTCGATACTTGCGGCGGAGACAAGTTAAACTGTGCACGAGAAGTCAAGATTAATTCGATACTTGCGGTGGAGACAAGTTAAACTGTGCACGAGAAGTCAAGATTAATTCGATACTTGCGGCGGAGACAAGTTAAACTGTGCACGAGAAGTCAAGATTAATTCGATACTTGCGGCGGAGACAAGTTAAACTGTGCACGAGAAGTCAAGATTAATTCGATACTTGCGGTGGAGACAAGTTAAACTGTGCACGAGAAGTCAAGATTAATTCGATACTTGTGGCGGAGACAAGTTAAACTGTGCACGAGAAGTCAAGATTAATTCGATACTTGCGGCGGAGACAAGTTAAACTGTGCACGAGAAGTCAAGATTAATTCGATACTTGCGGTGGAGACAAGTTAAACTGTGCACGAGAAGTCAAGATTAATTCGATACTTGCGGCGGAGACAAGTTAAACTGTGCACGAGAAGTCAAGATTAATTCGATACTTGCGGCGGAGACAAGTTAAACTGTGCACGAGAAGTCAAGATTAATTCGATACTTGCTGTGGAGACAAGTTAAACTGTGAACGAGAAGTCAAGATTAATTCGATACTTGCTGTGGAGACAAGTTAAACTGTGCACGAGAAGAGAAAGAAGAAGTCACGATTAC
This sequence comes from Meghimatium bilineatum, assembly GCA_034231615.1. Taxonomy (NCBI): domain Eukaryota; kingdom Metazoa; phylum Mollusca; class Gastropoda; order Stylommatophora; family Philomycidae; genus Meghimatium; species Meghimatium bilineatum. Next base: position 62,240,520 of record CM067311.1, on the reverse strand, counting down.
ATCAAGAGACAGTAAACCGGGGTGTTTGACCACATCATGAATGGAACCAACTCAACCAGTCCTTTGTGCATTGAACAGCAGAAGATCGGGCTACAAGGCATGAGAAAGACCAATATCTAGATGGTTTTAGACAATCGAAACAACCTTAACAAGACACGGGCTGTTGGTGGCCAATTCGACCCGAATGGCCAAAGACAGACTTCTCTCTTCTTTCCTCCCCCCCCCCCCCAACACCCCCCCCTCCGCACCAACCCCACCCCACATTAAACGGCGCAAGTGGAAATGACAATAAAAAGATAGAATGACTAGAAGTTTGATGTTGCATGTTTGTTCGCAATGTTGAGGCTTGAATCCTATACGCGACTTCTAACCACATTGGTAGATTGTAACGTCTTTTACGTAGGGGATTGTCAATAAACAGAGGTTGGAACACATTTTATGACAGTGCTATTTTTTATCCTGTGTTTGCCTTCCTGAGATCAGAAGTTCATTCTTCTTCTTCTTCAGCGCTCATTCTCAAACTCCCTCTGGATCTCCCTTGTAGCAGGACCATTGTCCTACTAGATTTTAAGCAGGATGTAATGCGTTGTGTCGTCGTTTTATTTGCGCCAATGAAGACACATCCATCTTCAGCGGGAAATTCATTCAATTTCTGAGACGATTCAATGGATTAAATAAAGTAACATCTGACCGCAAATTGTGACTATTATCAAGCCGTGGAGTGTAAACAGTGTAAACCCTTCTTATAAGCAAACCAGTCTCCATAGTAGTCCTGCGAGCTATTCTACAGACTTCTAGATACACATGAACTTTAGCGCGAGCGTTTTTAGAGGCGGTTGTTGCTATAATTAGTCGAGATTTCACGAAGAATATGCATCTTCTTCTCAATAGTCCTGATCACTTATCTCAGACAGCATCACACACCTTGGCTGATTCAACTGATCGCTTGTCTATTTCCGTATAGTTTGTGTCGCCATCCAATGAACGGTACGGGAGAAGCCAGAAACAGTACGACAGGTTACGCAGCATCAGATCAGTAAGCAAACTATCTGAAAGTTTTTCTTTTAAAAACTACCTGTTTTCTGTGACAATCGGTTCAAAACGGGAATTACCGATTATTTTTAGTAACAGCCGCCCCCTTGTGTGACTCCTAAGTTAATGTGTATCTAGTTGTCTGTGGCTAATCCCAAACAGCGTCATTTAATTATATAAAGATTATAATAAAAGAATAATAAAAGAGGCAATAAGTGCAGGGAGCAACATCACCGACTCAGATCAATATAACTCAGAGCAAATAAACAATGAATTAAATTAACTGCTTTTCGCAGACGACCAGACCCTCATATACGAAACGAAAGAACAACTACAAAATCATGTTAACTCACTGTCTGCAACATGTAGAAAATATAACATGAAGATCAATACACAAAAGACAGAAACTATGAAAATATGCAGAACACCGAGCCTACTAAACATATAGACGACATAAGAGTAAAACAAGTATCGGAGTTTAAATATCTCGGTAGTATTTTCACAGAAAATGGAAGCCTTGATAGAAATATAGAGACGAGATGTCAAAAAGCAAATGCAGTAACGTACCAACTGTCACCACTTCTTCTTCATTCAAAGATCGAGATGAAAGTTAAAAGACACATGATTTACACTGTATATCCCTACCAACACTGTGTTACCAGTGCCAAATCTGGTCTGTCATCTTCACACTACAATCATGTATCATGTATCATTTTAGTAGCGTTTTTGATTTTACATATTTAATTTTTTTAATAATTTGTTCCAATAGTAATGCATGGTCTACGGGGAATAAGGGGAGCACCAGGAACAGACCGCACTGCGGGGGGAGGGGGAAACCATCGAGGCAGATCCCTTGAAGTAGAGATAGGACTTAGCCCAACAGAGGCAGAAAACTAAGATTGGTCGGGCAATACCCTACATCGAGCAGGATCACAGTCCTGCCTAAGCAAGCACATGTGCTGAATTCGGAGATACAAGCCAAGAGGCACACCAGCAACCATGATGTCACATGATAGGATGAAATAAACTACAAACGAGAAGAAGAAGAAACGAGAACAATATGAAACACCTACGTCGTTCTCCGGACTACATCCTGCTTATCTGCAGGAGTGCGAGAACAAACGAAGAAGAAGAAGTCAATTACTTGTGCTAGACGTAATCAAGAGTCATCAAATAAAATCGTCCAAGCGTGTAACTAGCTTTATCACCAATCAGTATCCATCTACAGAAGGGGTGATCCAAATACGACCCGCTTCTCAAATCCAACACATCAAGTTATCTTTACTAGTCCGCCAGGCTGATGCACTTGCCCCTGAACTTAGAAAATATCAAATCACAAACTATCTAGAAAATATCAAATCACAAACTATCTGAGCACAGCTGTAAAATAAGATTCCTGATAAAGGTCCCTATTGGACCGTAACGTTTGAAAAAGTCCTTGTTCCTTTGTTTATTGTTATTTTTCACTGACAATATTTTTCAATTTATTAGCTCCATAAGTAATCAGTGAAGGTAATACTGTACCGTATGTGTTATTGTTTCGACTACGTCCACGTATGGTGGAACTTCAATTGACTTAATGAAGTCTTCATCGGACATTCTGTCACGATAATCCACAAACAATACATCCATATTCTCGAAATCAATGATATTTAGATCAAATTTGCCAAAACCATGATCGACTGCAGTATAGATTTCTTCACAGAAAGTAAACAGGCCTTCATTCGTTACGTTATTGATTATTGTGGTGTTTTTTGTTGGTCACTATTTATATATATGGAATCATCTTGGTTATTTTTGGCATGCAATTTCAAATATATAAATAGTGACCAATGAAAGTCACGACAATAACCAAATCGTATAGAATGAAGAATTGTATAATTGAGAGTAACTAGTTGTGTGAAAATATGTACACTATCACCTACACAGTGGTCTTCTTGACTCTGTAGTAAATCTGCGATTTCTCTTATTAAATCGTCGCTGTCTCTTCACATGATTGTACATCTAAGCACATTATTGCCCGCCAATACGTCTGCTCTTTCGTTGCCTCAGACTACTGCATGATCAGGACAGTGCATCCACGTGTTGAGGCATAGGTAAAGATTCCTTCTAGAGGTCGTATTCTGCCTGACACTGCAAGACACACAAAAAACAAACGAAAACGAACGTAATGTGTAAGCTAGAAATGTGATAATTGAGATTCCAACAAAGAAAGTGGCACAAAGAAAATTTCCACAAAGAAAATTATTGATCACAAAGATACAGCATTCAAAATTGAAATTCTGCGGAACACATCCCTAATGTATGTACACACAGTTCACAAAATATGATCTGAGCTGCGATGTATCAAGGTCACTGTTAAGTAACGATTCAGGTCTCCCTGTTTGTGGAGAATTGTATGATTGCTTAATAACTTTATAAATGGATTATTCCATTGAATACGGAGGCAGAAGGGACGGTTGTTCATATTATGTGGCATGGGGTCTTGCAAGGTCTGATATCGTTTTTCGATTACAGGATTCGCTCTGCAGTTCCCAGTAATCGATTTATGATGTTAAATATAATTAATGAGAAATAGAAAGAAACGAAAAGTTGAAACAAAGGAATACAATGATAGAATAACTGAAGGAGAAGATTTGGAAAATTTTAAAAAAATGGAATTTAATATAGATTTAGAGACGATAGAGTGAGAGAGAAAATGTACATTCAGAAAAGTAAATCAAAGAAAATATGTCTTTTATACTGAGTATAGGGGGGGGGGGGTAGCCAAGGAACAAACCCATTGGTAATTGTACCAGAAGCAGGACCGATGATACAAAATGAGGGATGGGGAGATTGTTAAATCGTTTAACATCCCCCCCCTCTTATTTATTTTTTTTTGGTAGATTGAAAAATGCAAGTAACACTCCAGGGAAGACTATTGATTAAATAAAGACACTCCTATCTAATTACGGGCAGCGTTACTACGATAATATGTTTGTTTCATATAATCGGCCAACTTAAGGTAGTGGAGCTTTTTTTTTGAGACGCCTACCCCAATACCCCGTTAACAAAGTTGTATCTGTACCTGTGATTGGAAGTTACGTGTTCACTTACCCTGTTAACAAAGTTGTATCTGTTAACAAAGTTGTATCTGTTAACAAAGTTGTATCTGTTAACAAAGGTTTATTGCATAAGTCGACAACGTAGACAAGTATGAGGAAAAACATGATGTTTATCTAAAGAACTGCCTCGTTTGTGTGCGATTTTTATATTATCTATATCTGAACACAAATATTTCTTATTAAATGGACGGTGTGGGGCGGCTGGGGGTATACGTCGACTGTTTAGTAATCTTACATAACACCACACACATATGCACACACATATACGCACACATATATACGCACACACACACACACATATATGTATACACATGTACACATACGTATACACACAAATATACTTTTTAAATATAACACATATTTTGCATAGGACCGATGTCTTTAGAGGTCATCACTTTTCACCACTTACTGCGTTTGTAAACATCAATTTCACCACTTACTGCGTTTGTAAACATCAATTTCACCACTTACTACGTTTGTAAACATCAATTTCACCACTTACTGCGTTTGTAAACATCAATTTCACCACTTACTGCGTTTGTAAACATCAATTTCACACTTACTGCGTTTGTAAACATCAATTTCACACTTACTGCGTTTGTAAACATCAATTTCACACTTACTGCGTTTGTAAACATCAATTTCACACTTACTGCGTTTGTAAACATCAATTTCACACTTACTGCGTTTGTAAACATCAATTTCACACTTACTGCGTTTGTAAACATCAATTTCACACTTACTGCGTTTGTAAACATCAATTTCACACTTACTGCGTTTGTAAACATCAATTTCACACTTACTGCGTTTGTAAACATCAATTTCACCATTTACTGTATTTGTAAACATAAATTTCACCACTTACTGTATTTGCAAGCGTACTTTTACTTATACTTTTTATCAACCTTGCCAGAACTGCGTTAAACGGAATGGTTTTTTATTGTACTTAGTGTTTAAACCACGATCAAGTTCGTGCGAGTCTACACTAACTGTCACCTCCTCACTATCATATCTGCCACAGAGACTGCCTTAGCACATATACACACACATATACACACATATATTTCCACACTGCATACACATGATAAACATCGCAAGCAACACGTTTATACATTTATCGGATATTTTCAAAATGTAGTCACTATTACCATACGAAGAAAGAACAATGTTATCTGACTTAATGAGTGCACAATCCCAGCATACAACATGGTACATATCTGCTGGGAGATTAACCTCACCCTAATTTGAATCATTAAAATCCGCCATCATCTCGACAGGATTTCAACGGACACTTTTATAAGAATTCTGTCTTTCAGGAATAGAAGGCGAGGATAATGTGCAGCCGGCAATCGATAGCACGTGCTTGGATGAAGAGTCGTGTATTTGTGAGATCGATAGAGATGAACTGAAAAGTAAACGAGGCTGTGAACATCTTCCGTGCCCTCGTCTACTGGCTCGGGAGTTTGAACCCAAATATTTTCATCGTCTGATTAATGCTTCTTAGAATTTTATTGATCACGAGACAAAAACTATTACTAAGAAAACAGTAACTAAAGATTCCTGAATGTCTCTAATTTCTCTAATCTGTTGGAAAGTTCTCGAATAAGTCTACTAGTATAAGACATTCTCATATCAACACACTTAGAAATGTAAATATAGCTAACAACTCCATATGTGTAAGCACAGAACACACTGTACTTACCTTGTTCGATTCTGGATTTTATCGTTAATTCTCCAATTTAAATGTGTTAATGATATAGAATTGTTAAATTTGAGTTAAAATATGTAAGAATGGCTATCCCACATTCCGACAGAAACACGAGGTGAACAGACACACAGCTCAATTTTTCTGAGTCAAGTTACATTCAAGCGCTATGATATTCTTCTATCCAAGTCTTCATTTACAAGAGTGATTCTCAAACTCAGAGTTTTGGTCCCCAGCAAAGACAATGTGATATTTTCGTATATTTAATTATTTTGAGTGATCGGGAGAATACAGTGCTCTGTGTTTTTTTATTATTATCTTGATAAAGATATGTTGGTCGAAATGTCTATTCTGTATATTGTTTGTTTCCAATAAAATTACAATTTAACCCTTTTTTTAAATTTCTATTTACATATATCTATTTACTTATTTGAGATATTTGTTTGTCCATCTACTGGGAGGTAGATCAATTCTCAGATGGCCGAGGTATCAAGCTCAAACCACGCCATGGTCAATTGTCCATCCGGACAGTGCAGAATGCGTTGGCAACACACTGAACGTATAATGTTGCCTAATAAATAAGTACAGCCAAAATGTGCTGGGTTAAACCACGATCATCTAGATATATATAAGGTTATGCAACGCACTGACTTTACAAAAGGAGTCCGTTGTCAAATAGTTTTACCAAGATTTCTCGTCTGTGAATCATTCTTCACCTGTATAACTGCAAAAATGTATGAACCGTGTGTATACCATGTCCTACTTATTAGTGATCATACATGCTGATCTCAGGCAGTGTCGCTTATCTTTGCTTATCCTACAGTTTCTATGATTTTGATTGGCTAGCGACAAAAATCACACACACAGCAATTACTAATACGTCGCAGCAGCCAAGATTGGTGATAATACCTGAGACCATCACGCAAGAATGTTCTGCAGATGGGTTTGGTATTTCTGTAAGAGAAATCCCAGCTATTTTTCGTAACATCCAACTCTATGTGTGACCCGTAGCATGACCTTATGCCTATAACGTGGATGACCGTAATTAAACCATGACCAGCAAACTGTATAAGCCTCTCAACAGAACGCAAACAAGACTTTATTCGTGACTTTTTCAATTATTATCGTGTTTCTCCTTGGTCACTATTTATACACCTGGAGTCACTTACCATAAACAAAACAGAAACCACGGCCGATAAATGAAATGTACGGAAATAATTTAAAAAATCATATTTCTAGGTCATGTTTAGTTTCTGTTGAGAGGTCTTATAGTAAATGTACAAGGTCACGATTGAACGCTGTGCCCTGGGTAGAATAAATATGCTACCAACTTTTCTGTCCGGCTCTGTGACAGATGATACATCGCATGTGGGACGACAATGTAACAGGTTCGAACCCCCGCTGCAAATAGCCGTGCATCCATAAAGTTCAGCAAGCAATGGTAACCTAATAAACCTGTTTACATTGCCTAGAAACTCACTAGAGTCTACAAATTATGGGTTGATGGCTGCGTCCTGAGTACGTATTTTTGTCCGGCACTGTGGGCGCTTCTGTTACGATAAGGTGCCGGCTTTGGATCCCATCGCATGGAATTGTGCATCCGAACCTTCCAATAAGCAATGGCAAACTACTGCTTCACCTTCCTCATCGTTCTTCAGTCAGATATCAGGTTAAGCACCAATAGTTTCAATGAATTGTGTGATTCGCTTCAGGTCATCCACGGAACCCCTCAAGTCTGGAAGCAGTGCTGTCTCAGTAGATCATATTTTCTCCCTCTCTTCTTGGTAGAGTTGACAGGCATGAAAAATGTGTTCTGCAGTCTCTAGGCTCAGTTCACAATTTCATAAGTCTACCTCGTCAATCTTCAGCTTTTGGACCATGTGACTGCTTAGTCTGTAGTAGTCTGAAGATGATTGTTTGTTCCTTGCGTGACATCGATGGTAGGGTATTTGATGGTAGGGCATTTGATGGTAGGGCATTTGATGGTAGGGTATTTGATGGTAGGGTATTTGATGGTAGGGTATTTGATGGTAGGGCATTTGATGGTAGGGAATTTGATGGTAGGGTATTTGATGGTAGGGCATTTGATGGTAGGGAATTTGATGGTAGGGCATTTGATGGTAGGGCATTTGATGGTAGGGCATTTGATGGTAGGGTATTTGATGGTAGGGTATTTGATGGTAGGGTATTTGATGGTAGGGTATTTGATGGTAGGGTATTTGATGGTAGGGCATTTGATGGTAGGGTATTTGATGGTGGGGCATTTGATGGTAGGGTATTTGATGGTAGGGCATTTGATGGTAGGGCATTTGATGGTAGGGTATTTGATGGTAGGGTATTTGATGGTAGGGCATTTGATGGTGGGGTATTTGATGGTAGGGTATTTGATGGTAGGGTATTTGATGGTAGGGTATTTGATGGTAGGGTATTTGATGGTAGGGTATTTGATGGTAGGGTATTTGATGGTAGGGAATTTGATGGTAGGGTATTTGATGGTAGGGAATTTGATGGTAGGGAATTTGATGGTAGGGCATTTGATGGTAGAAGTAATTTAGTTCTGCAGTTGGGCGCAACTGCTCCGATTTTTTTTATATTCTGCATTTAACATAGTTTTACATTCGTAGTACGTGTTATCACTTTCTATTTGTTCTAGTGATCCCCCTTTCCTTGCCAGGAGATTGTTTTTTTTTGTCATTTCCAAGTATGCCAAAGTGACCAAGGATCCCTTGCAGTACTGTTTCTTTAGTAGTACTGCTGAGGTTTAGTAAGCAGGTCGTAAGTTCATTCATGCTCGTGTTCTTTGGATCTTTCACTGCCTGCAATACTGACTTTGCATCAGTTAGAAAGACTGCATGTTTGTTGTGACTCGTCGAGAAATTTATGAGCATTTTGGCTGCCTCTATTATGGCGGCTTGCATTTCTGCTTTGAAATTTGGAATGTTTGCCTGTGGGTATGGATTTTTCTATTTCTGTTCCATCTGGTGTTACTATATATATTCCTGATCCTCCATCTAATACTGCCTCTTTCACTGATCCATTTGTATGTGTCCATATATCCTTTGGGTATGCTTTCTGTATGTCTTCTTCTTCTTGTGCGATCATTACTCAATCAGGTTGGGACTCTGGATTCTATGATATAGATCATTACTCAGTCAGGTTGGGACTCCGGATTCTATGATATAGGCTGCTGTCTGTTTTAGAGTGTCCACTGTGCCATACAGTTTCTCTTCAACACTGATTGGGGTGGGCCATGTCTTGTTTCTCAGGTCTGTATGCTGGGGACATTCTTGTAGGATATGTTCTGCTGTCATATTCGCAAGGCTGCAATAGCAGAGCCCAGTTGTACCTATTTTGAATTTGGTGTACAAATGATGTCTCATTTTGTTGTGACCAGTTCTGAGGCGCAGCAGGATAACCTGGTCTCTTCTGGACAGTTGGTAATACCCGTCATCTGCATTATATTTGGGGTGGTCTTCTTTCCACTTTTTGTTATATTTGCCTTTAATGATGGTCTTCAATTCTTCATAACTGACTAGATAGTCTTCTTGTGGTAAATTCCTTCCTTCTTTGGCCAGTCTATCTGCAACTTCATTCCCTTCAATGTTACAGTGTGACGGTATCCACTGGATCACTACTCTTTGGAAATTATTGTACAACTGAACTAGAACTGCCCTCAATTCATTCAGTTCGGTGTTCCTGTGTAGCTTCAGTGCTGTTATGACAGAGAGTGCATCTGTTAGTACAATATTCCTGTGCACTTGTTCTTTGTGTTGTAAGATAGTGTCTGCTGCTTTCTTGAGAGCTTCCATTTCTGCTTTAAAATTGGTTGAGAGCTTGCCTGTAGCTATGGCTAGAGTAACATCTTTCCCGTATTTTAGTCTGAGGGTCACCTCCATTCTCTATTGCATTTGTGGCCGAGCCATCTGTATAGGCATGAGTCCATGCATCTTGTGGGTAATTAACTTTCTGTATGTGATTCTTAGTTGTCTCCTTTAGTACTTGTATAGTAGTTTCTGTTTTCGAAATAATGCTTGGTATATTGTCCATAATTCTTGGGAAGTTTTTCCTGTCCCAAGTTGGGTATGTGTTGAAGGTGTTTAGTGGTTTTAAGTTTTGTAGGTCTGTATTTGTGAGTTATTTCTGAAGCTGTTTAGTGGAGTATAAGAAGCTACCTCTTTTGAGTCGCTCTTTTGTAGGTCTGTTTAATCTTTGGTTTAATTGATGGCTCTCCAAACATTTGAACTTTGCATACTGTGTGAGGAACTTTTTCATTTCTTCTTTCTTCCATTGATGGCAAACCTGTGTATGCTTCCATTTCTGTGATTGGGGTAGTATTCATACCTCCTGTTATAATTCTGAGATTGCGGTTTTGTATCTTTGAGATGTGTTACTCTTGGCTGCAGTCCCTCATGCTGACATTCTACATTCCAAAGCTGGTCTTACGTAACCTGTATATGTTCTACTTCAATTTTTTTCATTTGCACCCCAATCTGTTCCATCCATTTTTGAAGGAGTTCTGTCTTCGTTATATATTTTGTTTAAAAATTGCCTATGTGCTGTTTCCATGTAAGTCGTGGATCAAAAGTGACTCCACGGTATGTGGGTGTCTCAACTTTTGGCAATGGTTGACCATTTGTTGTTAGTATGATTTCTGTAGTTTGGTGGACATGCTGAAGATGTTGTATGTAGTGTTTTTTTGGCTTTGATAGACATAGACTATTGGTCTGTCAACTTGGCCAAAGTGTCTATAGTTTCCTGTAACCTTATTTATGTTGTGCCTACGCTCTTTTCACTGCACCATATCGCCAGATTGTCTGCATACATTGCAGCTTTTACTTTACGTGAGAGAATTTGGTCAATGTCGTTCATGAACATAAGGAATAGAGTGGGGGATAGAACACCTCCCTGTGGTATTCCATGCTTGAAGAGTTTCTTTCTGCTTTGCTTTATTTGAAGTTTCATTGTTGCCTTTCGGTTGGCAAACTCCTAAAGTCAATATTACAATGGATATTCACACACAGAGAACATGGACAGACAACATCAAAGAATGGACAGAACAGGGTATTTCTACACTCATCCGCATCGCTGAGGATAGAATTAGCTGGAGGACTCTGTGTGCTGAAGCATTCAATGTGGTACCCCTAAGACCCTGAAGGGTAACGGATCATTGATTGATGAAAGTAAATACTTCAAGAAAAAAAGAATCACTACATCACAAAAATACCGGGTTACATCCTAACATGAATATTCTAACATGAATATTCTACCATATTTCTAATATCAATTATTTTTGTATTAAAAGTTGCACATTTTCAGCGGATGAATTTTGTAGAAAGTTGTTAAAATATAGATTCCGTGTTGTCAGGTCTGTCAATGTGTTATTACGCGTTGATCCCGCCATGTGCCACTTGGTTCGTTGATAACGATGGCCATTGCTCGTATCTGTACATAAATAATGTCTTGCTTGCATATTCGTTCTGTATTTCCGAATACATTCTCTGTTAATAGAATCACTAAACAATGTGTGTTGAAAAAGGTTATAAAGCACTTGTTTGCGATCAAATTAAACTTTTTATCCCCGTTAAGCCGATGAAATCGCAACTTAAATCTACCCGTACTGTCGGTAAGCCGATAAAACCGCCATTTTAATAATGACCTAAATAAGTTGCCACAGACAGAAAAACAATTGAGGGGATTAAAGAGACAAGCTTCGCCGTACAAACTAGTAACTTTCCACAAATTATACTGTAATCATGTTTGCTAGTCTCTATGTCAAGAAATTATGATCGATGCAGCTTTTGTTCCTTCTATGCAATAAAATTATTTTATTTTGTTTATTAATTATTTTATTTTTTTGGCGGGGGAGTTCTGGAGTTGTTAATCCTAGACAGCATTCATCATTAGATCTCTGTAGCGTCTTGGAAAAGCTGTTCGTGTTGAGCTCAAATTAACGGGTTCGATTCCGGCTCGTGATGGTTTGTTTACAAAGTGCATCTTTTCTGACATCCCCATGGATTATTGCTTGAAGCTATTATAGGCGGTGAACGTTTCGTTGAAAATACAGATTAATTATGGGAAAACTCGAGTACAATTAAGTCTATCCGTGATGTCTTTTCAGCTCTTTCTGCATTCATAGTGACTCCAACTTCCAGAGGTATGTGATTTTATTAGACGATGCGAAGTACTCAGGGCTATCTTCGTGTCCATATAGAAAAGATATTTCAACATTTTCAATACAGATTTGTAGTTATTTAATACCTGCAAGCCACTTGATGGTATTCACGTTGTCCAACGTTAGCGTCAGGTCTTCTCAGATATAACTGAGATACCGTATGGCAGTAGTCGGTAAAACCTGTTTCTGTTACTGCATGAGGTCTTATCGGATATGTTTTCAGATACCGTATCGCAGTAATGCAATGTATACGCAGTATCGCAGATTAGCAATGGAATATTGTAAAATATCACGGTTGAAGAACATATGGAAAAACTACAAAATAGAAACGAAATTGCTAATGTTACGAACTTTTATTTTTCCGGTTGCAACATACGGCTGTGAAACATGGACTCTAAGTAAAACATTGGTAAGAAGATCAACGCATTCGAGCTGAAATGCTACAGAAAGATACTTAGAATATCATGGAAGGAAAAAATCAGAAACTCAGATATTATAAACACATTGAAGATTCCACAGTGTTGGTTACTAAACACAATAACAAAAAGAAAACCACGCCTGTTTGGTCATATAAAGAGACACAAATGCTTAGAAAGACAAATAATGGAGGGAAGAGTACCTAGGTAGAGGATAATAGGCAGAAGAAGAAGATGTTGGGCTGACGACATTAAATATAACATGAATACATCGCTAGAAAATGCAAGCAGCATCGCCAAAGACAGAGAGGGGTTCAGAGAGTTCATTGGGAAGACAACTTTCTGGAATGAAAACGTCACATGACATGGCAGTAATGGGTAAAACCTGGTTCTGTTAACGTGTCAGGTCTTCTCAGAAATGACTGGGCTGCCGTGTGATAGTATTCCGTACAAAATATTTCGGTTGTTGCCATAAATCGGGTGGCGTCTACTTTTCCTGACAATTCATATTATGCTAACGTCTAAAGGGATGGGGCCCGGAGCAAATTTGGTAGGACCTTTCATCCTAGGACGAAGAAATACATCCTAAAACCAAACGGTTTTAGCCTTAACCTAAAATGCCTTAGCCTTGGTTAACAGACTGTCTAGGTTAGATACACTATAGACGGACAGATAGAGCACATATCTGTTGATCCGGCATCTCTTGCAGCTTGCGTTTTTCCAAATGTATTGGTGCTGCTTTTCTTTTGGATTGAGCAAGGCATGCAGAGACAGAGTGAGAGGGGATCATGAGCAACACATGACATTTATATTTCAGACCAGGCATTATTTTATAGAGAGGTACACCCTATCCCTGGACTTAGTGGATTTCGTTATCAAATCAGGAGATGACAGTCGCGGTTTTTAAGTCCTTGTCAATGGGTGTACACAAAAGACGTCACGGGCTATTCCTGATGATGGGTAGTACTTAAGGTGTCATTGATGCACTAACATCCCCGTGAAGCTGACTTAAGGTGTCATTGATGCACTAACATCCCCGTGAAGCTGACGTAAGGTGTCATTGATGCACTAACATCCCAGTGACGCTGGACATCCCCCATCCAAAGTGTTGATCTGCCACAGTCTGACTGCTTCAATGGTTGCTTGATCTAAGGGGGAAAAAATAAAGAAAATATGCTGCAAATAACTTGCGTCATGCACTAAAACGAAAAATAGAAGCTTCAGGCTCGGCTTGGAACCTGGAATGTCCGTGGCATGTGTCCTGGTCATTCGACAGACAATGGTGACATTAGCAACGTGAGAAAAACGGTTGTTATAGATGCCGAAAGAAAAAACCGTCTCGATATGGATATCGCTGGCCTTCAGGAGACACTTAGAGAAAGGAGTTATATCTTCTTGTGTGAGACCAGAGGAACTGGTGAAACCCAGCAATACGAGGTTGGCTTAGCTGTTAGGAACTCACTATTGGGTGCTATTGAGAAACCAGTTGGTGAATATGACAGAATGTTAACACTGAGATTGTTGGATTCAAGTGAATTTGCCACACGTTTCACTCTCTGTTCATATCAACAGAAGATAGCAATGATGTCTTCTATGATGGGATGTACAGTGTAGTGAATACAATTCAAAATTTAGATTTAATTTACATACAGGTTTCTGTCTAATTATCTGGTGGAATCAAGCACAAAAACCATGGCCTGTCTGTCTTATGAACCACAATGTTAACGCATGAATAAAAATGGAGATTGTTGGAATTTTGCACCAAAAATTATGGGAACTCAGTATAAACCTACACGCATGTTTCTTCGGCTACACCAAAGCGTTCGATTGTGTACACCACCAAATCTAACAATTGTGAACATGACTTTTAGTACTTTAAATTAATTTAGCCAAATGGTTACTCTTCTTCCCTTTATCGATTTTTCACCCAAAAAAAACAACAAATCTTTTCTTCAAATAAGGTAATCAAAAACACAAAAAAGCCATGAAACTTTTCATCAAGACAATCTAACACAAAAAAACGCAAAAAAATTTTCGTTTTTTAGGTAAACTTCCACCCCAACCATCCCTTGTGTGAAGAACGTATCTGCGACCCTGTGTATACATACTTTTAACCAGCAGGAGTGTGAAAACATAGAAGACGCAGTTCACGTAGTTCTGTCATAGTGACACGATGCACTACTCTTTGATATCTTTGACTAGAGACACAACCATCGGCCAAATCAGGTTTCTTTTTTTTTTAAATTTATTTAGGGCTATCTATGTATACTTTTATATCGATGTGAATAATGGACACTAAATGCAGACAAGGACAGAAGGACTCATGCTATTTTAATTCAAGTTTATTGATAAGTTGCTTTTTTTTCATCACATGCGAGGGCTACAAACTACAATAGCATTAGATCAAGAACACAATTCCAGAGTGAGTCTGTTGTATCACTACATTTCGCTCTCTGATTTGACCTAATTACATAAAATGCACTTCTTGTTTGGTTTGTTCAGCTTTGGTATGCATTTTTCATTCAATATTTTTTACTTTGACACACTGTCAAATTATGGTAGCACTTTAACGTTTTACAAGATGTAGTTAGCTAACGGAAACACTAGCATATAATTAGTAATCACAACACTACCTTATATAGGAAAGAAATATTGAAATGGAAATTATATTTACTAAATCAGCCACGCTAGTGTCAGTGTATATCTTATATGGAATATAAGGACACGATACTCTCAGCCAGGTTCTAAACAGTAGCTAAACCTAGTCTGTAACAAAATCTAGACAGTGACTAAACCTCGAACACTTCCAATGCAGTTGGATGACCGTTGTAAACCGCAATAAAAGAATAGTGTTATAGAAATTGAAAGAGAGTGAGAGAGAGAAAGCTAATAAATAGAACCGCGGCGTGTTTAATTTATAAAAATGTATTATGCTTTCATGTCCTCTAAAAATTAACCTCAAAATTGCATGGGGACTAGCCTAGTCCTACAATCTTAATAACGATGGACCACAGTTTGCAATGTCTATTTCATGTCTAACCCCATAAAGACATCGTTTATCGACATCCTAGTTATCGTTATAATTTAGTAATCCATTTTCCTTTATCTGTATCTTTTTATTAAATGTAATTTTAACGTCCCAGACTCGATTTTTGAATTATTAGGATAAACAATATTATCTGGCACAATGAATATTTAATCCGCCATCTTAGTAGAAAGTGTGTGCTCGAATAGTGGTGTCTGCCAAGACTGTTTTGCGTTTGGTAGAAAGAGCTTTTAGCAGACCATTAGTGAGCGGTTAATTTATCGCCATTTATAGAAGATATTAGGGGCGGAATGTTTCAATACATAAACTGTTTCGTCTGCACGACGGCGGGGTCTGTATAATAAATTCTGAAATGGAAATAGATTGAGAGATGTAAATCATAATACGAGTAATGGAAGAATAGAGTTGATTTTTTTTCGGTATCATCTTTTTATGGCTACCCGTGTGGCAACTCCGGCCTGCACTTTTAGTTCAGAGTAAAATGAATATGACTACTGTCTTCTTTCCATGCAAAGTTGAGGGATGGACTGACAATCTGTTGTCTATGAAAACAACGTTGCCACTTCATGTCTTATCGCGATCTCTTACTTGTGTCTTCTGTCACATTGTCCCCATGAATGATACAGAAACGCAGGTCAGAGAATATTCCACCTTTGTCTTTTTGTGGCTGACCTTTAGCTGGAGGGAAATGATGTGTGTGTCTTAACTGTAGACGGGTTACCAGATCTGATGGAAGAATGATGAAGTAGTTAGACTAGATGTACATGTTGCACTCCTCGCAGGACGTGATGATTTATTTCAAAATAATCGAATACAGTAACTAACAGTGTAGAAATATATCAAAATAATCGAATACAGTAACTAACATTGTAGAAATATATCAAAATAATCGAATACAGTAACTAACATTGTAGAAATATAGCACAATAATCGAATACAGTAACTAACAGTGTAGAAATATAGCAAAATAATCGAATACAGTAACTAACAGTGTAGAAATATAGCAAAATAATCGAATACATTAACTAACATTGTAGAAATATAGCAAAATAATCGAATACAGTAACTAACATTGTAGAAATATAGCAAAATAATCGAATACAGTAACTAACATTGTAGAAATATAGCAAAATAATCGAATACAGTAACTAACATTGTAGAAATATAGCAAAATAATCGAATACAGTAACTAACATTGTAGAAATATAGCAAAATAATCGAATACAGTAACTAACATTGTAGAAATATAGCAAAATAATCGAATACAGTAACTAACATTGTAGAAATATAGCAAAATAATCGAATACAGTAACTAACATTGTAGAAATATAGCAAAATAATCGAATACAGTAACTAACATTGTAGAAATATAGCAAAATAATCGAATACAGTAACTAACATTGTAGAAATATAGCAAAATAATCGAATACAGTAACTAACATTGTAGAAATATAGCAAAATAATCGAATACAGTAACTAACATTGTAGAAATATAGCAAAATAATCGAATACAGTAACTAACATTGTAGAAATATACCAAATAATCGAATACAGTAACTAACATTGTAGAAATATATGCATATATGCACATTCTAGGACAGTGTCACAGGTATTTAACTACTAAAATATATATTAGGATTTACGTGTTGTTTTATTTTTCATTGCCCAAATATAGTAATTATTTATACACATTCATGTCACCCAAATATGGTAATTATTTATACACATTCATGTCACCCAAATATGGTAATTATTTATACACATTCATGTCACCCAAATATGGTAATTATTTATACACATTCATGTCACCCAAATATGGTAATTATTTATACACATTCATGTCACCCAAATATGGTAATTATTTATACACATTCATGTCACCCAAATATGGTAAGTATTTATACACATTCATGTCACCCAAATATGGTAATTATTTATACACATTCATGTCACCCAAATATAGTAATTATTTATACACATTCATGTCACCCAAATATGCTAATTATTTATACACATTCATGTCACCCAAATATGGTAATTATTTATACACATTCATGTCACCCAAATATGCTAATTATTTATACACATTCATGTCACGAATGTTGTCATCAATCATTTAATAATTATTTCTAAAGCATGTATTCTATATGAAAATGTGTGGCAGTGAATTATCTATAGGCATATCTATATAATAGTTGAACATATATCTGTTATAAATGATATTACATAAATTTGTTTAATGTGAGTGACTAAATGTATTTGACAAAATATTAAATTTTCCTTTTAGTTAATTGTATGCATTATAACAATTGTTGGTCAGACAACAGATTTATATTATTAATACTTCCATATATAGACATTCACGGAATGTTTCACCATTTTTTAACTATTTAAAATATATATATTAGGATTTGCAATGTGCCGGTCTTGTTATCATTTTATAGAGTTGTTTTCAAATAAAGTGTTACAGGCCCGCACAACCATGTCTCTGATTTGGTCATTAGTTGCTCAAATATTATTTCTAAAAACTCGATCTATTTATGAAAATATTCAGCTATGAACATTATGTGTTTTTACAATGATTAAACAAAATGATGCTGTTGACAATGTAATGTTTGTTTGTTTGTTTGTTTGTTTGTTTGTTTGTGTGTTTGTTTGTTTGTTTGTTTGTTTGTTTTAGAAACCCAAGAATTCTGATCGATTATCTCTTACTTCCTATTTGCAGTGGGGTGGTATTTCTAAGCTTTCTTTCATACCCAGGAGACTTCAGCTTTCGGTTTAGTGCAATGCCTATTGAAGAAGCCTCTACTCAGAGGGGTGTCTGTCATTAGACGAGCTGACTTTTTGTTTGTGTCATCTTCTTCTTCTTCTTCAGCATTCATTCTCAAACTTCCACTGGATATCTCTTGTAGCAGGACCATGGTCCTACTAGATTTCCAGCAGGATGTAGTCCAGAGAATGGAAATGAGTTGTGTGGCGTGTTATTTGAGCCAATGACCCGACACATCGTCTTCGGCAGAGTTTGTGTCATCAAATATGCATCTTTCCTTCGACGAGGCTCTTCGCAACCAGCAAACTATTTCTGGTGTAGAAAGACCATTCTATTTTCTCCCTAACTATTCTGTCCACATGAACAATTCTGTCATCAAAATATTCAGAAATAGATAAGTAATAATAACCAGTTGCGTTTGTTTACATACAATATTTTGTTAGATATGGAAAAATTAATTCAGATACAAACTTATGAAAAACAACAATAGAAATGTGTACATAACCAAGATTGTATCCCAGAAGCTTACTCATAATCCATTTATTTTCAAATAATACACATCAACATTATACATTAATCAATTTTTAAATACACAAGTATTGATATGTTCAGAATTTCGTATAAACGTCACCATGTTGTGACAAAATATGCCATTTTCATAAAATTTTATATTATTTACATTTTAACATTCAGGACAGAAATTATGTACATATCCTTGGATAATACCCATATATATATATATATATATAAGTTATTCTATTTTTATATACATGTCTGAATATTTAGAAGTCACGATAGTTAGATTGGCAGCTAGGAACACACAACTTTTCAAGCATTTCTGCTGTCTTTCTCGTATAATATTATTGTGTGATATATTAATATGACAATATTAGAAGAAATGACACATGCTTTCTTTAAGATGTCATAACAAACCAAGATTAATCAACACACAGTGTAACACAAGTCATATCACGATGGTAGGCATTGTTTACAAAAAATAAGGCCTTCTTCCGGTCATGTGATAATTCTAGCCACAGGTCGTTACAGCAGACGGTCGTGAATGAATCCGCTAGAAAATCGCTTGAAGAGTCAGGAGGTGTCATGTAACAGAAATTACATGATTAATGAGTTACCTTCGTCCGAATGTAAGATGACAGGATAGATGGAGACGAGGTTAAAGCATGGTAAGAAGCATGTCTAGGGAAATGAAAAAAAAAGAAACATAAAAAGAACAGGAAAAGGAAAATTCTAGCAAGATCATAGAAGAAACACATAAAATGTAGATTTGTTGGAATGGGGGCAGTAAAAAGATATTGATGGAGATAAGAATGAGAGAAGAAAAATAAAATTTAGCTCATTGTTGAATCCAGTATCTGGCTTCGTAACTGGCAGGAATCATCACATTTTTACCTTATTTAGATCTGGTAAATTATGAACTGAATTAGAAGTATGTTTAAAATATTTGTATATATTAGGAACTGAATATGAAGTCTGTTTAAAATATCTGGATACATCGGGAACTGAATGTGAAGTCTGTCTAAAATATTTTTATATATTAGAAACTGAATATGAAGTGTGTTTAAAATATTTCACAGGAATGAATCCATTTTTTTTTAAACAACTGACTTTTATGTTTCAGAAATTAACTGGCTAGACATATAATCGAGCTGACCTGGCTAGCATCCTGTTTGCTGAAGATCTAGCGAGTCGACAAAATTCCTGAAAGCATAAGAAGAAGAAGAAGAAGAAGAAGAAGAAGAAGTGTATAAAAGACATCATGTATCATCTGGACAATTTCAAGGAACTATCGAACAACTTGTGACTTTAAAGGGAAATAACCGATAAATTATGAACACACAAGTGACGAAAATATTTGAGCCGAGTTAGTTTATTGTTAAAAAAATAAAAACCTACACTGTGTAATACGGGGTTAAGTAATCCCTCTCTTGATGGAGTCGTATCAACTACCCTGCTTTGACATGACACTCTGAAGGCAGCACTTATTAGTATTTGGGACGACATCAACATTAGTTCGTAATCGCTAACCAATATCGCCTGTGTGTTGTCGTGGCCCGAAAGGGGAGCAAAGAATAGCAACACTATTTACTTTCCATGCATGTCGTACGAGGCGACTAAAGAGGTTATGGGATGGAATTAGCTGTCCCATCCCATATAGGGTCAGTGACGCAAAGCCATGCTGAAGTTTGATGTGTCCGGCCGAAAGGCGCGGATATTGCAGCAATGCTATAAACCATGACACAACTCATTCCATTCTCCAGACTACATCCTGTTGATCTGCAGGAGTTTGAGAACGAACGCAGAAGAAGAAGAAGAATACTAAACAATATCAATCAATCAATCAATCAATAACCCGTAACCATTCAGGGTTGTAGGGGTACCATATTGGATGCTTCAGCCCACAGTCCTCCAGCAATTTCTATCCTCAGCGATGCGGATGAGTGAGGAAAACTCTGGTCTTGTCCATTCCTTGATGTATTCTTCCCATGCCTCTATTTTGTCCTCCTCTGCTTCTTTCTCCCTCGACAGTTCCTGCAGTATTGTTTTTGACAAGGAATCATGTCTGCCTACATGTCCAAACCATGATAGTTTTCGTCGTTTCAATATTGAAAGCAATGGTTCTTGTACACCTGCATACATTTCTACTTTATTTCTTACGTACACATTGGTCTTATGTTCCCTATAGGAAATTCGTAGAATTCGTCTGTAGCATTTATACTCGAAAGCCTGTAATCGTTTCTCCATGTCCGCAGCGAGTGTCCAACTCTCCCAACCATACATCACAACAGAAAGTACCGGCGACTTATACTGTTTGATTTTCACTCCAACACTGGTGTTGCTTTTCCACATCACAGTTAGCCTTGACAAGGACCCTAAAGCCATCTCTAGTTTTATTTTTAGTTCTGTTTTGCATTTTCCATCGCTGCATTTTATGGATCCGGAGTATTTGAAGGTATTCACCTCCTCAAGCTTCTGTCCATTCATCACGATGTTGGTGTGTTCTTCTGCCTCTCCAAGATCTGTTAACCAAGATCTTGCTCTTTTCTGTATTGATTTCCATTCCGTACTTGCTGGTAACTTTTTCCAACTTTGCAGTTAACTCTGTCAATGCTTGTTCTGACCCAGCTATCAGCGAAACGCAAGTTGCAAATAGGGCGAATTCCGATCGATATAGACGTGTTGTAATCATGTAGTGTCCCCTGTATGATGTGCTCTACGTATATGTTGAAAAGTACTTGAGACAATATGCATCCTTGCCGAACTCCCACATTTAGTTTAAAAATTAAAAATTAAATTTAAAAACCGATATAGAAATCGGCAGAGAATTATAAAGATCGAATAATAAAATTTAACGTGGAATATGATAAAATAAGCTTCATTGTCCTATATTTTGTTGATAGTCATACGCCCTAATATAACCACGATAGACTCCTGTCCGTTGTTGGATTAGAGACTTTAATACCGAGATTTGATATGGACGTGCTGGGACATTATGATAAGGGAGAATATCGTGAACAGAATTCGCTCACTATTTTTATCAATTTTAGAGCTTTCTCCCCCTTGACTAAGCACATTCTATTGCCATATTGGATATTCAAATTACGAAATAATGTACACCTCATTTACACTTTTGGAACATATTTTAATAAACAATACGTTTAGTTTACAATTGTTGTTTTATTATGTACGTATTATGTACATATATACGTATTATTTAGAAAGGGTTATATTCATCTGTGGCGAAGTGGTGCAGAGTGCGTCTGTGGCGGCCAAGGTACCGAAAGCCTTGCCACAGGCAATTGTGTATCCGAACCGTTCAGAAAGCAAAGGAAAACTACTTAACGTATTTATATTGCCTAAAAATCATCACAGCCAACAAATTGCTTGGTTGATAGCTAAGTCCTGTACACGAAATGCTACCAATTTTTTTTATTTATTGTATATTCATTCAGTTTATGCATTCACAATTATCTGGCCAAGTTCAGTTCCATTTGACGATTGCCATATTGGCATTCTCATGGCAAACATTTGAAATTTGGCCATTTTTGAAGTGTCACTGACCATGAAATCAATGTTGTGTGCATTCTTATATTTATGGTTAGTGAAACAAACATTCACAATTTTTGCTAATTTCCGCATAGTTTTCTTGTTTAAATCTGGCAGTAAGGCATTGTCGGCGATTTTTCTTGTGGATATTTTATTGATTGGTACTGTAGTCATATTCTTTTTTATTAAACTTATAAGAATAACTTTTCAAGACTCTTTTATTTTTAAGATGTTTACATATCAGCCATGTTTGGACTTGGTACGAAAACAAGATTACAGTTTTGTGATTAGAAAAGAGAATAAGATAAAAGTGAATCTTTAGGTAGCTATAAAGTTCAATTAAGTAAAGGATTAACTTCATTGTACTCCGGTTCCTACCTATGTACTCAGTCCCTCTCAATGGTACCACACCCTGCCTGCCAAAATTAGCCAACCAACAGAGCACACATAACTCCATATCTGCATATGATAATCCCAGGGATCTCAAACAATTTACTTTGTAAACAAAAAAGTCGAGAATGGAATTCAAACCCGCGAGCGTATAAGTACAATGCAGACGACACAGTACATTACTATTACTTAGAAATGAATACTACTTTCTATTGGAGATTTTACTATTCCCGTAGGTAAGGGGATTTGGGGTGGTCAATCCCCCCCCCCCCAATCCCCTTTGCGAATCGAAAGCTGACATTTAGTACTAGAAGCTGTGCCAAAATGTGGGTCAAAAGCGCCCCACACCAAACAATAGATTTTTCACAAAACGTCATAATAGTGTTCATCAAAAGTAAGATCTGACAAACGAAAAACGCACAAGTATTTATTTTAATTTTCTAAATAACCAACAAGAAGGACATATCTACAGCCCTAAATATTATATTTACAATTTTTATGTGAAAATATGGATCATGCAAAAACCTCTAAAATCTCCGATGTATTCTAAATAATACATGGCACGTGATATGAAATTATTGTTAAATGTCCCCTTCATACTTGCAGGCCTAAGGCGCGGATGCTTTCCTGTCAACGAAATAGTCTGATCGATCAGATATTAATACGCAGCGGGATGCATTTGTTGAAAATGTTCTGTTACAATAAATATCTATATTTTTTTATCTGAACATCATTCATTAAGTTCTATGCTGGCTGACCCCTACGGCATTAATAAATGCTATGGGTTACTATACTTTACTAAGCTGGCTGGCTTATCGATCATGGCTCTCCACAGCTCTCTATCTACATTATTATGTACCTTTGTTGTTTCCATGCCATCAGGTTGTTAAATTGTCTAATGTTTTCTCGTGTTGTCGCCCTCTGTCTCTATTGCCCTCAATCTTGACTGTTGTCACTATGTTCTCCAAAACGCCTTGTCTCATTAAGTGGCCAAAAAATGACGATTGCCTTTTTCTTTTATTATTTGTTAAGCTCCGTTTCGCCTTTAACTCTTTCAACACTGCATTTGTTTTTCTAGCAGTCCGTGTTATTCTCAGTCTTCTCTTGTAGAACCACATCTCTATTGCCTCTAATTTCTCACTTCCCTGTATGTTTATTCCGCAAGACTCACATCCATATGTTAGTATAGAAGTTATATAGCACTACAGAACTCTCTTTCTCACCTCTAATGACAAGGTCTTATTACACAGTATATTTTTCATTTTTCTGAATGTTGTTTTTGCCTGCTCTATTCTGCTTCTTATTTCTGTTGAACTTCTTCCATCTGCTGTAATCGTTATACCTAAATATTTGAATTGGTGGACCTGTTTTAATACTATATCATTCACTTTGATCTTGCAAGGTGTGTTATTTTGTTTCTTTGAAATAACCATTACTTCTGTTTTCTTGATATTTAGGAAGACGCCTTTCTCTTTACTTTCTGTGACAACTACATTAATTAAATCTTGAAGGTCTTCCTCACTTTTTGCAATCAGAACAGTGTCATCCGCCTATCTCAAATTATTTATGTTATGTCCTCCCACTGATATTCCTGGGATATCAACTATTGTACGCATTATGTTTTCACTGTATAAAGAGAACATGTCTGGTGAAAGTGCACATCCCTGTCTAACTCCTTGCTTTATTTGTTTTTTGACAGTGCATGTTCTTGATGATCCTTACTACCGGTGTTCAAATTCTCTAGGATGTGTATAACTACACTATGTTTAACTTTATCCAATGCTTTTGTGTAGTCTATAAAACAGAGGTACAGATCTGTTTTTACCTCTATAGACCTCTCTATCATTGTTCTAAAAATAAATATAGCACGGTTGGTACATTCGACTTCTACGAAGTCACATTGTTCTGGACTTATTTCTATTCTTATTTTGTTTCTCATTCTCTTCATGATGATTCTGAGAAGTATTTTTTTATCTGAACAACAACGTTGAAATGTTTTCATATTTTATTAATGTTAATTCAGTGTTTCAGCTCACTAATATATTTTTATTTAATATACTCCTATTTCGACCCAGCCTAAGAAAATGGGTACCAGAACTTCTTGGAAAATAAAGGTGCCAGGTCACTTCATCAATAAAAAATATGAGATTAACTCATATTCTCCATATGCTTCAATTGCGTTTCTTCTTCTTCTGCGTTCATTCTCAAACTCCTACAGATCAGCAGGACGTAGTACGGAGAAGGTAATTCATTGTGTCTTGGCTTACAACATTGCTGCAATATCTTCGCCTTTTGCAGGAGTTATATACGAGTAAATAGTTGTAATTTTTATGAAAAGGACATTTTAACCGAAACGTTATTTCAGTCTATTGCGTACTGTGTTTACTATGTGTGGATATGTAGTTTTATTCATCTTCGGTCTATATTGTCAATCTTATAACTTATTTTAAGCACTTATATCACACAATGACATTGGGCAAAAGGGCATGAGCCAACAGACCGCTGGAACAGCAACCAACCAACCAACCATTTCGTATAATCTGTGTTTCCATGGATACAATCGAGTTTAAAATTCTGAAAAAACTGGACACTATTCACAAAACGTTGTTTATGGAGCGAAATTTTAAGGAAATTTTTAATGCACATTTAAATGTATGAAAGAAGGTACCATATGAAAGTAAAAAAAAAAATGGAAAGCAATTATGTGTCTCAGGTAAATAGAAAATGTCGATTGCTCTTACGAATTGTCCATAAATTACGTAAACCAACTCCTCCCCCTCTCCTCTGTCAATAATAGTATAATAGTCTGACCCAGAATCACCTACAGAACTCTCATTTGGCGAAGAAATAAATGAAGTGCTAAAATAAGACATGATGCCATCAATTTTTGGTAAGCTGTCAAAATCAGCGTGAAACAGCATGAAACAGCGTGGAACAGCAGGAAACAGCGTGGAACAGCATGAAACAACATAAAGCGGCATGGAACAGCGGGAATCAGCGTGGAACCGCATGACACAGCGTGGAACAGTATGAAACAGCGTGGAACAGCAGCAGACAGCATGGAACAGTATAAACCAGCATGGAACCGCAGAAATCAGCGTGGAACAGTATGAAATAGTGTGGAACAGCAGGGAATTGGCAATAGAGACAAACATATCGATGAACTAGGCATGCGTACAAATGATCTATTTTATGGGTCTGAAACATGGAAGGTAGTCACAACAAGAGAAGAGACCGAACATTCTCCATGTAGGATGTCTCCGAAAACATGGAAGTGCCAGAATATGGTTACCAACACTGAGGTTCTGGACAAGCCCAAGCTAACAGTACAAATCTCCACACTCAGTCACAGCTACACAAGTCCAAGCTAACAGTACAAATCTCCACACTCAGTCACAGCTACACAAGTCCAAGCTAACAGTACAAATCTCCACACTCAGTCACAGCTACACAAGTCCAAGCTAACAGTACAAATCTCCACACTCAGTCACAGCTACACAAGTCCAAGCTAACAGTACAAATCTCCACACTCAGTCACAGCTACACAAGTCCAAGCTAACAGTACAAATCTCCACACTCAGTCACAGCTACACAAGTCCAAGTTAACAGTACAAATCTCCACACTCAGTCACAGCTACACAAGTCCAAGCTAACAGTACAAATCTCCACACTCAGTCACAGCTACACAAGCCCAAGCTAACAGTACAAATCTCCACACTCAGTCACAGCTACACAAGTCCAAGCTAACAGTACAAATCTCCACACTCAGTCACAGCTACACAAGCCCAAGCTAACAGTACAAATCTCCACACTCAGTCACAGCTACACAAGTCCAAGCTAACAGTACAAATCTCCACACTCAGTCACAGCTACACAAGTCCAAGCTAACAGTACAAATCTCCACACTCAGTCACAGCTACACAAGCCCAAGCTAACAGTACAAATCTCCACACTCAGTCACAGCTACACAAGTCCAAGCTAACAGTACAAATCTCCACACTCAGTCACAGCTACACAAGTCCAAGCTAACAGTACAAATCTCCACACTCAGTCACAGCTACACAAGTCCAAGCTAACAGTACAAATCTCCACACTCAGTCACAGCTACACAAGTCCAAGCTAACAGTACAAATCTCCACACTCAGTCACAGCTACACAAGTCCAAGCTAACAGTACAAATCTCCACACTCAGTCACAGCTACACAAGTCCAAGCTAACAGTACAAATCTCCACACTCAGTCACAGCTACACAAGTCCAAGTTAACAGTACAAATCTCCACACTCAGTCACAGCTACACAAGTCCAAGCTAACAGTACAAATCTCCACACTCAGTCACAGCTACACAAGCCCAAGCTAACAGTACAAATCTCCACACTCAGTCACAGCTACACAAGTCCAAGCTAACAGTACAAATCTCCACACTCAGTCACAGCTACACAAGCCCAAGCTAACAGTACAAATCTCCACACTCAGTCACAGCTACACAAGTCCAAGCTAACAGTACAAATCTCCACACTCAGTCACAGCTACACAAGTCCAAGCTAACAGTACAAATCTCCACACTCAGTCACAGCTACACAAGCCCAAGCTAACAGTACAAATCTCCACACTCAGTCACAGCTACACAAGTCCAAGCTAACAGTACAAATCTCCACACTCAGTCACAGCTACACAAGTCCAAGCTAACAGTACAAATCTCCACACTCAGTCACAGCTACACAAGCCCAAGCTAACAGTACAAATCTCCACACTCAGTCACAGCTACACAAGCCCAAGCTAACAGTACAAATCTCCACACTCAGTCACAGCTACACAAGTCCAAGCTAACAGTACAAATCTCCACACTCAGTCACAGCTACACAAGTCCAAGCTAACAGTACAAATCTCCACACTCAGTCACAGCTACACAAGCCCAAGCTAACAGTACAAATCTCCACACTCAGTCACAGCTACACAAGTCCAAGCTAACAGTACAAATCTCCACACTCAGTCACAGCTACACAGGTCCAAGCTAACAGTACAAATCTCCACACTCAGTCACAGCTACACAGGTCCAAGCTAACAGTACAAATCTCCACACTCAGTCACAGCTACACAAGTCCAAGCTAACAGTACAAATCTCCACACTCAGTCACAGCTACACAAGCCCAAGCTAACAGTACAAATCTCCACACTCAGTCACAGCTACACAAGTCCAAGCTAACAGTACAAATCTCCACACTCAGTCACAGCTACACAAGTCCAAGCTAACAGTACAAATCTCCACACTCAGTCACAGCTACACAAGTCCAAGCTAACAGTACAAATCTCCACACTCAGTCACAGCTACACAAGTCCAAGCTAACAGTACAAATCTCCACACTCAGTCACAGCTACACAAGTCCAAGCTAACAGTACAAATCTCCACACTCAGTCACAGCTACACAAGTCCAAGCTAACAGTACAAATCTCCACACTCAGTCACAGCTACACAAGCCCAAGCTAACAGTACAAATCTCCACACTCAGTCACAGCTACACAAGTCCAAGCTAACAGTACAAATCTCCACACTCAGTCACAGCTACACAAGTCCAAGCTAACAGTACAAATCTCCACACTCAGTCACAGCTACACAAGTCCAAGCTAACAGTACAAATCTCCACACTCAGTCACAGCTACACAAGTCCAAGCTAACAGTACAAATCTCCACACTCAGTCACAGCTACACAAGTCCAAGCTAACAGTACAAATCTCCACACTCAGTCACAGCTACACAAGTCCAAGCTAACAGTACAAATCTCCACACTCAGTCACAGCTACACAAGTCCAAGCTAACAGTACAAATCTCCACACTCAGTCACAGCTACACAAGTCCAAGCTAACAGTACAAATCTCCACACTCAGTCACAGCTACACAAGTCCAAGCTAACAGTACAAATCTCCACACTCAGTCACAGCTACACAAGCCCAAGCTAACAGTACAAATCTCCACACTCAGTCACAGCTACACAAGTCCAAGCTAACAGTACAAATCTCCACACTCAGTCACAGCTACACAAGCCCAAGCTAACAGTACAAATCTCCACACTCAGTCACAGCTACACAAGTCCAAGCTAACAGTACAAATCTCCACACTCAGTCACAGCTACACAAGTCCAAGCTAACAGTACAAATCTCCACACTCAGTCACAGCTACACAAGTCCAAGCTAACAGTACAAATCTCCACACTCAGTCACAGCTACACAAGTCCAAGCTAACAGTACAAATCTCCACACTCAGTCACAGCTACACAAGTCCAAGCTAACAGTACAAATCTCCACACTCAGTCACAGCTACACAAGTCCAAGCTAACAGTACAAATCTCCACACTCAGTCACAGCTACACAAGTCCAAGCTAACAGTACAAATCTCCACACTCAGTCACAGCTACACAAGTCCAAGCTAACAGTACAAATCTCCACACTCAGTCACAGCTACACAAGTCCAAGCTAACAGTACAAATCTCCACACTCAGTCACAGCTACACAAGCCCAAGCTAACAGTACAAATCTCCACACTCAGTCACAGCTACACAAGTCCAAGCTAACAGTACAAATCTCCACACTCAGTCACAGCTACACAAGCCCAAGCTAACAGTACAAATCTCCACACTCAGTCACAGCTACACAAGTCCAAGCTAACAGTACAAATCTCCACACTCAGTCACAGCTACACAAGTCCAAGCTAACAGTACAAATCTCCACACTCAGTCACAGCTACACAAGTCCAAGCTAACAGTACAAATCTCCACACTCAGTCACAGCTACACAAGTCCAAGCTAACAGTACAAATCTCCACACTCAGTCACAGCTACACAAGTCCAAGCTAACAGTACAAATCTCCACACTCAGTCACAGCTACACAAGTCCAAGCTAACAGTACAAATCTCCACACTCAGTCACAGCTACACAAGTCCAAGCTAACAGTACAAATCTCCACACTCAGTCACAGCTACACAAGTCCAAGCTAACAGTACAAATCTCCACACTCAGTCACAGCTACACAAGCCCAAGCTAACAGTACAAATCTCCACACTCAGTCACAGCTACACAAGTCCAAGCTAACAGTACAAATCTCCACACTCAGTCACAGCTACACAAGCCCAAGCTAACAGTACAAATCTCCACACTCAGTCACAGCTACACAAGTCCAAGCTAACAGTACAAATCTCCACACTCAGTCACAGCTACACAAGTCCAAGCTAACAGTACAAATCTCCACACTCAGTCACAGCTACACAAGTCCAAGCTAACAGTACAAATCTCCACACTCAGTCACAGCTACACAAGTCCAAGCTAACAGTACAAATCTCCACACTCAGTCACAGCTACACAAGTCCAAGCTAACAGTACAAATCTCCACACTCAGTCACAGCTACACAAGTCCAAGCTAACAGTACAAATCTCCACACTCAGTCACAGCTACACAAGTCCACGTTAACAACAATAATATCTGCACTCAATCACAGAGAAGTCGCAAGTGCTTTGGAAGGTAGGTACACTCAAGTGTATTCGAAGGATAGGCAATTGTCGTATCTCAAACAATTACTGTAGGCCTATAGGGAACTCTCACAGGGGTGGTATTATAAAAGACAAACTAAGGTTGCGATGCAAAGATGCATGTACATCGTCAGTAAATGTTTTTGTCAACGTTTGGGACAACTGGAAAAAGCCGATATAATGTTGCGTCGTATAGAGAGCAATTCTACGCAGGGGATGCTGGGATATTTGAGAATTTAATATTAAGCGAGAAGAAAACGAACGCTCAGACAATGTAAGGTATAACAGTCCAGGGTAGATATATTTCCATGCTTAATCTGCAATATGCCAAATTGGTCATGGATTGACAAATTTAGAAATGAAAAGACATGTTGGAGTCATGCCCGATTAACTCCATCTCAAACACATTATCTGGCAACAACTACAAACAACAAGGGATAGACCGCTGGGCCACTGACTCAGAAGGAAGAGTGTTATATCCAGACAAGTACTTGCCAAATTCACCCGGCAACATAAATAGGCTATACCTCGAAGACTAAACAACAAGGGGTGCAGAGACGAAGAAGCGAGCACCTGTGCTCGCTTCGCTCGCCAGGACCAGGAATCATACTGGTTCAGACCTTGATACTCCTCCTCGTGGAGTACCCCGGACAACAGAGCAATCTGGCTAAGTTATCAAGGATCGAACGATCTCCAGCTGAGGTTGGAACCTGCTGTGGTCTTGGAAACTTCCAAGAGAGAAACGACTCTTCTTATCGGCAGTACGTCCCGGGATTAAAAGCAAGCTTCAGCAAACTTTCGACAGCCTTTTCGTCATTTTCGCCAAGGCTCAAGAACTTTTCATCAGTTCCCTGTCCGCACCCAGCGTCGTGATATAACCAAAAAGTCCTTCTTAGGACTAGGTTGAAAGTGACGTGACTAGGCATCCCGAGATGGCCTAGTCGACTCCAGTACTCAACAAACAACAACAACAAACTAAACAACAATATTTAGGCTGCAAACAACAAGTGTACAGCTGAACAAACACTAAAATAATTAGACAGACCATAAATTTTACAGAAATAATTGTAACAGACAAGAGGAGGTAAGAGTAAAGCACCACCTTACAAGAAATGCGGAAGCAACTATCACCATCACACCCCTCCATTGCTATCAACCTTTATACAGACACAACGCAGCTGAAGAAGACATGCATCTACCACCACCTGCCACAGGGGCGAAAGAGTGAAAACTCGCAACACTCGTGGATCAGATAAGTAACTCCATCTGATACATGCATGCTTCAGACAGTCTGTCAGTATAGGTATGAGCTAAAATATATAAACAAGAAAATGTAATTTTCCCGACTAGCTAATGCGAAATTTGCTGAAAATAATGTACACGACATTGAACTGCAATATATAAATATTATTTGAAGATATTAGAAAAAATAGCATAACTTGATTTGATGAAAAGGACATTATGAACAATTTAACATTAATAAAAAAAAAACAATATTTTGACTTGCATTAGCTGGCACTTGATTTTTAAGTATTTGGTAAGACATTCAAACAATTACCTGGTTATGTTAACAAACATTAATGTTGCGGTATCAATATTTTTCTAAGTGCTATCAAATGACGACAAGAAAGCACATTGTAAAAATGTAAAAGGGGAAAAGGGGTTGTTCATTAAAATTTTTTGGAAAAATGTTTCCTCCCTCCACACATTGTAAACATCTTGTCAAGAATTGAGGGATATTTCCTCCTTTTCCCATTTTACTTAATTATATCAACAAATCCCCCCCCCCCACTATTTTAGAGCAAAATACAGTATTTTTTGTATATTCATATACATTAGTGTATAAAACTACGTTGTTGACGTCAACTTTTATCAAACCCCCGCCCTTCTTAATTATTTGTTGACGTAATTTGTGGACAGCGGCATAGATGCAATTATTTGAGTTGTCCCATTATGAACACCAAATTATGTCATATGGTGAACACCAAATTGTCCCACTGTGAACACCAAATTATGTCACATTGTGAACACCAAATTGTCACACTGTGAACACCAAATTATGTCACAATGTTAGCACGAAATTATGTCTCATTCTGAACACCAAATTGTCACACTGTGAACACCAAATTATGTCACAATGTTAGCACCAAATTATGTCACATTCTAAACACCAAATTGTCACAATACAGAAACAACAAGTTAAATGGTACGGCCACATAACCAGACAGAAAGAGCAAAGTATTATCCAAAAAACACTTAACAAATGATACGAAAACAGGAGACCTATTGGACGCCCTCGTAAAAGGTGGATATATAGTGTATTAGAGACACTCGGAAATATAACCGCAGAGGAGGCAAATAGAAGGGCAAAAGACCGTACACTCACTCTCCCCTCAACACCGAAAGGTACATGAGGACAGAAAGAAGAAGAAATTGTCACAATGTGAACACCAAATTGTCACAATGTGAACACCAAATTGTCACAATGTGAACACCAAATTATTTCAATGTTATAATAATAGACTACATAACCGGTCAGGGTTGTCGAGTGTGTGACATTTAGACATTTAGTACAGAATGTATCATCGCGTATCTCTGTCCTCTACCAACATAATGAGTTCAGAAACATCAAACCCTGTCCTGTCCAGTCGTCGATATTATCCAGCCACGAATTCTCCTCTCCACCACGTCTTCTTTCCCCCTCCACCATGCATTCACTATTATAATTCACATTCATTGATGTTAATATGACTTTGGAGTAAGGTGTGTTTAAACACTTGTCTATTTTTTAATTATAGTTTTTAATGGTATAGGTTTATACATTTTTAGACATCACTAATGTTTAGGGATGTGATGTCACTAGGGATGTGATGTCACCAGGGATGTGATGTCATCAGATATTGTACTAGTTTTATAGTTATCCGTGTCTCGTTCTGTTTTCCAGGGGGGGGGGGGGCTTGTTTGATAATCATGTATGCTTCTGGAACCAACACTGTAGCTTACAATATAAGATATAACACATTATTACCTTCCATGTATGTACTAGGATAGGACTAATGATCTTTTGGAGCGCGTTTGATCTTCTCATCCCATATATGGTCGTAACTCATCCAATATACGGTAAAAAAGTGCATTTGATTTTCTCATCCCATATTCGGTCACAAGAAGCCATAACTCATGATGAAGTCGATTGTGTCCAGTTCAGTTATAAGCCATGATACACTGCCTTCCGTTCTCCAGTTTACTACAACATGCTCGCCTACAAGAGTATGGTGGGGACGAACGCAGAAGAAGACGAAGAAGGATGACGTCACAATTATACCTTTTTGGGGTGGGGGTGTATTTCAGTAGGTAACATTCTATTTTATATCTGTAGAAATCATTTCAGCCCAAGTAAAGTTATAATCAGTGGGCTCAAGTAAAGTTATAATCAGTGGGCTCAAGTATAGTTATAATCAGTGGGCTCAAGTAAAGTTATAATCAGTGGGCTCAAGTAAAGTTATAATCAGTGGGCTCAAGTAAAGTTATAATCAGTGGGCTCAAGTAAAGTTATAATAAGTGGGCTCAAGTAAAGTTATAATCAGTGGGCTCAAGTAAAGTTATAATCAGTGGGCTCAAGTAAAGTTATAATAAGCGGTTCAAGTAAAGTTATAATCAGTGGGCTCAAGTAAAGTTATAATCAGTGGGCTCAAGTAAAGTTATAATCAGTGGCTCAAGATTCAACTTTTTTTCCCTTCAAAATAACAAGGTAAAAATAAAGAAAAAAGAGCAGCATATTCTACAGTAGGCGACACTTGGAACAGGGCAATAAAGCTTCACTATTTAATGGAAACACATATAATAGCACATGAGTCGACGTTTCGACAATAATGCCTTTATCGAGACTACATACGCAATTAAAAAAAAAACAGCAAGAACGGCACTATTGACGTTCACATGACATAGCTAAATATGGATATAACCCGGAAGGGTGAGTACATATTACCTGGATTCTACACTATACCAATATAACTTTGACAATTTATCACCATCCTTACTCTTCTGCGTGTTAATTCATATCCTGACGATTAGCAGTATGTAGTCCATAGGATGGAATGGGTTATGAAATGGTTTACAGTTTGACTGCGATATCTTCGTTTCTGTCCTGACAGAACTGACATCAGAATGTCTTTGATGTCGCTTTGGCAATCTATGAGATAGGACAGTCAACCCCATTCCCCCAAAAAACTTCCTTATTCTCTTCTGACATGCATGGCAGATAACAGTGGTGCTAGTCTATGTGCATCTTTCGAGCACCTGCATTACACGACGAGATCAACATTGAGTCGTTCAGAATCATACAGATTTACAAGAAAGGCCCCATATACGAAGAAAATAAACAGAACATGGCAATCAAATTTGAACGCTGGATCAGCAATCATCAAATTTGAAGAAAAAAATCTATACAAAGAAGCAATAAGAAAACGTAATTTGTCTTTAATTAAATGACGAGATCCTTAAAGCATATTCTTCTAAAATAAATTAGCAACATTAATTAGAGAATGGATTACCGTAAAAAAAAAAAATCAAAGCCGACGACACTAATCTGGCCTGCAAGAGCTTCTATTCTCAGCAAAACAATTTGTGGGGAACCCTAGATGACCTAAAACAAACCTCTATCTAAGACTAATGTTGGACAATTTATCGCAGAAGATTATAATCGTATTTCAATAAATTTAAACTTGTTTAATTAATGCATTCAGTGGCTTGAATACAATTCACGAGCTTATTCATATTATGGTAATCATTTTGTTTTTAAAAAAAACTTTTAATTTCGTCCTCTGTTTTGTCATTTTTTGCTTACAATTCGGCCACCACAGTAGCAAGTATCTGGCAACCCTGATTGTATCCGACTAACAGAAGTCAGGATTTACAGTCAGTCACAAGCTGGCTTGCTCACAAGTTGTTGAGTGATTCTTCATCATCGTTAGTTATCGGATACATTTCAAGGTAAGTCACTAATTCAAAACATTTTTACCCATAGTCTTTTGTGGATTTGTTGAAGTATTACTTTACGATATATTTGAGTTATGTTAAAAATAATTCAAACATTATTCTAATGATCCGAGATCTAGGCATACGCTTATTTTCCGTGCGAGTCGCAGAACTCGAGTTGTTACTCATTCCCGGCAGGTCGCTACTTCAGACGCCACTTGTCGTCGTCATATATTATCTGTTTGTATATTTCATCATCTTTGAGGTATTATTTGTTTTGTTAATAGCCATTTTGTGCGCAATATCATTCTTACAGTTACACATACACATTTTTGCTAGTTATGTTAGAAATATATCATAACCATATAAAGGCGGGCCTAAGAATAAATAAGTAACTTTAAGTAAGGCTAAGGCCCTACATATGACATAAAAATAAAAATGATACTTTTGTCTTTGTTGTAGGCTTATATTATAATTTAAACTTATATTCGTGTGTCATCACAAGTGTTAGTTTTTGTGATAAGTTTATGATTTGTCATTTTGTGAAATATTGTAACACTTATGCGTCCCTGGGCGTACCCGTACTTGTTTTGTCTGTAGTCTAAAGTCTAAAAAAAATCAGCGTCCTATAACCTAGTCCTAAAATAGTTAGGTCCTACTGTTTTCTCACAAAAGTCATTTTTCAGTATTTATTTCTTCGGACCTGCCAATTCGTGTTGAACGAAGGATCTTGTTCACGAGACCCAAATAGTTAAGTTTATATACTATATACCCCTATATTAAGCTTTTCAAATAGTTGTATCTTATCTTGATTACCAAAATGACATGACAATTAGACCCCCACCAACTCAGGGATAGGTTATCCCTTTTACATTCTCTCATGAATCATCTCACTTCTGTGAACTTAGGACCTTGGCAAGAGGCCAATGCCAAGCCCTCACTGATGAAGTACCCATGAGATACCAATTATAAATGAGCTCTATGTTATAATATTATATCGGTACAACAGCTGCTATAGATTTATTGAGCTATTTTTGTAACATAATAATTTATATACTACCGGTATATTTAACTATTTTTGTAACATAATAATTTATATACTACCGGTATATTTAACTATTTTTGTAACATAATAATTTATATACTACCGGTATATTTAACTATTTTTGTAACATAATAATTTAAATACTACCGGTATATTTAACTATTTTTGTAACATAATAATTTATATACTACCGGTATATTTAACTATTTTTGTAACATAATAATTTATATACTACCGGTATATTTAACTATTTTTGTAACATAATAATTTATATACTACCGGTATATTTAACTATTTTTGTAACATAATAATTTATATACTACCGGTATATTTAACTATTTTTGTTACATAATAATTTATATACTACCGGTATATTTAACTATTTTTGTAACATAATAATTTATATACTACCGGTATATTTAACTATTTTTGTAACATAATAATTTATATACTACCGGTATATTTAACTATTTTTGTTACATTTCTTTCAATTTCATATGTTCAGCTTTGGCCCAATTTTTGAAATAATGAATTGAACAAGTATAAGCCTAAGCATGGAAAGAGAAGAAAACAAAGAGGTTCTAAAAACACTTAATATAATGAAAGAATTATCATTAAGAGAAATAAAGATCAGGCAAATAAAATATTTTGGAAATATTAAAAGACATGATACCTTATTGAAGACCTTACTTGAGGGTAAAGTCAAAGGGAAGCGAGCAAGAGGTAGACAGAGATACAAGTGGGAGAGAACATCACAAGATAGACATGTTTCAGTCTAGCAGAGTGCACCACCAAAACAAGAGACACTGTATGTTGGAGGTTTGTTGCAGCCAACCTTCGTTGCGGAGACGGCACTTGATGATGAAGCCTAAGCAGGAATGGAATATGTCTTATCACTATCTTCCAGGGCAGATTATAATTATTTTCTTACACAGAAAGATCTCAGAATCCCTCCATGTCATGAGAGGCTGTTGATGTTTTGGGGAATTGACTAAAATGGACTTTCAATGAAAGGTCCCGTCCCTTAGGTCAAGGTGAAAAGCAGATAAATGTCAGGATGAAAGGGACAGATATTGCAGCCAAGCCGCATACCATGTGCCGAAATCCGTAGATTGGGTTCCCTTAGCAAATCGGAACATGACTTAGTACTAGGAACGTAGCAGAAGGGCTTGCCAACCTCACCCCCCCCCCTTTTCCGGCTTTAAAAAAAAACACCAAATATTTCATCAAATATTAAATGAAAATGTCTGACACAGGAATGCTGTATTTGTAAAGCATTTGTTTCTGACAGCATTTTGTTTATTTGCATAACATTTTTTTTTAATTTTTTGTTTCATAAATCATTCCTAATTCTTTCACTGCATGTCTTTCTTACTTTTTACCATAAAATGTTGTATTGTCTGTTATACGAGGCGTGTTCAAATGAAAACGGGACTTGTGGATTTATTTAAAAAGTGTCATACGCAATTTAATATTTTCAACGGAATTGAACACAGCAACCACTTGTGAATAAGAATGCACCTGGGTTCATCAGAAAAAATCTCCGTATGCATTTAGGCAAGCATCCCACTGTTTAGGTAGACGTCGAATGCCGTCCGAGAAAAAGTTGCGTGGCTGTTCTCTGAACCATGTGGTCACCGCTGTCTTCACGTCATCACCTGCCACAATGCTCAACAGAAATGCATCACCCTCTGCCCTGTAACGCATCAGGTGGTTCAAACTCCACCCCATCCGTTCTTCCTTATGGTGGTCAGTCAACATCCGTGGGACCCACTGTGAACACACCTTCCGATAGTTCAATTTCTTCCGAACAACCATGTGGGCTGTCCCAATTGACATATGGAATTCTTCTGCAAGCGAACGAATGCTCCGACGACGGTCAGTCAGTACTGCTTTATCAAGCACGGCTATGGCTTCTTCTGTTGCAACAATATGCGCCTGACCTGGCCGTGCAAGATCTGCCGTTAACTCACGTCCGTCTTTAAACATACGCACCCACTCCATCACTCTGGTCCTCGACAAACATTTGTCACCATATGCTGCCTTCATTCTCCAATGAATGTCTACTGCTTGACATCCTTCAAATGAAAGAAACTGGATCACAGCACGCTGATTCACTTTGGACGGGTTCGGAATCACACCCGCCATATTGTTAACAGTCTTCTGCAGCACATATGCATGCTGGGAAGATGAACACGTGACCGTATGTAAATTATTGGATACTCATTACTAGTGCAAAATGTCATCAATATCAGTGCGCTCTATCACGCGTGGTGTAACAAGTCCCGTTTTCATTTGAACACGCCTCGTATATATATATATATATATATATATATATATATATATATATATATATATATATATATATATATATATATATATATATATATATATATATATATATATATATATATATATATATATATATATATATATATATATATATATATATAAATAAACCACATCAGCGTCTGACTTCAACTAAAGCTGATTTGGTTGTCATGGTTGGAAATTCTTTTAGGTCTTCACAGCGGTATAAATAGCAAACTGTTTATATTAAGCAGCTGACGTCACAGTTTCCTTGGAACACCAATGAAATAGATGGATGTTGTGATGTCACATCTTCTGACGTAGACGAGAATTTTTAGAAAACTTATCTTAAGTAGGTTAATTATCACAACTACAGCACATGCTAATCCTATCCTAATCATTTCATTCATTCTTTTCCGTTTGAGCTGAAGTTAGCACTTAGGGCAGAGGTCAGATCTCTCCAATTCTGTCTTTTCAAAGATATTCTGTGCAGTTCTTGGATAGTATGGATATTGATTGTTTTACTTTCTCTAAGTATTGTTCTTCTGAGTGTTTCTTCTGGTCTACCCTTGGCTCTTTTGCCTGTAGGTATCCATTCAAGAGATTGGCAGTGTATTCTGTTCATTTCTGCACATAGGACATGCCCGATGTAGGACCAACAGCGTTTTCTGATAACATCTGTGATGAAATTTTAATGTGTCTTTTCTCTGATTTTATCATTTTCAGCCCATTTTGTTAATGATCTCTACTGTGGTCACCAACTCCGAGATCTGTCATAGAGTTTGTCAGTCAGAGCTGCTTAAGATGGCCATAGATTTCTTATTGTGGTATCGTACAGTGGTCAGTTCTATAAAATATGTTTTGTGTTCTTTGGGGATTATTCACAGTGCCATGTGTCGTCAACCCCAAACTTCCAGTGAATGTGTTTTTTTGACTTTATTGTGGCTTGTTCTCAGTGTCTCATACATGATTACATTATTGTTCTAAGTTCTAAGACTCACAGGTGCACGGTCTCCCCCAGCAAGTGTTGAAAGGGATGCCTGTTCAAGGTACTTGTGGGTCACCGGTTGACTACCAGTGACCGACAAGTATCCATACTCATTTTGCCTGTAAGCGACTAGCTTTGTGTTTTCCATATTTAATGCCAAATTTTCTCAATCTCAACCTTGAAAAATTATTGATCTTATGACCGGCATGTGCTTGTGAAGCCGTGTTAGCCCATCAATTGCCAAGTCCATGTTCATGTCCAAATACAATACGAGTACTGAATTTAAGAAATATCTGATTAATCAAAGTTGTCATGTGTTGTCATAGTTATTGACAAACAAGCAATATCATGTAAGTTTGTATCATGGAGGTTGAAATTACGCGGGAAGATTGTTCTGACATCTGTAGGAAAGTTGTTGTAGATGTCCAAATGTTGCTGATTTTTATCAACTATTAACAGCTCGATGCCATTCTTAAAAAAGTGTAAGTCTTTCCGAAGTTGTTTTATGATCCTTACAATAAATAAGTAATTTTTAAATGAATGTTTTTTTCCCTGGCAGTTGAGAAAGATAGGCAGTCAATAAGAAGGTTAACTCTTAGTGGACCAGAGACAAAACCAACATATACGGCAAAAAGGCACAAATATGTTGTCGTTTGGTCCACTACCTGTAAAGTATTTATTATTCCATAAATTATAGGCTGTGACATCATATTTACATGTGTAATTCTTCATAGTTTTACTTATGGCATGCCAATTCCTTGAGATACTGGGTATATATGGGAAACATTGAGTACAATGTAGACAATCCTCTACACCTTTTAAGCCCTCTTTTTGTAATATACTAATCATCTTAAGCAGTTTTTCTCAACATATTTGTACCTTCTTTTGGGCAAACAAATCTTTGGCATGATTTCCCTTTGGCCTAAATATCTATGTATGTTGTGTGTCCCTTACAGAATGTTGTCCCCACTGCCATTCTGTAAGCCTCTTGGTTCTGTACAAGCTGCCCAGCTTCTATTATGTTCAGAACTTCAATGTCATGTGTCCATCATAGTCTTGATCTGTCTCTTGTTCTTTTTCCTAGAAATTTTCCCTCCATGATTAATCTTTCAAGTTAGTTTTTGCTATTTAATAGTTTTGAAGAGCCAGTCTTCTTCAGGTCTTTGCTGATGTCTGCGCTGTTTCTTCTTTCTGTCCATATTCTTAGAAACTTTCTATTTCATTTCAAATACCGATATTTTCCATTGCAGATGTCAGTGCCCACATCTCACAACCATATGTTCTCACTGGAAAGATATAGCTTTTTAATAATTGTAACTTTTTTTTCTCTGTTTGCCCATTGCTACAGATTTTTCATCCGTGTTTTTTGTAGGACCATTGTTAATCTCTTTCTGATGTCTGCAGAGCAATCTTCAGTGGTGTCAACCGAGATATTCAAACATCTAAAAATAAATTGTATTACAATTTAATTTTTTGACTTTTACTGAATTTAAATTGTAATATAAGCTCATAATTCAGATTCTCTCATAAATTTTTACATTATTTCATTTTCCCTTTCAGAGTTGGTTTATGAAGCAATTTGTTTTAATGTGACACGGCAAGGGTAGCTCGTGCATAAATCTTCTTGCCAGAGTATATTGCTTTAAAAAAATATAAAAATCTCTTTGGATTTTGAGTTAGGGTCTGTTCTTAGCTCTGATGAAATAATTTGCTTAGATCAGATTTTATTTTTATTCCAAGTCCCTCATTTATTACAGACAAATTGAATAACCAAATTTAAAGGTTACTCCAGCTAATTTGAATT
Source organism: Meghimatium bilineatum (assembly GCA_034231615.1). NCBI lineage: Eukaryota > Metazoa > Mollusca > Gastropoda > Stylommatophora > Philomycidae > Meghimatium > Meghimatium bilineatum. The sequence continues at coordinate 62,199,180 of CM067311.1, read as the reverse complement.
AATTACATCAGATATAATTTCTTTACAGCCCTGTAGCAATGTGGGCCTGGGTTTTCATTTAAATGTCAAAAGAATAAGGCAACTGTCTTCTGTCCATACATGTCATAAGAGATGACTAAAGAATGTTGGGGGATAGTCTGAGAACTTGTCACCTGTACAAATAGTAATCATTGTCACATTTGTCTCAATGTCTTTTCTTGGTCCTGTGTCGTGCGGTCACTGTGGGTGGTCTTGTGTTGTGCTGTCCCTGTTATGGTCTTGTGTTGTGTGGTCCCTGTGGGAAACTGCCACACTGGAATGACCCCCCCCCCTTTGGGGACTAAATATGCATCCATGAACATACCTCCTATCAGTGTCTGTCAAACAAGAAACCTTATACCTGTTCTAATGTCACCTTGGTTTTTCAACTGAGGTGGACCTGTAGCTTTGTTATAGACTCTGGGTTTTGTTAGACATGGACTGTCAATAACTGCCTGCTTGCAGCTAAAGGAATTACTTCATCATCATCATGAGATAGCCTTGCAGGCTACCATAAGTTTTTGCACTGCCAAGCAATATCTTGCAATGCATAATATCAAAGTGGATGGATGTTTGTTCACATTGGTCTATCTTCTCAAATACTTCGAAGCTCTACTGTCATCAGTTCAAGACTGTAGATATGATTACTTTAAGGAGGGGATTTAACCTACAACATAATTTAAGATTGGGTCTTTGGTCTGCTTTTGTTAGTAAATTGCCCTATTTGAAGACTTTTTGTAAAAATATCGCCAAAGTCTGTGTTTTTACTGACTTATGGTCCTTCTGTTAATGTCCAGATTTGCTTTGGTAAGAGGGGAGGGGTGAACTCCCAAACCTCACCTACTCCCCCTTTTTATCTACAGGCCTGCATCAGATAAAAGGTGCAACATTCAGGTAAAGATTATTTTATGCCAATGCCATTGGCGAAGTTGCAAACTGAGATGGAAGCATTTAGACAGCATGCAGAGAACAGACCTAGCCAGAACACCACAGCAAATATCAGCAAACAAGGCTAAACTTCAAAGAGCCAAGTTAAAAACCTGTGAAATTTTCCTTGTATATATTCCGAATATATATATACATGGATGTATTAATAATAATATATAGCAGTTTGCTGACTAACAATTGTTATAATGCAAACAATTAATTAAAATGAAAATTTAAGAGCATATTTCCCCCCAGATTTTGTCAAATATGTTGTCACTCATATTATTTAAATTTATTTATTTTTATAGCAGAAATATATTTAACTATTATATAGCTAGGCATATAAATACATGCTTTAGAAATAATTATTACGTGATTGATGACAAAATTCGTGACATGAATGTGTATAACACTTTTTTGGGGAAAATAAAAAACCCCCACCATAATGGGCACATTGCAAATTCTAATATATATTTTAGTAGTTAAATACCTGTGACACTGTCCTAGAATGTGTATATATGGATATATTTCTACAATGTTAGTTACTATATTCAATTATTTTGCTGTAATGAATTATTATTGCAACAAGTCAGTTGCATGCATTCTCATGTACACATTGCTGCCGGCCTTACATCGTGACAACACATACGGGAAACACACCCAGCGCAAAGGTTACATAATTTAATTAAATATTCATTCACATGAGAACGATATAGAATACTATAAAGGATGAATGTAATTCAGGAAAGGAAACGTCGTTCACATGTTCTCAGGGGTAGTTCTATCGAATAATATTTGACTAAATACGTATTTACTTCACGTTACAACCAATTGTTTGCTTTACTCATCAAATGCCACATCTCCCGTAGTAACCTGTTGTTACTGATCCCAGTCCATGTCAATCTGGTACTTTCGGGGATAGCACCCTTAGGTGTGAATATCTGGGGCCGGGAACATGAAGCTGCTGCGATGTACTGGAGAGTTCTCAAATTGTGAGACGATATAACCTATTGAAATTATCATATATGTGTACTTCTGACAACAGTAAATTGGTGCTATCCCCGAAAGCTTCGGGTAGAGGTAAACAAAACAGCGAATAACTTTGGTTGCTTTCTATTATAAAATGTCTGGAGGTCATCAAATCTATCTATTCCCTAAACCCTTTGTTGCCTTTCAGCGTCAGGGGTAGAAGAGTTTTCTGGAGATGTTCCTCTTCTATGCTGAATATATTGTGGAATATTTGTCCCCTCTTTTATTTCAGTGGTCCATCGTTTTCGTTGTCGGCCTCTAGGTCTGTCTTCACTGTATCTGTGTAGCATAGCTTGCTGTGGTAGTCTGCTGATGTGTGCAAACCAATTGATCTGTTGTTTCTTAATATATTACAGATTATAACAGATTGGGGTGGTGCCTGTTTTTTTGTCGGATGTCCTTATCTCTCACTTTGTCTCTTAGCGATATTACTAGGATTCTGTCATTGTCCATGTTTAGCATTAGTAGCACATCGTTGGCATAATAATCGTTTTGAATAGTGCTATTTTGGTGTTTAAATATACATTTTGTTTCTGAAGGTTGGTTTCATTTCCCTTAGGGTTTAGTATGCTTTACTACATCTATTGTGTATTTGCCCTAGGGTTTGGTATGCTTTACTGCTCTTGCTGTCTTTTTTGTTTCCTGTTCTTCTCCTACCTGTTACTTTGCCATCTAGAATCAGTTTTTCATGCCACCAGTTAAATAACAACTAAACAAGTGAATATGTATTACAAATACGAACCACGGTCTCTAGTTGGACAATCTGCATAATAAAACATCAGAAACGTACATCTGTTTGTTTTATTGTGGGTAGTTTTATGACTGACTTTTTCTGTCTAATTAGCAGTAAACATTTCATATCCAATTTCTCATCTCTGGTTAGACATCATATTTTTTCCAATCGCATACTTCAGCTAACACTACAAAAAATCTCATCTCATTGCAACAATTGATCGAGCTTACATCTCCACATAGTATTTTAATGTTCACAGTAATAGCTTGTCATTTCTCGGTAGTCGCTGTACTGTCAGAGCACATTATTATAGAGATTATTCTCTAGGTATTTCTCTGTGATTGCTTTTTAAAATGTTATAATCAATTTTATGTCTACAAACTTGTATGTGTTACTGGCTGCAAACGGCACAGAACTCTTCGTTCTGGATATCAATAAGAATATTCTGGAAAGCATCAGTTAAAGCAAACATATATTAATTAAATAATAGACACTACTCGAGACCGCTGCATAACAATAGTACCTACGCAAAATACAAGGTCGTTCAGTTTGACAACGCACGTACATCATTCTTGTTTTACCTATGTTATTGTTACTGTGTATGTATCTGTTGTTAAATACATTTGTGATAGTGTCTTATATTTTCTAAAGTAGGGTTAGGTTAACTGTCTTGAATACGTTAGCGGTATATTTTCATACCTGTCGCCAGTAGTCTTGTCAATCAAATAATAAAGCCTGTAACCCTTCAGGGTCGTAGGGGTACCACATTGGATGCTTCCGCACACAGAGTCCTCCAGCGAATTCTATCAGCGATGCGGATGAGTGTGGAAATATCTTGCCCTGTCCATTCCTTGATGAATTCCTCCATGCCTTTATTTTCCCTCCTCTGCTTCTTCCACCCTCGACATTTCCATGCAGTATTGTTTTTGACAAGGAATCGTGTCTGCATACATGCCCGAACCATGCTAGTTTTCGTCGTTTCACTATTGAAAGCAATGGCTCCTGAACACCTGCACACATCTCTACTTTATTTCTTACGTACACATTGGTCTTATGTTCCTTATAGGAAATTCGTAGAATTCGTCTGTAGTTGTAGCATCTGTTGTTCGTCTATCACAAGTTATAATTATTTCTTTGACCATTTTTTACATCCGCTTTATGAAATTCAGAGTTGTATCCGTGACTGAATTCGTGTATGGCCAATACGACATATTTTGGTAACAAATTTCCGTGGACAGTTCGGGCATATGATGACCACAGTAAGTGATTTTTGAACTGCGACATTTCTCCTCTTTTCACAAGATACTGCGCCGTATTTGACTGTAGAATATCATGCTGCACTCTGTAATGCAAAGGATATCAGATCTGTCTTGAACAGTGGTATCCGGAATCTTGTCTTGCCATCTGATGTTCATTACATCTGTAACGTCTAGTTTTTTAGCCAGTGTATAAAAAAAAACTGGAAAGTGGGAGATTGGAGGCAACAGAGATGTGGTTCTACAGAAGAATGCTGAGAATACCATGGACTGCCAGAAAAACTAATGTAGAGGTGTTAAAAGAGTTAAATGCGAAACGGACCTTAATCAACAATATAAGAAAAAGGCAATCTTCTTTTTTTTTGGCCACTTCATGAGACAGGCAGGTTTAGAAAACATAATCACAACAGGCAAGATTGAAGGCACCAGAGACAGAGGGCGACAACGTGAGAAAATATTAGACAGTTTGACAACCTGGCACGGCAAATGTGGACAGAGAGCTGTGGAGAGCCATGACCGCCTACGCCACCCAGCTGATGATGATGATAAAAAAAATTACGTTGAATAGAAACGTATAGTTACACTAAACAGTGAAGAAAACCTAAATATGTGAGACCTCTGTGCAATATGACTGGATCGAATTATCCCAAGTTTTTCATTGGTCACTATAATGATATTTTGTGTCGACAGTCGATAAATTTTAAAGGGTAATGTAAACCGAGTCATATTATGACTGTTTTCCCGTTAGCCAACGTGTCTACTACTATCGACGGTTCTAACCTAGATCCGTTATCGTTTATCTTTGCAATTTCCTAGCGGCTGCTTGTAATTAGCTCAGCAGGTAACGGAGCGTTACTTGAATTATCACCCGATAATTCAAGCTCTGGTAGTAACGAGAAACTAGCACCGTCTTTCAAAGTATTGATTGGCGATATCTAAACTACCCAGCATCTGCGTAGCAGCAACACAGACACCAGAATACATATTACAGAACTGTCCCAGTTTCACTGTTCACTGAAAGACAATCTGGTCCACAGGAGCGTCTCTGCTAAACAAGGTGTAGGGAATCCACAAAAATATCAATCAAACATTAGGGACAGACACTCACGGTTTCTAGGGCATGTGCTGGGGAGAACACTGCTTGAACACGTAATAACCACTGGAAAGATATAGGGGAAGACAAAGAGAAAAGTTACTAGATGAACTAGTATTGTGGCACAGTAGAAGAGACAGTGACAGCACAAGAGACAGTGAGTCGTGGAGAAACTTGATCGCATACGCCATTCGGCACGGCTCTTGATTGATTGTGAGAACCCAAGATGATCTAGAACACAATTATCTATAAATGACCAATATTGAACTGGGTGTTTAATCAGCGGATCGATGAAGAGGAAGACAATTATTCATATTAAACTTTCCAAAGTCCTACTTCGCATTTATTGAGCCTTTCCGTCATTCCAAACGGTAGTATTAGTGTTGTACTGTAAGGGATATATATTCTATCATCTTGTCAAGTGAAATCCCAGTAAAACAGAGATGTGGTCCAACAGAGTAAAACCCCAACAAGTGAAATCCCAGTAAAACAGAGATGTGTGGCGGCAAGGTACATAGTGCGTCTGTGATGGCCAAGGTACCAGGTTCGAATCCTGCCGCAGCAAATCATGCAGCCTGACCGTTCAGAGAGCACTGGCAAATACTGAACGTCGTTACATTGCATAGAAAATCAATACAACCAAAAGATGCGGGTTTGATGGCTCCATCCTGAATGGGGATATTATCATTTTTAATAAGGGATATAATCTAAAATAATTCCAAACCGTAGTATTATTGGTGTTCTGTCAGAAATATAATCTACAATTCATAGCGATGTCGTACAACACACATCACACGTAGTAGACACCTTTCTAGATGACAATATTGTTCTTGTACTGTTAGATCATCTACTATACGCGGCCATGATGGATGTAACTTTCAAGATCAATCGGAACTATAGTCTTCCATTGCATGTACAGTCCCACTTGTACCATCGCGTGCATTATACACACTTTGTGACAAGTATATATTTAAAGTGTTTGTGATTGTAAGAGGGTCAAGGCCATTTAATGTGAACATATACATGAAATATCACTTACTGCCAATTAAACACACATATTTTAAGAGCTCTCTGTGGGTGATGGGTTAGTTACCCCTTATGTCAAAATTACTCAAAAACTATGTTTACAGTCGGATGTGGCAGACAAGCAGATATAGCAGTCAAAATTCAGTGTAAAGAAAATGGTATGTAAATTCGTGCACAAAAAAATCCAAACTTATCTCAAGAAATATTGAAAGAAAGTCACCTCCACCAACAGTGCCCAAATTTGTTTGTCATTACGCTTTTATATAACTGTAATAGAATTGGAGCATTAGGCTGAGATCCTACACGCGCTTATTGAATTTTTTTTAAATTTTATCCCAAATGAATTAAGTTGAAAATTGAAGAGAAATGACGGTTGGTTTACTAAAAGTAACACAGTTGACTTTCAACGAAATAAATGCTCTGTGTGATTAGACGCGCATTTTTTTTTAAATTTTTCAAACCTGAACGATTTTTCCAATTTTTGATATATTGCGGCCTATACTTACATATGGATGGGAAATTAGAGGCAATACAGATGTGGTTTTATAGAAGAATGCTAAGAATATCATGTACTGACAGAAAAACTAATGTGGCGGTTTTTTTCTAGGAATGTTGTCAAAATACGGGTAAATCCTTACTTTCAAAAAAGGTAACGAACCAAAAGCCATACGAAAATGTTCGAATTTCCTTTTTTTTAAGGTATATTACCTGCTGCTCGGCCTTATTTATATTGCATTATATATTCTGAGGTTATCTAGGTTTTTCTTTTACACGACGATCTGGGTTTCTCAATTAATTCAGTGGTAACAGACATACATTTTGCAAAGTTCTTGAGTAACGAAGGCTAAATGGCATACATAAACTAACCACTTAGTAAGCTCAAACATTAAGCTTGACAACAGAATAAAGAAATCGGTGTGAAGTGACTTGTATTTTCTCACTCGTTTTCATCTTCCTCTTTATCAATCTCTTCTTATCTCTACCCGCTCTCTTCTTCTCCCCTCACTTTCTTAATTTTCGTTTTCGTTTCTCTTGGCATGTTTACTTCCATGCTTGAATATTTTCCTACTACTATCGTCACACTATATGTGTTTGTATGTAAAGTTGAATTTCGTCTCGATGAAGGATTTTTAGTTGAAACGTTGTATGTCGCCATTTTCCATTGCTAGTATATAGTTCATACAAAATTTGAAAACAATTATGCACATTTCCGTTACATTTGTTATTTACCATGTTATTCCAGCCTCGGGTTGTTTTCCCACAACGTCGATTCATCACTTGATTGTCCTATTATCTGTGTTGTTTCAGTAGAAATGTGGCCAGCGTTTCTTACAAATCTCATATCTAATGCTTTGAGTACATTCTTCTATTCTAGCATATATTTTTATCACCTCCATCTGCGCGACTTTAGTGGCTGTTACAATGTTATTATTTCTCAACTGTAAGAGCTGTTTTTCTTCATCTTAAGAGCACGGTATGTTTAGTTTGAAGTCGGAAGGCATCATGTGTTCATGGTAATTTCATCTCATGCCATCTTATTTTTTAAAGAGAATGGTTGCTTGCGTTTGAGCTTCACCATATGTAAACGTATCGTGTGTTGAGATGTTGTGATATCTGTTACAGTGTAGCATTGTTCATAACAGTCGACGTTGTACTGCGCTGCTTCTGTTCAAGCGAGAGTTCATATTCCTGTACTGTCCATTCTTCAGTGACTGGTAAAAGAAAATATGTTTTTGGCTTTAAATGTAAGTTTATACATTAAACTGATTAAACCCAAACATGAATATAGACTTGTTGAGAACTCTGTTGTGTTCCCCGGCAATGTAAGTCATATTGACTAATGGTAAGTCAAACTTTCTCATCGAGTACCGTCTGGACATGCCAAAGTGAAACATATCATAATATTTACAAATATTTATTTCTTATAAAGTGTTGTCAATATTTTTATTTATTTATTATTAATTTTTTTTGGACGGTTAAATGGTATGTAAATTCGTGCAACAATGTCAATATTTTTATTTATTTATTATTAATTTTTTTTGGACGGTTAAATGGTATGTAAATTCGTGCAACAAATTCAAAACTTATTTCAAGAAATGTTAAAGGAAATTCAACAACAACATTGACCTCGGATAGCCTAAATGTATTTTTGTCGTTACGCTTGTGTATAACTGTAATATACAGTTTGTAATGACTCGTTTTTTTCCTTTATTTTAATTGCTAAAAGCAAAGTATAATTATGGGGTTTCTTCTTCTTCTTCAGCGTTCATTCTCAAGCTCCTGCTGGATCTCTCTTGTAGCAGGACCATGATACATTCTAGATTTCCAGCAGGATGCAGTCCGGAGAATGAAAATGCGTTGTGTCACCGTTTTATTTGCGCCAGTGGCCCGACACATCCGTCTTCGGCGGGTAATTATGGGGTTTAATGGCAATCAATTTTAGAGCGTTGTTCCTGTGGTCAGTGGTTATCGACCTATTCTCACCCATGGCCCACTTTCAGGACAGTATAGTTACCCCTCCCCCGACCGAGACGTAAAAGCACATCATTCTGTCTTCATTTCCGGTTTAAAAACATATATTGTTGTATATCGTACGAATAATTTCTAATATATATTTTTCTTTGGCTCTCCACCGCCTTCTCCCCGTATAACATCGTTAACCATACGACCCACAAATCGAGAGCCACTGCTCCTTCAACTCTCCTCCACAATTAATAGACGTGTTGAAATATTAACGAAAATCGGTTAAAAAATCACCAATACTAGCAACGAAACACAAGATCATATGACGTTTCGACGAAGATGTCTTCATCGAAACATGAAACACAGATAAGCCTACTAGGTAACATAATGCACCGTATTTTTGTTCGCGTTACCAAACTGCCACTGCATTTCTCTTGTAGCAGGATCCTACTAGATTTCCAGCATGTTATAGTCCAGTGAATTGACAATGCACCGTACCACCGTTTTGTTAACGTCATTGGCTCAAAACATACGACTTCGAGGGTACAATAATATTAAATAATCACTATATATTTCATTATATTGTTCCCATAGGCCTATTCTGCTATTTTTGTCACCCGAGACTGGTTGGAAACTGATCATCTCCCAGAGTGTACAAGTCGTGATTCTGTTCAATATTTCATTTCCCCGACAATTGAGACTCACATTGTCCTAGATCAGTGTTTCCCAATATTTTCCAGTTGATTACCCCCATCCAGACATTTTGCAGAGGCCGTACTCATAATCCTGGAAAATTACGGATCGTACTGGCACATGGGGCGTGGCGTAGGTAAACAAAAATATCCTTTCACTCTTCGTCATTGTGAGAACTTAATAGGAAATATTTTACAGAACGGTATCATCACTGCCACTCTGTAAGCCTTTCGGTTCTGTGGAAGCTATCCAGCATCTTCATGTTCAGGTCTTCAATAGCATTGTGTCCATCATAGTCTTTGTCTACCTCTAGTTCTTTTTCCCGGAACTTTTCTCTCCATGATTAATCTTTCTATACCATTGTGTTGTTGATAGTATTTTTATGAGCCATATTTCAATATATACATCTCCCAATATATACATCTGAAAAGAAAGTAAACAAGACTTCATCAGTTACGTTTTGATTATTGTCGTGATTGTCGTTGGTTACTTTTTTATATACTTGGAGCCGTATGCCAAAAAAGTACACGGCCCAAAAATACAATATAAAATAACGAAAGACATGAAATTAAAAAATCTGCCTTTTGTCATGTTTACGTTCTGTTCACAGGTCTTATATTATGGTTCAGGGCTGGACTACGTCTCAGCTCCAGTTCAAGGAGTTGGCCTCGATGAGGATGATGAAGTGTTATATTTATCAACAAAAATCACGGGAATAGTCAAATTAAACCTATATATATATATATATATATATATTTATTTTCCTGCACCTCCATTTTTTGTACTCCATTTCTATGCTGACCCTTCAGTATATAAATAAATACTCTGATCCATGTCTCTTGGGGATATTCTTCATTGGCAAGAAAAGTTAATTAGCCATGTCATGTAGGCCTTCAGGGTAAGCTGTCATTGTTGTTATAATCGTTCATTTGATCTACTGAATTCCAAAATCTCTTATCGCGCCCCATTGAGGTCATCTCACAGTCTCTAGGGGGCACGCACATAGTTTGGCAACCACTGGGCCTAGATCTTGCCGAACGTTTGTTTTCGATACGTAATGTTCATTTTTGTGACATGTTTTTTTTTTTTACAGCAAACACGCTGCCAGTGGCCCTATTCATCTCCCCCACAATGGTTTCCTGCTTTCTAATTATCCCGACTCGGATCAATAGCTTTAACATGCGCCACGCCTAAATACACATCAGCAGACATTTCATGCCAAGATACTATACAACACTGAATACACAAGCTTGGACCCCAATTGCTAATATTTTTTTTAAAATTTCACAGTCAATTCGATTGGATAAATCCACAGTGTATTATACTATATGACGCGTAATTATGCTGAGTCACGTGACTTCAAGCCATATTGATTCGGTTATTTAATATTTTCATGCAAATTTGCAGAAGGTTGACATTATTTTTATAAATGACAAGTCAAGGCATATTGGTTTCACTTGACACAGAAAGAGGGGGGGGGGGGAGAAGGGCAGAGACATTTTTTTTTTCTTGTTCGAGTCATGCGATGATTTCTTCAATGAATATTACTCGTCACTTCTAATTAATAAATACTAGATTAGGAGTGGATAAGATTCCTGTCTACTACTCGCAACATCGTGTTTGAGAACGTCTTGTTCCTCTGCATTAATTAATTGACATATTTCATTATTGTCTTCGTTAATTTTTATACAATTTCTTAACCCCCGATTACACGCCTAGGTTTTTTTTAATACAGCAAACCTATTGTGCTCATACATCTTGTTTATTTTTGTGTTCATTATTAAGCTGTAATGCCAGGATTATTATTTTTTTTAAAATGGATTCGTGAATCCATGATACATGATTTTTATAATATTCGTGCATTTAATTTTGCCAAAAAGAAGTGTAGGTAAAGACGGTGTATGCATTTCTTTAGGATATATTTTTGCTGTTTAGTCTCAGTTAGGTTGTTATGTATGTTGGTTAATTATCCACACCCCATCCACGATGTGTCTTGCTTAAAATAACATTTATTTTATTTTTCTTGCGTTATATCTCATATATTTTCACTTCTTCATTGCACTTTCCCCTGCCTACTTACCACTATCTTCCTCTCCCCTGTCTGCTGCCATATCTTTGCTTCCTCCGTCGTCCATTCGCTATTGTCCTTCTCCCCTTTTCTTTCTTTCCTATCAGTACCATTTATGTGTCTATGTAAGGTTTTGTTTACTCTGGTCTTTGTTCTGATGAAAGCTTTTTAGTGGAAACGTCTTCTGTCACTGTCTCGTTTTTTAAGTTATTTTATGACTTATTTAGGTATCGCTTATACATATTTTTGTTAATTTTGATAGATGCATGTTGATACGGTCGCACGGCACTCCGTTCGAGACCTGGAAGAGAACCGCGTATTTTTGCACACCCGAAGGCTATAGACTAGACGTCAGAAAGAAACATGTGGCAACACTGGTGTGTTCGCCTGCGAAGTATTCGATGGCTTCCACGCAGGTTTGGAAAAGTGTGTTGTCACGATTGACTTGGAGGATTCATACAACAGAATGTCATTCGAATACTGTATCATTTTTATTACTTTTCCGAAAATGAAATATTCAATATTGATGCGACTTTAGTTTACTTACTCAGTCAGTTTTTGGCTAAATAAACTCCATATCACACGTAGAGAAATGGGTACCACACCCATAGAAACATTAGTATACATTTCCTTCTGCGTTCATCCTCTGATAACCAACACAAAACTCCCGTGTTCAGTTCACCGAGAGCGTGGAGCACGTTGTGCTGCTGGTTTCACTGCGGAGTTGCGTTATTTTGCGCCCGTCTGGCTCACACATCCGTTTTCGGCATGTAACGTTTCATAATTATTTTAACATATATAGTATACATGAACACAATACATTTGAAATACTCAGTAACCATAATTTTTGGTGTAACCTTTACGAGCTTGGCTGGTATTTTGTGGAACTGATGTATCACATTTGCTTGATAAATGCCATGTTTTGTTCTAATATGACTGTCTGTTTTTTGTGATCTGTACAATGCCTCATTTCACTTCGTAAATTCCGATGGTAAGGGCATGCGATGACGCATTTCTGGATTTAAAAAAGGCTGTTCTAGAAGGTACGTTGGAGGATGGAAGAAGATGGCATAGGTGAATAATATCAAGGGTTGTGCATGATGTGAAGTTTCCAGTCACCCTGATGGTGGAGACCTTTCTGCACCAAATGGCTCAATCGCAGAAGGGACCTTGCTTAACTGGCTATTTCATTGGCTTTCTAAAGATGAGTTAAACGGCCCGACATCGAACCTATGACCTCTTTCCAATATATTTAACCACTGATATTTTCTCTAATTTTCGTCTCTTGTGAGCAAATGTAAAGATGTCTGAGAAGTGAATATTACCTTGTGAAGTATTACTACCTCAACACATTCGCTCGTACTTGATGTACTCCAGTTTTACATTTCGTTTGCTGTACCCTCTAGTGATGTGAGCGGTCGCGCAACTGCGCACGTTGAAGGGAACATTAGTAACCACTACGCCATGAAGATACCCTGATTATTGGTATACGGTTTAGTTGATGCCTCTGCTGATATCAATAAACTTATCTAGCTCTGATAGTTTCTAAGCGATTATTTTTTAACTGTTCTATAATATTCATACGTTTAGTCTTGTATTGATTCTTAGTACAATATATTTGATAGTGAGCTCAGAGAACGTAAGAATGTAACTATATCTCGTGCATGGCGGTGTTTCGTCGATAGATTAGCCTGGAGGTTCTCTCGTGTATGTAACTATGGCTGAATGCATCAGACATACTACCGAGTGGTCTAGATCGACGATTCTCAAACCATTTTTGATAAGTGGTCCTGTTTTGGTGCACATAAGTCATCAAGATTCTGTTAGAATTAAGCGTTTCAAGTTGTGGCTTTCCTGTGCCTCCCACCCTTTATTTTCTCCCCCCCCCCCAATCAGAGCCCCTGATCCTCTATTGGAGTTGGCATATGGTAATACGTTGACTACCACTTGTCTAGATGAGGAGTGAGCGAAAAATAAAATGTGGCAGAAATTCAGAACTATACTGATTCAATCATATAGTTGATTTTTTTCCTAAGGGTGATTTGTGCCTTTCATCTGTAGGGATAAATGTCAAGTTCCTTGCGTTGCTGCTGTATCTTAATTCTCCAAGTGGTTACCGGCCTTGATTGATAGAGACCCATCGCTGACTGGTTTTGAATATTCCATCTTTTCCCTTGTTATTAGTTTATTTCTGTACCTGTATATCACGATCAACAATGCAGATATTACATCTTAAGTAAAGGGGGGGGGGAGAGGGGTTACATAATAAGTAAAATAAAGATAATTCGGTCATCTTTGTGTGTAAAGGCAGTACGTGGTAAAGATAACTCTTCATGTACTATCGGAAACTAGTTCATGTTTACTATGTTTTAGTTGACATATCTCTTATACAGTAGATCGGTCACGGTTTGACATGTGTGTTTCACTACTGTGTTTATTTACCATAAAGAAGACCATGTATTCGATACGTTGATAGTTTCGTATCTTGAACATTTCTGTTCACGTCTTTCGATCTGTTATTTTACAGAGAACCAGTTTTAGTAAAAGATGAACTCAAATACTGCAATTTTATTTCCATAAGAAACTCAACAGTTCTCGACTTGCACATGTCTGAGTGGGGTTTGCAACCTAAGAATACTCTTCTGAGTGGGGTTTGCAACCTCAGAATACTCTCTACATCACTCACTGACATTCAATTGCATTCTTTAAGTGTCTGCTTTTAAACGCAAACTGTACCAAGTGCCATCCATCAAACGCGGTTATTGGGTTATTGCGAAGTAGTCCCGTAGTGTAATGAAGTCATTCGCCCTCTCATCAGCAGACCCATCATTCATGGTTAGAACTCAAAATTAATCCCGTAGTTCACCCATTCGTGACCTAGATTTAGTATGAAAGACATGTGTACGGAAAATGTAAACAGAACATGAAAGACCGAATTTGATTATTTTTGCACATTGACACGATTTTAATTTAGCGCATTGACCGATTTTAATTATTTTAGTGCGTTGACCGATTTCAATTACTTTAGTGCATTGACCGATTTTAGTTATCTTAAATTTTTTTTAGTTCCACGTAAATAAACAGTGACCAACGAAAACACGACAATAATACGTAACAAATGAAGTCATAATTGATTATGTACAGAGGTATTATGTTACCGTATTATTGTCACGTCCCAGGAAGTAGGGTGCCGATGTTTATGCTCTGGGAAGATCGAGTATTGGCGTCATCGGTATTCAGCAAGTACGATAGGCGATGTTAGGCGGTTTCTTGTCAAATATTGACTAGACATTTAGCACTTATGGGAAACCAAATGCTATTATGTTGTTGCACAACTCCTTTAACCATAGCTATAGCTCTGCCTTGATACAGTTATAATTATCAACATAAAGTACAGCCAAGCTGCTTACTGTTGTAATTCTTATTCTTGTTTTCTTTCTTAGCGCATTGGTTCATCCAGAACAATCGTATATAGAATACACTCAGAAACGTTAACTTGCATTTTAGCTGACAATATGAGCGCTTGTGCTGCACTTGAGTAAGACAGATCGGGAGTGGTAAAGATATCAGGTCTGCAGAGCTATCACACATTCTGCGAAGGGGCATTAAGTTTATTCTAGAATGGTTCTTACACGTCGTTATAAATGTCACTCGCTTTCAGTTCAGTTGTGGCTTCCGGCCTTCTTCCGGCGCAGTCTACTTGAACCTTGTACAGTAGAGTATGACAATTTTTGTTTTGTCTCAAACTTTCACTGGATCTGTGTTTTAACAAGATGGCCCACTATTTTTTCCTAGCATAATGAGAGATCACAATAGACATGGTTTGTTTTTTCGTTGATTTATTATCATGACTATTTCGAAACATTCAACTTCTGCTGTGGTAATTGATGAGTGTTTTTGTCACTTCCACTGAAATGTGGACGTCCATATCTATGTCGCTAGTAGGCCATCAGTACGTTTCTCGCACTGCACGTTGGTCACCAACATGAATCTCGTTGGGGTCATACTTGCTGCTGTCTGTTACGATGAATGACTTTGATATGTAATAGCTTGAGGGATTACTTAGGATCTTCTATGTCAACTTAAATTATTCTTCTGCGCCATGGTCTGTCATGACTAACGGCTTTGCTGCGATATCTGCGCTTCTCTATTTGCCACATCCAACTTAGCATGGATTCTGGTGGTCACTTGTTCCCCTATCTATGAGATGGGGCAGCCACTTCACCCTCAGCACTACTTATTCGTCTCTTATGATGTACATGGCAGGTGGTAGTGTCGCTATACATTTCTCCCCTTTCGCCCTCGATACACGCGGGCGGCAAAATTATATGTAGCTCGTTTTTTATGATCTTTATCCCAATCCCTGCTTATACAAATATATTATTTTAACTCTCGACGTGGTTATACAAATATATTATTTTAACTCTCGACGTGGTTATACATATCTGGTTTTAACACTCTTACCATGACATATATTACAGATCAGAACATTTAAGGCTAGAACAGGAATGTGGAAATACGGCACATGAACCATATACAGTATGTCATGGGATTTTCACTGGCCCGCTAGACATATTTAAAATATATACATTATTCACGTCACAGTAAAGCAAATTTTCGATCAGTCCCTCCTACGTAAACAGGTTGTTCACTGATGCGCTTGGATATTTCTGCAATTTTTATGTTTCATATATGTTAGAATCCCACATGTAGATTTGGAGAGGGTGGGTGATTAGCACCAGCACTTGGAAAAACAGGACACGATATTTTGCACCATAAGAGTAGTGAAGAGAGCAATATGGCAATGCATCGTATGGTCTTCCTCTTTCCCCTACCTCCACCCCAAGAGAAAGATCGTACATCTAACATTAAGGAAATAGCAATTGTATTTTATAAACTCAGCACATTTCTTTTTTAATCAGTTCTATCGACGTCCATGGCCAAAGTGAAATTGATATTTTTGCCAGATCTTTGTCATGTCAGTCCCCCAGAGATTCTGAGAGGCGAATCAATAATTACTGACAGCAATCATTGGCTCACTTCAGTAATCTGATTGTCTGGAACATTGATTGTCTGGAATATCTTCTACTGCGTTCGTTCTCATACTCCTGCATACTAACAGGAGGTAGTCTGGAAAACGGAATGAGTTATATCATGGTTTACAGCTCAGATGTCTGCGCATTTCGGCCTAACTCATCCATTTTCAGCATGACTTCTGGGTGATTTCAGCCTCTATAGGATGGTACAGCCACTCCACCCCAAATCTCCATCAGTCGCCTTTTACAGCAAATTTGGCAGTTAACAGACATACCTATTCTTTGTACACTGAATGTGTAGAAGTACATCCCCTGGGCAAAGCATTAGGTGATCGCATGGAACATATAGTCTCATCTATATCGATCGGAGGTCGCCCTATTTGCAACTTGCGTTTCGCTGATGATATTGATCTTATAGCTGAGTCAGAACAAGCATTGTAAAGTTGGAAAAAGTTACCAGCAAATACGGAATGGAAATCACTACAGAAAAGAGCAAAATCTTGGTTAACAGACAATCAGACTAACAAAATGATGAATGGACATAAGTTTGAGTTAGTCGATACCCAGAATCCAACATATGCAGCGATGGAAAATGCAAAACAGAACTAAAAATAAGGCTGGAGATGACATTGTCAAGGCTAACGGTGATTTGGAAAAGCAACACCAGTGTTGGAGTTAACGTCAAACTGTATAAGTCGCTGGTGCTTTCTGTTGTGCTGTATGGTTGTGAGAGTTGGACACTCACTGCGGACATTGAGAGACGATTACATTCTTCGAATGTCCTATAGGGAACATAAGACCAATGTGTACGAAAACTAGCATGATTTGGACATGTATGTAGACATGATTCCTTGTCAAAAACAATACTGCAGGGAACGTCGAAGGGGGAAGAAGCAGAGGAGGGACAATAAAGGTATGAATAAACATCAAGGAATGAACATGACAAGATATTTCTACACTCATCCACATCGCTGAGGATAGAATTCGCTGGAGGACTCTGTGCTGAAGCATCCAATGTGGTACCCCTACAACCCTAAAGGGTTACGGGTTTATTGATTGATTGATAGTCTCACTGTAACAATGTTGATAACTGCATCCCAGATGCGTTGATGTGGAATTCAGAAAAAAGTGCTTGCTCGAATTGCAAGGCGAGTATGTGCCAGCTTAACCGAGACCGTCAAGAGTAAAGAGCCCTGTACAGAAAGTAAATAAGCCTCCATCTTATGAGGTTTGTGATTATTATCGTTATTTTGTTTATATTTATATACTTGGAGTCGCATACCAAGGCATGCCAAGGATTGCCAACGAAACGAACGAAAATAATCAAAAATCCGTCAGGTCATGTTTACTTTCTGTACACATGTCTTTACCAGAGCCTGACCATGTATAGAAACACTTCATACTCCTCAGACAGCAGGGAATGACTGTATTAAACGTGTTTTTGTTGTGGGTCGCGTTGTATAGATGTCACTTCTTACGTTGTTGACGCCGAACTGAACGAGAGCTGACTAGTCATAAAGATATCTCAGTAACAATCTGTCATAAGGAGTTAGTTGGGAAGTTGACAGAAGCAATTAATCTTAGGAGATAAATCGACAGTGTGGGGAAACAACCAGAAACTGAAAATAGGGGGCGGGGGGGGGGGGGTAGGTAATACTAGATAAATATCACATGTTCTGTTCATTTTGACAATTAATCATATGAGCCGCTTGCCTCATACTTTGTATTGGCTGAAGTACAGCGGAACGAGATGGAGGTGATAATTCCTTTAGCAGAACAATCGTGTGTTGTGTAGATGTTAATTATGTGTCTTGGCTGCTTCCATGATTGTCTGTTGCCCTTTGGTGGATTTTCTGTGTCCTTTTCTTTTTAACCTACGTTTCTGGTCCGGTGTGATAACTGGTGCCTGACTTGTAGTTTAACCGACGTTTCTCGCCCGGTGTGACAACTGGGGCCTGACTTCTAGGTCAGTTTATGAATAGATCCACTTGTCTTCATCCAGTCAAGTCGTGGAAGGCCACTAGAGAAAGTTGAGAGAAAACACAGGATAGTTAAACAGCGTGACTTTTGAAAGGTGATTTCCCGGTGAGACCACAGGCATGGCCGTCTACCATATAAGACCTACTAATAATGGAGAAATCAAGCAGACAGTGATTAATCTGTTTATTCCAGTTATTTTCACTGGGTACTAAGATTACACTTTGTGTGACCCAATGAAAATAAAGTGTATAGACATGAGTCATTTTAGAAGGCTTGATTTCCCATAAACCATTATGTCTTATAATTGGTGGACAGCCCATCTCATCCTGCGGACGAGATGGAGTTTATTCCTGTATTGATATATGGATGCGAGAGTTGGAAATCCACACAAGCAATAGCCACTATATTAATCACCTTTGAAAACAAGTGCCTGCTTAGAAGGTTGAATATAAAATTCAGTGATTTTAAAACAAACGCATGTATAGAAGGTTGACTATACGTGGACAGATGTTAAAACAAACAATTGCCGTCTTTGACCGAAAAAAAGTTATTTACTACTGACAAATATTTTTTTTCTTCGATCTGGTTCTTTCCTGAGGGGGGGGGGGGGGTTAATCCGAAATTTGTGACGTCACAATGCCCGTTCATTTCTATGTACAAAATGGCTGCCATAACAATGCTGAACTTGCCTTTGATCGCTGAATGTACGTTCGTTACAGCTCGTGAGCACATTCTTCGCTCTTATGAACGAATCAGCGTTGGAACTCGGACTCTGTTGGCAAATTAGATGAGAAGCAAGTTCTTGTCTCTGAGAACATAGCAAACCAAATCTAATTTCTGTGTACAAAATGGCTGTCGTAACTATGATGAACTTGTCTTCGAGTGATAGTGATGAAATACGCTTGTACGATATGCGCGCAGGGTCCTACAAATACCGGTCGGTTCCATCCCATAAACTCTTCCTAACATCATACTGTTCTCATCCATACAACCCTCCTTAAATACATTGTGCCCCATTTCTTATCTGTAAATAATACAGCATAAACATGCAACACTTGCATGATAAATATAAACAAGGGATACAATTTATAAAAGACAAATAAGAACAGTGTTGTCTCCCTTTTTGGGTATCATCTTTTGCTTCACATCCCAGAAAGATCGTATGCCTCCTTCCCTAAGAACGATCCAAAACTCTTTTGGAGCTCCAATTTTTCTTAACTCGGGGACCAACGCATATATCAATTTCATATCAGGCGGGTTGAATTTGGCCCGCTGGCTGTATACTGCACACTGATCTAATCTGTGAAACCAACATAGAGGGCTTATAAGCCATCTCCGAGCTCATAATTAATAACATTTATATACTCATGTTGTTATACTCACTTGGTCGAGGTCTTTGTTACCTCTAATACTTTGTGATAGTGCGTCCTGGTATACCCTACTTGGACATTGTCCGTTAGTTGAAAGAGCGAGCCTCTCCCAGGAAGAGACAAACTAATCACCTACCTGCCTACCTAGTCAAATGCATAGCTCTTAACTCAATAACTCTTAACTGATTTTCATAAAGTGGATGTAACAAATGTTTTCAAGACTACATCCTGTTTGAAATATTCCGTTCTCCAGACTACATTCTGCTGGAAATATAGTATGACCATGAACCTGCTACAAGAGAAATCCAGCGGGAGTTTGAGCATGAACGCTGAAGAAGATATATAAAACACTGATATATAAAACACGTGGAACTGAAGAAGACATTCTAAAATAGGAATCAGTTGATGTCTTGTTCTTCTATTTGCCGTGACCCTAAAGGGGAGCAATGATTGGCACCACTGTTTACCTTCTATCCATGTTGTAAGAGACAACTTATGGGGTGGAATTGACTGTTCCATTTCATATAAGGATCAAAGTGATCCAGAAGCGCATGCCGAACTCGGATGTGTATATCCGAAGATATCACATCTACGCTGGAAACATGAAAATACATTCCGTTCTCCAGAGTACATCCTGCTAATCTGCATGAGTTTGAGACATTCCGTTCTCATGACTACATTCTGCTAATCTGCAGGAGTTGAGACATTCCGTTCTCCAGATTACATCCTGCTATTCTGCAGGAGTTTGAGAACGAACGCAGAATTGCTTCTAGGAACAAGATGGATGAATGTAGTAAACATACCCTCTCACCTTGACCTTTTAATTCAACACAGAAATGAGAAGAAAGAAATGCACATAATGACTTTACGGATCTCACGGTGAAACAGAAAATCAAATTATCATGTCTCGATGGTAAGGACTAGGGAGGGAAATAATGTCGACACAAGCAGTGAACTACTCTCCGTTATTGGGTTTGTGGGTGCTGGGAAAGCGAACAAATCTCTAGCAGAGGTTGATAACATAATTTCTACAACAGACGGAGAGTGTACCTCTTAAAGAAAATGTGTATCGTGAAGTGGGTTACATTTCTAGCATATCCTATTTAGGACGTAGCCGTCAATCCAACATTTTTTTCTAGGCAATATAAATACGTTCAGTAGTTTGCCGTTTATTTCTAAGCGGCCCGGATGCACAATTCCCTGTGGCGGTATTTGAACCCATCGCAGATGCGTTCTGTGCCACGACGCTACAGCAGTACAAATGTTGTAATCTTGGAGATGTATACGAGTACATATAGACTATTATTCTTATCGCGTCGTTGACTGGGCATTGAAAAACGGTATTAGTATTGGATTTCGGGTACTGTCCCAATAGAGACCTTACCCGTAACTAGGGTATAAAGGCACATAAAACATTATACAAGGGACACAATCAGAAATAATACAACAAGTTTTATGTGGTAAATCTTGAGGATTCTTAAATCTTGCATAAGAACGAGAGGAGCATAAAATGTGGTTGTTGTCCTTGATGTTGACATCAATTTTGCATGATAACTTTTAAGTTGCTATAGAGATGTGACACAGTGTGTATTGTTTCGCCATTCAACGCTACCCCACACTCGTGCACTGTGCAGAGCGCCATTATTTTCATTGTGCTTCCGTAGCGCGCAGATAGTAAAAAAACGGCAATCATTTGTACTGCGCGCTACACACTGAGAGTGCGCCCCACCCCAGTACGCACGCAGGAAAATATGAGTATATATATATTATCAGCAGGTAGTCCTTTTTCTGGTTTATAGAAACACAACCGATCCCTGCGTATTTCTGGGGAGACTCAAACCGTCATATTTGGGTTATAGCAGCCATGTTTGTTATTGCATGTAACAACAAATACCAGCAAATTGCCATGCGCAGTGACTATCTAAAAAGTGGTATTAAAAACCTGAACAGTGCATTGGCATCTACTAGGAAAGAATCTGATTTCATTCTCATCCGTTCTCCGTTCCAGCAGCCACACAAGAGTATCCAAGGATGCGATGTAATCTTAGACCAAAAAACGTGTTCACTCAAGTTGCGAGGCGAGTTGGTACCATATGAAAGGACCTGGTTCAAATCCCTTCTCCTGCATGATTTTTCTAGATTTATAAATCCCCGATGCTTTATTATATTATTAATTTAATCAAGAGTATGCAGTATCGTAATCCTAGTCAAATGTTGATTGTGTGATCTTCGTATTTTCTAGAGAGGATACACTTTCTACCTCGCCCCCCCCCCCCCCCTGGTTATTCACGTATGTGTCATTTTTGTATATGTGTATATCAACTACAGCATTGTCTTCTTCACTCAGTAGTAAATCAATTACCTCCCCTTTCTTCTGTTTATATTAATTGTATTTTCTGCTTATATTCATAGTCCTTTTTCTGTATATAGTCCTTTTTCTGTATATAAATATATAGTCCTTTTTCTGCTTATATTTAGTATTTTTTGTTTATATTAATAGTATTTTTTCTGCTTATATTCATAATCTATGTTCAGCTTGTATTCAGTCCCTTTTTTCTGTTTATATTCAGTCTTTGTTCTGCTTGCTTTCTCATGCGGCTACCGGTTAGCAGGATGTAGTCTGGAGAATTAGATACAATGTCCGCCAAAGACGGATGTGTCAGGCCTTTGGCGCAAATAAAACGGTGACACAACGCATTTCCATTCTCCGGACTACATCCTGCTGGAAATCTAGAATGGATCATGGTCCTGCTACAAGAGAGATCACGCAGGAGTTTGAGAATGAACGCAGAAGAAGAAGAAGATACAATGTGTTTGCAACGTTACTGCGATATATGCGTCTTTCGACACGAAATCTTCGAGGAAATGGATAGCGAACCCGATTTAACGTTCCTCTATCGCTTCTCGCGACATGTATAATCTACCATAGTGTTGCTATTGGTTAAACCGCTTTACAACAACAACAACAGAACACGAGCAGTAGACGATCTTATACGTTTCGTTGTAAGTAGCCTCCAGTCGGGAACAATCCATGTCTGAAAACTGAAACACTTTGTTGTTCCTGTTTGTATTCAATGTTAACCTTTCAACTAACACAACAGTACAACTTCTTCTTTCACACAATCCTTTATCTCAACTATCTCTCTTCTTCCCTGTTTCTATCATTAATCGGTCATTCGGTTCTTGGTTTTTAAAAAAATCGTTTTTCAGGGAAGAACAGCTTGTTAGAATCTACTTGTCTCGCGTCATTACACAAATAAACACATAGAATATTCCATATTTATTCTTCCTTTCTTACCAAAACGGCGTCGCCTAGTGAGGAAACAGATTTAGCTAGGCGTCGACATCGAGGGTTCAAAAATATCGGTGTTGATTTTTTATCGCGTTGTTTTGCCGGGAACTTGTTTTTCTCTCTCAAGAAACTCGGTTTTCGGTCGTCATCCCGGACGCTGTGGTTATTTTGGCCAAATTTTCCTTAATCTAACGTTTTTATCTCCCATGAAATTTTAAGAATTTGGTCAGAAGACTTAAATCCTATCAAGTTTCGAGAAAAGGTCACCAAAAGTCTCATGAAAATGATGGAATTTAACAAGAAAATGAACGCATGCCTTTTTCAAATAGCATAATACATACTGCCATGATCTTATTTTTTATCGAATTATATTATCTGGCACCAGGGCGGCCTGTGGTTATTTCTTGAATATATCAGTGTTAACACTGATTGTTACACGATGTTCTATTTGAGATACATTATTTCTACAATGTCGTATTTGTTTGTTTCTTCAAAAAAATTATGTTCTTGAGTCAGCTATCACGTTACATCTTCATGGTTCATCAGTCAGTTATCACGTGACATCTCCAGTAGCTTCATTGTTCTTCAGTCAGCTATCACGTTACATCTCCAGTAGCTTCAATAAACTGCGTAATTCACCCAAAAATTAATTTAACCATTCCCTTGATGTTATTGGCTTTCACGCAAAGTATATTCATAATGACCAATGAAAACATGGCAATGAGTCATTAAGGTTGGATTTCCCATTAGACAGTAGGTCTTTGTAGTCGGTCATAAACTCACTTGACAATAATCTAGGTTATTCCTGCAGGTCAGCACTTTAGGACATGTTTACAAACGGGATGGGAGAGATTGTATAGCTATAAATGCGGGTCCCAGTTCCGCAACTAAAGGTCTTTTGACAATAAAAATCTATTAATGTAGGAAATTATATGACCAATAGTTCAAAGTGAGATCAGTTTGAGGAGTGATATTTCTTTGACTGAGCGATTTTGGTTGTTGATGAAATAGTGTGACCAGGGAAGCAGTTGAATGGTTTGAAATAACACATTACAAATGCAGGACGACCACATTGCCATTAGTGCTGTTTAAGCGCTCATTAACACACGTATTACACGTTCAAGTCAAGCGAGTTCAAAAGGGCACATTGAAAGCACGTGATCGAAGTCGCAAATGTGTTTGCTCTCACGGAGAAGCATCATATCTTAGTGGCACAAGGAAAACTTGCTGCCCGAAAAGAAAGCACAACAACAAAACAAACGGGTGCTAAATTCTGATTAAACGCGTCCCAAATGTGACATGGAATTATATGCCAGGACTAAAGACTTCACCGTTATCTCCGCGAAAACCATACAGATGTTACCATACACGTCTGATACTATTGTCAGCATCGCCTAAGACCAAGGTGTATTGATTATAACCAGGTAGTGAGCAAAAAAAATGCATGTCTAACTTTCGACAGCTGCTGCATGAGACTAAAGCATACACTTGTGTGAACACAGAAATCTGTTATGTCGGTTCCATTAATTAGTAACGATCAATTTCAGATGGTTAAATGTTACAATTGTGAAGACATCATAGCTGTGCTGAGGCTTGTTCTGTGATATATGGAGATGTCAATTTTGTCGTCGGGTATAGAATTAATTCGGCGAACACGGCTGCACATTAACCCAGTATTTACCCAGCGAGGGGGTTAGTAAAATTAATGGGGTTTACATAATACGTCGCATCAAGATGCTATCACTGGGGGATGTGCATTTAGACATGTCTGCTGTTACGATGAATAATATGTATCGATCTGGTCAGTTAGAAATTGTATTCATTGAATATGTACACGTTATGTGTAGCTTTCTGAGATATCCCACTGCCAATAATATGGAATCATGATGTTTAATAACATACCTGGTCAAATGTCTTTCTATACGATGTGGCCCCTGTTTGCCTTGCGGCGTCAGTGGTGAAATAGTTCTCTGTAGATTGCCTTCCTGTGTGCTGTTTGTAAGCTTGTTCCCGTGGCTTCTTTGATTTCTGTGATCCATCTTTTACATTGTCTGCCTCTGGATTTATAGCCGTGATGTCTATGTGTCATTGCCATCTGTGGCATGCTGTCTGTTGTTGTCTTTTGATGCGTTCCAATACTGGCAAAATGTAGATGGTGCAAGTCACAGTAAAGTCGTAGACACCTTTCCGTCTTTCCAGACCAGAGTATTGTTGTTGTGTTGTTCGAAATATAATCTAAGTTCCATGGTCACGATTGCCATAACCTACAAGACTAACCTGAGCCACAGAGTATTCCACGGTATGTGCAAGAAATCACAGACCCACTTATATACGGCTGTGTGCTATTGTGTCTGTGAAGTGCACACGTTCAAACCAATTATAACTTATAACTAATTGTTTCACTGTGAGACGATTGAACAATTTATTTTCTATGTCGTGATATTTATGTAATTTCCTTAGATTCACGTATAAATATTACATGCTGAACTTTTTCTCAAAATGTTGAGTGGTAACTATGGTATTACAAAAGCAAGAGACAGAAAGGGTCCACAATAAATTACAATTCAGGATGGGAGATGGGGGTGTCGGAAACAGTTGTACCAAAGTTGATATCAAGACATTTTTTATATGTTAAATGTTTGAATTTGTAAAATAAAAAGTGCAACAAAATCATGTTGTGATTTCTTAATTTTACTGCTATTGGGGGGATGAGGGGTTGCCGATATAATCAGATGGGTGAGGGTCCCTGAATTCTTGACACGTTGTTGACAGTGTGGCAGTCATATTAAAGCGCAGTCCTAATTTATGGACATCCCCAAAGTGTAAGATTCGACGGCATGCGATGGAGAGACTGACTAGCTGGTCGTATTACCTCATTACTCCCAGCATCAGGTACAACTCTACAGATCATTCAGATTGTACACAGTGATAAGATAATAACCATGTTTCTGTTTACCTGGTTAAATCATCAGTGTCAGCTTGTGTCTTAGCACCAGGTAAGATTATGTGCCTTAAATAAGTGCAGCCCCCAGATATTTCTAAAGTAAAACTATATGTTTGAAAGGAAGGTCCTCATTTAAAATTCAACTTTAAGCCGCCGAAGTAGGATGTGTCGGTTTATTGGCTCAAACCAAACTTCGGCATAACACTTCTGTATTCTCTGGATCATCATCACCATTAAGAGCCGTCTCCGCAACGAAGGTTGGCTGCAACGTATCTCCAACATCTCTTGTCTTGGTGGTGCACTCTGCTAGACTGTAACCTGTCCATCGTGTAATGTTACTCTGCCTACCTCATGCTCGCTTCCCTTTGACTTTACCCTCAAGTAAGGTCTTCAAATAAGGTGTCATGTCTTTTAATGTGTCCAAAGTATTTTATTTGCCTGATCTTTATTTCTCTTTGTAGTTCTTTCTTCATATTGTCTTTAGCACCTCTTTATTTGTTATCTTCTCTTTCCATGATGTTCTCCATATTCTTCTATATACCCAAATCTCAAAGACATTCTTTGATGATCTTCTAATTGTTTATTTAGTGTCCATGTTTCTGAGCCATACATTTTAATATGGAATAGATGTAGCATTTTATAATTCTCATTTTTAACTTGCTTGTAATTTGTTATTGACTTTTAGCCATTCCTATTCTTCTTTTAACTTCTCTGGATACTTCCTATCTAAGAATCTAGAGTGACCACTGTCCTGCTAGACGAGGAGCCCAGCGGGAGTTTGTGAACACGGTCTAACAAAAATAACAGACTTCAATATAAACATACTTTACATAACTTTGTTATGGTGGTGCAGTGGAATCTCTATATAGCGCATTCATTTATAACAAATGTACTTATTTAACCAACTCTTTTCAAAATCCCCAATTATATTTATTCTATATATTTTGTCTGTCCGGACCAAAGTGTTATAACGGGATTTTACTGTAGTAGTTGTCGTAACAGCATCATATCCTCCTATTGTTGTCGTTACTGTAGTAGTAGTAACAGACTTACTACTATTAGTAGTAGGTCTTCTTCAGCGGCCGTTCACAAACTTCTGCAGATTAACATGGTGTAGTCTGGAGACCGAAAAGCGTTGTGTCGTGGTTTACATCGTAGCTGCGATATGTGCGCCTTTCGGTCTAACACTTACTTCAACACGGCTTCAGGGTAACTTTGGCACTATTTCAGATGGGACAGCCAACTCCACCCCATAAACCTCCTTAATCGTCTCTTACGACCAGGACCGGATTTGGATTTAATATGGTCCTACGCTATTTGAGATATGGGGTCCTAAGCTATTTGAGATATGGGGCCCTAAGCTATTTGAGCTATAGGGCCCTTTAACAATGAAGAAGCATATAGATAGTGAAATAATACATCTTTAACAAGAAAGTGGAGGCCCTAAGCTATAGCTTGTGTAGCTTATACGTAAATACTGCACTGCTTACGACATGCATTGAAGGGAATGTGTGTCTTGGGTGATTAGCAAAACTTCACTACCCAGTTATTGCATTGAAGGTAAACAATGCTGTTATTCTTTGCTCCGTTTTCGGATCCTTTCAACACACGGGCGAGTAGTAGCAGCAGTCGGTGATGGCGTCGACAACTATGGTAGCCGTCGTTGTAAACATAGTAGTAGCCGTGACATCATCGTAGCTGTAGTAGACACCGTGCCAGTAGTCATCAGTGACTCCGGCACCACAAATTATATGGCATGACAGTTCCTTATAATTATCACAAATTAAATGCAAATGTGCATTTAAAGCGGTGGTTCATACCATATTTTCTCACCTAGTCTATTTATGGGGAAATGTACTTCTCTTCCTCCTCCCACCCCACTTCCGAGGACTTGAGACTATAAATTTATATATATATATATATATATATATATATATATATATATATATATATATATATATATATATATATATATATATATATATATATATATATATATATATATATATATATATATATATATATATATATATATATATATATATATATATATATATATATATATATATATATATATATATATATACGACAATGGCTGGCCCCTTAATAACATCATGACAAGAATGCTGTGTTGTTATATTTTATCATATAAAAACATGCCGAAATCGGACGTGCTAGGCTTACAAGGCGCATAACGGTGGCACAACGTAATCACGCTCCCGGCGGAAATCGCACTGATATCCGTGATGGTTAAAATGGAGCGAACGAAAAACAAACAAACAATCATATAAAAAGACATGAAAGCATGGAAAGATTAATAGCTGAAGGCAGGGCTAACGGCAGCAGGGGATAAAGGACAGCCAAAACGACGATGGTGTAGTGATATATTGTTTAAACATGTCTCTACCTGAGGCAGGTCAACTCACTCTGAATCACGGAATGCTTAGAGAATCTACAAAGAAAACTACGTTCTGGAAAGAATATGTGACATGATGATATATTTCGGGGCCCAAGAACGAAGCAAAGACAAACAACACCGTTTACCTTCCATATATGTCGTAATAAGCGGATAAGGAGATTTTGGAGTGGGGTTAGCTGTCATATCCCATATATGGTTAAAGTGACGCGGAAACCATGCCGTAGTCAGATGTACCAGTAGAAAATATGCAGTTATCGCAGCAAAACTGCAAGCCGTGGCACAATTCATTGAATATTCTGGGCTACATCCCGTTTTTATCTGCAGGAGTTTGAGAATGAACGCAGACGAAGTTATTTTATTTGGTTCACCCTAAATAGGTGTTTACCCTCCCTCCCCCTTTGTCTTAGAAATTTCCCATGTTATGTCTTCGTAGCCATCAAGAAAAAAAGGAACTCGCCACATAAATATTGAGAACTACACGCTTAGTGTTGCACGGACGCTCATGGAGTATTCAGGCAGCAAATTCACAATCTTAAACCCTATTTGTTTTCTATATTAGATTTCTTCACATTTTTGTTTTAAATCAGCGTTAGACAGGCTTGTGCCGTCTCAGAACCAGATAGGGATAACTACAATGTCTGCGTGTACAGTAACTGTCAGTTATTTCTCCCGCTGTTACCACATCTCTAAGCAATCTCAGGGTTTTTTTGTTTTGTATGTCTATCATTAATACCGGAAAACCGAGTTCAGTTTCACACTGCTACCTCTATCCCCACCCCGTCTTCTTATTTACAGTTTTATGTCGCTTTCTCCTCTCTCTCTCTCTCTCTCTCTCTCTCTCTCTCTCTCTCTCTCTCTCTTTCCTAAAACACCATCGACATTATAAGTCATGTTGGCTAATTGGAAAACAATCTTCTAAATGACTCATGTGAATTTTCCCGTGATTTTTGTTAGCCACTTTGTATATATGTTGTGTTGACAGCCAATGACAATCACGGTGATGAGTCAGTTTAAAGGGTTTTTTTTCAAATTAGCCAATGTGTCTTAGATATCCAATGGTCACGGATACAGTGCGTGAAGAAATAAATAAATGGCGAAGGAATCGAGTTAATGTTTGCATATGAACGCTTGTCAGAATTGACATGCAAGGAAAATGAGTTGATGTTACACATGAAACTATGAAAATATCGGGCGGACACGTTCTTGAGATTGTGTGTTTGTCTGTGAAAGCAAAAGCTGGGGCATAATTGTGTGGCCATGTTGGTGCAACACTACATCCGTTCATATTGGGTTTTTTTTTAAAGTGTCTTTTATCTGCAACTTTCCTCCAGATCGCTAGAAAGTCAAGGCAAAGTTCTTTATGGAGTACGATTGCCCAAAAGGTGGCTAGTTTTGCCACAGCTGGGGTTTCCCCCCCCCCCCCCACTAAATCTGGGAATTTTTGAACGTCGTCTGCGCTGCTGGGGTTATTTTTGCAAAATCTGCCGCTATCTGGTTTTTGTTTCTATTAAATCGTAGGAATTTAGCGAAAAGACGGGTAAATTCTCACTCACCCATAATGATTTTCAAAAAACAGGTTTACAAAGTTCTCATAGAAATTGAGACGGTAGACTTAATAGGATCCTGGTATTATTTATATTGACTTATATAGTCTGATTTTTATATATACAGGACATTCTGGGGTTATTTCTAAAACACCACCACTCGTAGATTTACACATGAAGTTAGCATAGTTTTTGTGTTTGCGGGAAGAATTTAGTTAATTCTAGTTGGATGGGGCACATCAGATTTCGAGACGTTTTGAGTTTCAAATAGTATAATAAGCCCGGAGGCCAGTGTGTCTAGAATTTTAAATCAGCCTGATGAAATAGTGAGAATGTTTAATGGACCGAAATATCAATCTTGGGCATACACATTACACAAGAGCTACATCAACTTTCAACGAGGCGTTCAACATGTATAAACAATGACTACTGCCCTATGGGCTGAAGAGACTGAGAAGCTTACAGCGTGGAAGTGATCGCAACGTTATTTATAAGATACGTCAGACGTGTGCCATCTCTGGTCCATGTATAAATAACCAAACTGTCGGAGGATATCCGACAAGGAACCAGCTATTTTGGTTCAAAAGGGACTAACAATTAAATGAAACACATTATATTGAGAAACATCTACGTACTATTATTGGATTTGTCTGAAGAACAATGATAAACGTTACTGGATCAGACACAAAAAGATAATTCTGTTTTGTTACTGACCTCCTTTATTTCAACGCGTATCGTTCTGTTTTCTTTTCTTTCCGATAGTAATCGCATCTATTTTTATATTCCTTCCTTTCCGAGAATAATCGAATACACACGTGCGGTTTATGTACTCAATCTTAACAATCCCCAGTTTGCTATCCCATTCGCCCTCTGTTCTTTCAATGTGTGGTTTATTGGTCTCGCTGGCCGGACACATGGAAGGGATGGGGCAAACCAGAACAAATGAAGAGATTAACATTCATTGCTAGGTTCGATCGAAGGTTCCATCCACTCACACTCAAATGACTAGTTTGATTACGTTCAGACAACACTCGACGGGCAGGCTACACAAGAGTTACATGGAGTGAGTATCTGCGAGCGGCGCCTACTATATTTTGTATGTAGGATAACCGAAAAAAGTTATTTGCCCAGCGGCAGTCACTTGGGTATAATTGGGACTCGGCATTCGAATAGACGCCTGGAAATCTTCCTGATATATGCATCATTTTGTCGAGCCAGAATAAAAACCAGTTCCAGATTCCATAAAATAGTGTCTTATGGTCCGTACCGTGTGGCGTTGGTTATCATGTCTTTCCACGGACTTCTATTTCTGGTGTTGTCACTCATTTCCGATACAGATGTTCTATGCCAAAATGTTACTTTGCTAAGCATCTTCTTTCTTAGGGTAACAGTAGGACATAATCAACCTAGACCACGGTCTTAGGTTGACAAGAGGCGTGTTTCGGCAAGAGGCTTTAATCCCCCATTGAACTAACAGATAAGGAAAGTAAGTTCCATACAGTGGTTCTCAACTGAGTCCATATGCTCCCTAGCGAGTCTCGTCTTCCTGCTGGGGAAGGAGTACATACAGCTTAATGAGATTATTTTAATATATAATGTAGTGTGCACAATATGTGCAGCTGGTCATTCTGGCCTACTACTAGTTTATTTTTACTGTTGTAAAATTACTGTATACTTAAAACTGATCATCGTGGTTGATCATTGATAAGGGCAACCGCATGATGTGAACGGCTGGATCATATACAGAATGTAGGCATGCGTATAGTCCTCGGTTTCAGTAAAGAAATTTCCATTTTGAAAATGAGAGTTGACGTCACGAGACCAGAGTAATCCATTAAAAAAGAAGTGTAATACTCTGGATAGTAGGAGAATCAAACGTAGCATGTCATGGATGGTTGAGGCTGTCAAGGATGGTTGAGGCTGATATGTCAATTGAGAGATGTCATTACAAGATGTTACTTCCTTTTCCTTACCGGAACGGAAATAAATGATATGGTTTGGTGAATCTAATGCAAGTTTCCTCCAAAGTAATTATTTACAATTGAAAGAGGGTTAGAAATTGGGGCAGTGGTTTCCAAACTTTTCCACTGTCCTCTCCACTCCCGTGGACCCCCGTGCAAAGATCTTACGCCTCCAACCCCACAAAAAAAATCGTTCGCTCTTTTTCGTCAGTACGAGGTCTTCAAAAATACATAATTATAATATAGAATTCGAAATCTCTCCACACCCTCCAGAGTCTCACAATACTGTTTGGGAACACCTGAATTAATGATGAAAAGGTGTACCTGGACAATTAATGAATAGCTTGATAGGTCAAGGATTGGTATGTAGTGGTGTTCACCGGATCGGTGCGTTATAGTGATACATTTGACTGAGACTTTATAGAGACTAATGGTGGTAAGGCATGGATAGTTTTAACTGTCTTTCTAACGTCGGCCATGAGTATGATGTCGTCTGAACATGAGTAAGATATACTATGATATACACAGATACACTATAAGACATACTATGATATACACAGATACACTATAAGACATACTATGATATACACAGATACATTGTAAGACATACTTTGATAACTACTTCTAGCGTGGGTAAAATAAATAGAGACGGTTACGGCCGCGCCACCCCCCCCCCTTTTCCCGGCTTTGTGAACCAATGTTTGCTAGTGTCATTATATATGAATCGTTTCGAATAATTAGGAAAGAATGTAAGCGCTGGAATATGGATAGCACTCACACACACTCACACATATATATATATATATATATCGCATACAGAGTGGTAGTGATGAAAACTTTCTGTTAAGGACACGTCAGATATATATACATAGATGAATAATTGGGTAGTAGAGACACAGTTACCACTGTTTTAATGGTTAAATGAAGTGTTATTATTGTTTATTAGTTTGTAATCATCAATAAGTGCCGTCTCCGCAACGAAGGTTGGCTGTAACAGACCTCCAGCATCCCGTCTCTTACCTTGGTGGCGTACTTTGCTAGACCGTACACTCGTGATGTTCATCTCTTGTTAAGCTGTTCGCCCTGTGTTCAAGAGGTCATGGGTTGGAATCCAGCTCGTGTCGTCTTGTTTACAAGGTGGATTTTTAGGAGATTCCAGTGGATTATCGCTTGAAGCTACAGAGTTACGTGCTATGAGTGGTATTCTAGGCAGGCGGCGTGCCGCTTCGTTGAGATGGATTGAGTACACATGAGAAACCGAATACAGTGAAGTCAACCCTCTACGACTTTTGAACCTTTGAATCTCTGCCTAATTCGTGTTCGCTTCCCTTTGTCAGTGAAAGTGGTTAAACAAAGCACCGTACTTTCATGCATGTACATTCACTGCACTATCTGCTTTTAAATTATTGTGAGAATTGAAAAAAAAAGTGAATGTATGGGTGTAACCAGACACCGTACTTTCACAGAACCATATGCGTGGAAACTGGATTGACTCCTCGTCAAATAAAAATTGAAAAGGAAAAAAAATATATGATAAAAATGTCGCTACGCTAAATTTTAAATCCATCCTCCCAAAAAATCTGACACAACGAATACACTCCAGTGGATGCTTGTCGACAGCTTTACTGCATGTTCTAGTTAATGAGAAAACCTGGTGTTGAGTTCTACCTAATCGCCATTTCTCAAGCAATCAGTTTTTTTTTCGTTCTACTCGTTTCAATTAACAACCAGTGTTACCACAGTCGTTTTATACATAAACCCAGACTATATAATGCAATATAGATAAGATCAGGGCCGCAGTAAGGGAAGCGAGTATACCTAAAGAAATAGATTGTTAAGAAAGATCTAAAATAAGTTGTTATAATGGAACAAGTTATTATAATGGAATTTGACTATATATATCTAGCTTCTGCTGTTATATATTTCGTCTGTCCGGACCAAGTTGTTATAATGGAATTTGACTGTATATAGTAAATTTCTGCCATTACATACATATTTCAACAGCCCGTACTAAGTAGCGATAATGGAATTTGACTATCCATAAATAACTGTGCAATTAAGACGATCGACTGTGGAGAAGCACTTGTATAGACGACCTATCACCCATAGCTACATTACGTCCATATGTTGCCAGGAACTGAAAATGCAACAACGAATGATAACGATTTCATGCATATTATAAGAGGTGACTAATGAGATTTTATGAAGGATGGGGAGTTGGTTGTCCCAATCCATATGTTAGACTGACCCAGAATATACACTGAAGTCAGATGTGTCGGACCGAAAGTAGTAGATATCGCAGACAATCTGTAAACCATAACAACGCATTATTTCTCCGTAATGCATCCTAGCAACCAGCAGGAGTTTGAGTTTGTATGTAGACCATCTGCTTAATTACGGAAGTACATAATTGAAGCACATTAATCTTCTTCTATCATTGCTCTTCAGCTATTGAATTTACCTAAACATCCAATGAGTAGGGGCATTGACGTAAATAAAATGGCGACACAAGCATTTCCGTTCTCTGGGCTACATGCAGCTGGAAACCTAGTAAGACCATTGTTCTGCTACAATAGAGATCTGGCCGAAGTCTGCTTCTAGCAATGAAAAAAAACGTATACATTTTTAGGCCCTAATAATTATCTCAGAATGTGGTGATTGACTAAAGTGTACTTTGGTTATACCATATACATCCCGTTTACTTAAACTAAGCGGCACGCCGTCTGCCGATAGTACACCCCCCCCCCCCCCAATAGCATGTAACGTGGAATGACTTAACTATCATGCCTCTCCCAAATAAGAGATACAGCTACAGTGTCGGGAAACAACTCGAAACTGAAGTGTTGGTGGGTGGGGCTTGGGTAACGCAAGGCAGATGTCATAATGAACGTAAAT
Organism: Meghimatium bilineatum; assembly: GCA_034231615.1. Taxonomy (NCBI): domain Eukaryota; kingdom Metazoa; phylum Mollusca; class Gastropoda; order Stylommatophora; family Philomycidae; genus Meghimatium; species Meghimatium bilineatum. Next base: position 62,164,433 of record CM067311.1, on the reverse strand, counting down.
AGGTGTACGTGTAACTAATATTAGGTAATAAAACAAATGAACGAGACACAGCGAAATTGTACATTTGCTCATGTTCACGTTACTTGTATATGATATTGGTAGCATACCCTATTCAGGAAGTAGCTATCACCCCCGCATTTGTTGGCTGTGGTGATTTTCTAGACAATATAAATACGTTCAGTAGTTTGTCATTGCTTTCTGAACGGTCCGGATGCACTATTGCTTGTGGCAGGGATCGAACTCTGTGCCTTGGCCCTCACAAACGCCCTCTGTACCACTTCGCCCTAGCGCAGGACAGTATGATATTACTGGTCGGTTTTCACAAATCCAAGTGCATATCTGAGACAAAACTAGGCTGTGTGGTGACACACACCCGATTTCAGTTCTGCACATTTTACTTTAGTTTTCTGTATTGAAGTCGATGCACTCTGGGCAAACCCACAGGGGCTCGTATCTGCTAGCACACGACGAAGAATATTCATGCTGATTGTGGTTCTCGTAGCTTGCAGGTTATACAGGCGCCTCAGTTGCCCTGTTCTTCTCACCCCCACCCCCTTCCGGGATAATTCCACATTCTCATATCTCCTTCCAGTCTAGTGTTCTCATTTAGAAAATGTTCATGCCATTCTTGTCCTTAACTAATTCTCTTAGCATTGTTGCTTTTGATGCGAATGTATCAGCTCTTTCATTGACGCGTACTTCTGCATGTCCAGAACGTGAACCTAGGCTAAAAGTGATCCCGTGTTCAGATCTGAAAAGGGGGCAGTCGTTAAGAACCAAATGAGCAGTTTGTTTCCACCAGTTATTAACATTACAATATGGCTTGAAAACATAACCTGGATTACCGCGGGAGCGACGGAGACCGGTACTTCCAGAGTAGCACGTGCGAAAAAAAATAAAAATATTAACGACCTGAATTGATGACCCGAATCCGACATGTACTGTGTTTATGGAAAGAAATGGCTTGCTGTTTTGCCTATGACTAATTCGTTTCTGGCTTTTAGTCCACTACTTTTCATTGATTTGGATAAATTCCTTGTCAGAAAGAAGGTATTCAGATAATATTTGTTCAGGAAGCTACACTTATCTTATCATCAGTATATTACCGTCTTCATCTGACTGTCAAGGTTGCCTCGGATGACTGACTACAAATGGGGGTCTCGGTTGGTTGACCGTAAATTGTGTTCTCCACTATTCATATTTTTGGAACTTGATAAGGGGTTCCATTATTCATGTGGACGTTTGTGTCATATGGGTTACCATTTCTTCAACATAAAGTATCCCCCCCCCCCAATAAAATGTAAGAATGTGTGTAAACGTAGTGAAGAAATAACTTTTTCTATCAAATTATAAGTTCATGATAGTTCCTATTCTTAGCTGGCGTTGCTTTCCTGTGCATTCATGCGGCACAAAAATGCACTTAAGCACGTGTTGTGTTTCCGACTTTACAAAAACTATTCTGGTGGTATTGTATAGAAGCGAAACAATGTTGGATATTACCATAAAGGAAATATTGGAGGGTTATCAGGGCAGTCGACAATGTGACGGTACGAAGAAGTTCAGCAGATTTGGAAAGCATCCATTTAATTTTACGCGCTTAGTAGTTTTATTATTGGCTACTGTTGCTTCTTTGTTGTACTTGTTCTTGCTCATTCGCCCTTAAACATTTCATTGCATAATGCGGCTATTTGTAGTGAGGCTGCGATATGTGCACTTTTCAGACTGAAGCTATAGGGTATTCTTTGATATTTACTTATTTAACCGTAGTGTTCGTCTGCGGCAGAATGTTGTTCTTCTACGACCGATTGTGAAACATCCTTTCCAATATTTGTCATTTATGAAGCGGTTTGTTTTATACCATTTTGGGTTCCTGATGCTACACAACAACCGATGACGTATATGTGCAGCTACACATCTGCCTACATCCAGTCTAATATAGGTCGTGTATACAAGTAAATTCAAGAAGGTAGCCAGAGGATAATTTAAAAATTCTTGAGTCTAACGGGAATTGAACCAGCCCGTTCAACGGCACCAAATCGCCTAGCTACTCTCGTACCCGAGATTTTATATACTTGACTAACCGCAACTCTAGAAAACTATATAACAATTGTCTCCAGAAATCTCTTCTACCCATGACGTCGAAAGGCAACAAAGGGTTTCAGCGAATAGATACCTTTTTTTCAGCAATCTCACTTATTATCGTTGAAACCCGTGAAGTACGTAGGGATGCCACAATGGAAGCTTCAGCATGGAATCTTGCCTAATATCCTTATCATCGGTCATGCAAAATAATGTAGAAAAATCACGCCATTACTTGATGTTATCGAAGATTTTTTGCACAATTTTCTATTTTCACCTTCAAGAGGATAATCTTTGAATTTGTACTCACTGCCGAAAATCTGAAATCCAACAGGCGAAAGTTGGAATAGGAGAATGTAGGTTTTGCTAATCACTGGAAACACAATTAGTGAACATGTGTGACTTCGACATGTGAACGGCAATCGTGCCGTTCTTACTCTTCGTTTTTTGTTGTGATTGTATTCTTGATAAAGGCCGTGTGGTCGAAATTTCGATGTTTGTGTGTGACTATTTGTGTGTCCAGTCATTAGCACAACTTCATTAATCTGTTCCAAATGTTTTAAAGCGAATGGTGTCTGTTATATACCTAAACCGTGCGAGCTTACGCTGTTTCACCCCTGTCAATACAAACCGTGCAAGCTTGCGCTGTTTCACCCCTGTCAATACAAACCGTGCAAGCTTACGCTGTTTCAACCCTGTCAATACAAACCGTGCAAGCTTACGCTGTTTCACCCCTGTCAATACAAACCGTGCTGTATGTCGACCTGTAACTTCAATTAGTTTGTCAGTGACATGTTTGGTATGTTCTTCTTCTTCAGCGTTCATTCTCAAACGTCCACCGGATCTCTCTTGTAACAGAACTATGGTCCTACTAGATTGCCAGCAAATTGTAGTCCAGAGAATGGAAATGCGTTGTGTCGTCGTTTTATTTGCGCCAATGGCTCGACACATCCGTCTTCGGCAGGTAGTATGTTCAATAAAATAAATGTGAAACATATGGCAATTCATATGTAGCATATGACATACGTCTGTGGCAAATGTATTGAAACGTACGAATCCTTCTTTGTGTTTCTGCGTTCTGTGTCCAGCTTTCACACCCGTACAGAAGAATAGATACACTAGTGATTTGTTTGGATTCATCTTACTAGCTTACTGATTAGTCTTCTGTATTCGTTCTCAAACTCCTGCAGATTAGCAGGATGCAATCTGGAGAACGGAATGCGTTGTTATGGTTTGAATTTTTGCTGCGATATCTGAGCCTTTCGTCCTGACACGTCCGATTTCTGCATGGCTTCTGGGCCACTTTGACCTTCTGTATGGGATGCGACATGCATGGAAGTTAAAGTGTTACTGTTATTTTCTCCCCTTTCATGCGACACATGGATGATATGATTTTTTTCTCTCTAAACCACATTCAACCTTAGCACTTGACCATCTCAAATAAAGACTATCCAACAGAATTAATTAGGACCCCATTCGTTACGTTTAAAAAAAATTATTGTTGGATAATCAGTTGGTAACTATTTACATACTTGGAATCGCATGCCAAAAATAGCCAAGACGATTTCGAGTATATAAATAGGGATCAATAGAAAACACAATAATAATAAGACAGCTTTCACCAAATACAACCGAGGAACGCTCACCACAGGATACGACTGGCAATATGGACAATTTTTGGCATAATCGCATGCACGGTTTTGAAACTCCCCCAGACATTAGTGTCACTCTTAAATAAAAAAACAATACCACCGGAAATAAACAGCTTAATACAACTAACAACATAACATTCTTTTGCAATAATAACGCGCACGGTTCTCAATTCGCCCAGACCATAGGTCACACTTAGATAAAAGGCATCTTGACCACAAATAAACATCAACTCCACCTAGCAATATTCAAAGCAATAAATCATAGCGATAGCACGCACGGCTTTCCAAACACCCAGACCATTAGGTCACATTTAGATAAAAGCTAATACGGCCTGATATAACCAAAATAGACTTCAGTCTTAGGTTGAAAGGGTATTGCATCAACTAAGAGGCTTTAATCCACCATTTAACAAACAAACAAATCACAATAATAAAAACGTAGCGAATGGAGTCCTAATTAATTATGGTGGAATAGGGGGGGGGGATTTAGGAATGGTTGTCGGGGTTACGTGCAATTGGTCAACATGAGTACATACATATTCATCATGAGGACAGCAACTGCGTACCTGATTAGTATTTCTGAGTGAAATGTGTCTTTATATATGTCGACTGGCCACGTGTATGTGTGAACACAGATGTTAGAATGCCGCTTCTTGTAGTCGGGGGGCCCACTTTCAGTAACAGTATGAATCACCTCTACTTGGTGTATAATGATATTTGTCTAGTAATCAAAGTAAATATTGATGAAATCTTAAAGGGAAACCCATACAGAAATTCCGAAGTGGAGACCCTGATGCAGCACATGGTGTATTAAACCATCCCCTGCAGTTCTGCGTGTTTCCAGTCATATTCCCATTGTATTTCCTGTGGAACTAATAAACAGCTGAGCGAGGCATAGTGCAAATGGGCAAGGCACTTTTTCAATAAAACCAGTCTGGACAATTATTTATTTGTAAAACGTAAAGGACTCTGCCTCTCGACAATTTCACAAATTTGATGGCCCCATTATCCTTTTGAGATTTTGCACTGGCCTGCTTGCTGACCTCCTGTAAATATGTAAATAGTCATTATACTGGTCATCTACTGTGTTATGAAGCATGTTGACAAGTCATACAAGAACTCTTCCAGGGAAATCATTGCGTTTATCTTCAGTACGTTTTCTAGTTAGAGCGAAAGGGTATATCTGCATCTGAAGTAGATGCATGCCAGCTCATTGGCATTAGATCAAAAAATCACACTGAGCCAACCAGCCTTCTATTTGAAAACCTGCCTACCAAATATAGTCAGCGGTAGTTCAGTAGTTAGTGCAATGATTTCCTAGTACTGGTGATCCAAGGTTCACGTTCAATAGTTCATGCACTGGCCTAGTCTGGTGGTCCAAGGTTCAAAGGAAATATTTTTGAAAGGCTCTTAAGTCAACCCAACTTTAGAAAATAGCACCAGCTTTTCTGGGACAGTAAAGGCGGCAGGCTTGATGCTGACCACGACATCCCTAGGTATGCCGTCTGTTCAAAGAAAAATACGGGCCCATCATTGTATTCTGCAATAAGCATTAAAGGCGTGGTCAAGTAAACCATATTTACGTAACTATACAATATATTGTCAGGAAAATCACAATCTTTGTGCCCAAATCTCATGTCATGATGGACGACAAGAACAATTTGTTACTTTTCCAGATTTGTACAGAAACGTAGCAAAGCCAGTTCTCTGCTGTAATTTTCTTACCCCTGGCAAAATCTAAGGATAGTAACCTTGAATAATTTGTCAATGACCAGATGTGAATTACTTGGCTTGGTTTCAAAAACCAGTTTTGTATCGATTGGGGGAAATAGTCTTAGTCTGGAAGTCGTCAGACAGCAAGAGAAATCGTTTGTAAACTAATGAAACCAATAATCGATACTGTCCTGTGCCGTCTGTCTTCAGTTTTGTGAATTCTACAGCTTGCATCACGAGCACTTCCTAGAGAGAGTGAGAGCTTATAGTGGGACATATGGTTTTATTGATTGGTTTGTTCCAATCTCCTGCATAAGACCTGATTTGCTGCCATGTCCTGTCTCCTTACAATGCTAGGTACAGGCTAATAATGTACTTGATTGTCTGCACTCGCACACTATACCATTGTTTCTTATAACTTCCTTTGATTATGTAACATAACTTCCTTTGTAACTTACAACTTCCCTTGATTCTGTAACTTTTAACTTCCTTTGATTCTGTAACTTGTAACCTCCCTTGATTATATAACTTATAACCTCCCTTGATTATATAACTTATAACCTCCCTTAATTCTGTAACTTGTAACCACCCTTGATTCTGTAACTTATGACCTCTCTTGATTCTGTAGCTTGTAACCTCCCTTAATTTGTAATTTATAATCTCCCTTGATTCTGTAACGTATAATCTCCCTCGTTTCTGTAATGTATAAACCTCCTTTGGTTGTGTAACTAACAATGTTCCTTGCGTCTAACAGTATATACTTGTACTATTTGAAGGTGATAAAATGTAAAACTTTGTAAATTTTTTTAATGATGAAATGCATTTTTTGCTTGTAGATTATTACTACATGGGATCTTTGATCATGGAGTTGACAGCCTGACAGTTATATATCTAGAACATAAATTCACGATGTCCAATCATGGGCCATGAATTTTGTGTTTGTGCATTCAATCTTTACTGTTGTAGATTTCTGAAAACATTCAATGTCTAACATAGCATAAAGCAGACAAGACAGAAATAATTAAACACGTTAAGACTGTTAAATCAACCAATGTGGGCTGAAATCATACGTTTTAAGGACCCCTGTATGGCAGGCAGTTAATTTACCTGTGGTGGCTGAAATTTCTCAGTTTGAGGACCACTTTTCAGAAAATCAAAGATTCTTTACTGAGATTGAGAATCTAGCCTAAGAGAAAATACATGACACAATAAAAGCTTTATGTGAGGTCAGATGGCACTACACAGAAGATGTGTGGTGATATTCACCATCATGCAGGAACCGTGATGTCTGATAATTGTTCTATATGTAAAGATGTATACACATTTCGTATGCAGATGTAATAAATAACTTTGTTATTCTTTCAGCTATACAATCAAAATGAATTTTTGGGGCATTTGGTGTGCCATTCTTGTGTGCTTTGTGATCATGCTGATTGTACAGATCGACACAGCAGAAGCCCGGAAAAGACCTAAAAAGGCTAAGCCTGGAGGTAATGGCATATGTTACTATCATTTTATTTGTATTATGTTCATTGCTTATTGCTAAGCCTGTATATCAGGTTATACGCAGATGTTGTCTTTAAACCTTTTTGTACCATGTCCCACATGTTATTAAATGCACTTCTTCCCAATTATTACACACGTCCTACTAATTATTAAACACATGTCCTACCAATTATATAATATCCCCCAACGACATGTCAAATCAATTATTTAATATGTCGTACCAATTATTAAGCAATGTCCTACCAATTGTTTAACACATGTCCTTCCAATTATTTAATATCCCCCAACCGCATGTCCTACCAATTATTAAGCAATGTCCTACCAATTATTTAACACGTCCTATCAATTATTAAACACATGTCCTACCAATTATTTAATATTCCCCAACATGTCCCACCAATTATTAAACACATGTCCTACCAATTATTAAACATGTCCTACCAATTATTAATACCCCCAACTACGATGTAAACATTCATTCTTCATTAGATGCTCAGGTAGAGGACAAAATTATCCTCCTGACAGATGCCCTTTCAGCAGTAGAAAATCTTTAAAGTCAAAATATCTGTGATTTATTTTCTCTGTTAGTCACTTGAAATGTTAACCCAGTGTTTCAAGAGGTGTCCAATGGATATCTGCACAATTCAGCATCCCAGGAAATAAAAGCAACACACAAACTTACCAAAAAGGCATGAAACTGCAGCAGAGTAGCATTGGTACCTCGTATGAGGGAAGCCAAAACCACATGATTGTCACTCAAGTCCGCCCTTGTGTTGCAGAGGCCCACAAGGGGAGCAAATAAAGGCAGCACTGTTTAAATTCCATGTATGTCATAAGAGGTGACTAAGGAGGTCATGGAGTGGAGTTGCTCCCCCATCCCATATTGAATCAGAAACAGTGATGAAATTATGTCAGACCAAAAGGTGCAGATATTGCTGCAAAACTGTATGATGATTTCCATTTTCTGGACCACATCCTGCTGTTCTGCAGAAGTCTGAGAATTAATACAGAAGTAGAAGAAGACTCAAATCAAAATGTAAAAATGACCACCCAGATCAAATTTAAAAAAATGATGTCAACTATCAGCTCTCCAGAGTGCACCTGATAACCATTATCCAAATATACACAGGTCATATTAGACTTTTATCCACCTATAGCAGAAATGAAAAAAAATTATGAAAACCACAGATTTGTGCACATGTGCTACCTGCACTGAAACAGCAGTAACACTTGTTAATACCTGTACTGTAACAGCAACACTTGTTGCTACCTGCACTGAAACAGCAGTAACATTTGTTGCTACCTGCACTGAAACAGCAGTAACATTTGTTGCTACCTGCACTGAAACAGCAGTAACACTTGTTGCTACCTGCACTGTAACAACAGTAACACTTGTTACTACCTGCACTGAAACAGCAGTAACACTTGTTGCTACCTGCACTGTAACAACAGTAACACTTGTTACTACCTGCACTGTAACAGCAGTAACACTTGTTACTACCTGCACTGTAACAGCAGTAACACTTGTTACTACCTGCACTGTAACAGCAGTAACACTTGTTACTACCTGCACTGTAACAGCAGTAACACTTGTTACTACCTGCACTGTAACAGCAGTAACACTTGTTACTACCTGCACTGTAACAGCAGTAACACTTGTTGCTACCTGCACTGTAACAGCAGTAACACTTGTTGCTACCTGCACTGTAACAGCAGTAACACTTGTTACTACCTGCACTGTAACAGCAGTAACACTTGTTGCTACCTGCCGAGGATATTGTGATGAATGAAGAAGCGTTTAACCATGTAATTTCCTGTCTCCTTTCTTGAACAACTTGACAACACTGTTGGGAGCCCAGTGTTGATTGCTGCATTCATGAGAAACTTGACAACACTGTTGGGAGCCCAGTGTTGATTGCTGCATTCATGAGAAACTTGACAACACTGTTGGGAGCCCAGTGTTGATTGCTGCATTCATGAGAAACTTGACAACACTGTTGGGAGCCCAGTGTTGATTGCTGCATTCATGAGAAACTTGACAACACTGTTGGGAGCCCAGTGTTGATTGCTGCATTCATGAGAAAATTGACAACACTGTTGGGAGCCCAGTGTTGATTGCTGCATTCATGAGAAAATTGACAACAGTGTTGGGAGCCCAGTGTTGATTGCTGCCTTCATGAGAAAATTGACAACACTGTTGGGAGACCAGTGTTGATTGCTGCATTCATGAGAAAATTGACAACACTGTTGGGAGCCCAGTGTTGATTGCTGCCTTCATGAGAAACTTGACAACACTGTTGGGAGCCCAGTGTTGATTGCTGCCTTCATGAGAAACTTGACAACACTGTTGAGAGCCCAGTAGTGATTACTACATTCGTCAGAGCTATAAACGTAGAAGTCTAAAAGAATTCCAAGAAAATGAAAAAATGACTAGAACTAGAAATGCCACCTTTTCCCTAATATCCCAATGTTTCCTAGTTCCCTCCCCCCCCCCAGACCCTCATAAATACCTGACACGGTGTAGGTTCTTCTGCTTGTGCTTTTCAGAATACACACTGCAGAGCATGGACACAGGGGTGTTTAGAGGGGTGTTAAATTTTGTGTCCAAACATTTTATGCATTTTCTTTGATAAATTATGCCATTACTCAGGAAACATTGTCTCAGTAACAATGAAATATGAAGATCTTCTATGCTGCCTTGTCTCTACAGAAATACATTTTATACTGCCTTGTCTCTATGTAACATAAACATATGTCATAATGTTACTACGTGGAATAATTTAAATATTTTAACACCCCTCTAAATGGTCACGTTGATGTTCTGCAGTGATTGTCATGAAAAGCACATTCTTGTCATATCATACCAGATGTTGTGAATATATGAAACTGATATGGCCACTTGTTTTCTACCAGTGTGCAAGTATGACCGTAAGGGTGAAGAAGGTCCTTGTGATACTGTAAGCAACACCAAAGTGGTTACCCTTCCACTGAAGAAAGGCGATGCGACATCATGCCCAGCCAACAAGACTGTCACCAAACCATGTACTGAAAACAGCAAGCCCAAGAGGAAGATGAAAGGTCAGTCTTCATACTTAATTTAAACCCTGTTTCCCCCACCTCCCCCGACCTTTCCAGTTACTTGGTCCACTAACAGTTGGATCTCCTTATTATATACTTGTGTGTATAGGAGTTTACATGTTCATTCAATTGTTCAACCAGACCCTCATAGTGGCACAGGAAATGGATACTCTCATTTACAGTCAATAGATTATCTCTCTAGTTTACCCTGTCATTATCTCTCTAGTTTACCCTGTCATTATCTCTCTAGTTTACCCTGTCATTATCTCTCTAGTTTACCCTGTCATTATCTCTCTAGTTTACCCTGTCATTATCTCTCTAGTTTACCCTGTCATTATCTCTCTAGTTTACCCTGTCATTATCTCTCTAGTTTACCCTGTCATTATCTCTCTAGTTTACCCTGTCATTATCTCTCTAGTTTACCCTGTCATATTTCTTCTCCAGTCTACCCGGTCAATATGAGTGGTGATTTATATCTGTATATCAATCTTATCTATCCACCTTTCATTCTTCTGTTGAGCGAGATATCCTCTTTAAATGTCTTCCCTTTATCTGTCTAGTTATTCCTTTAATGCCTCATTCATCTTCTGCTCCTTCGCAGTTTAACATGTCTGCACAAGTCTGGTTTAACATGTCTACACAGCAAGTCTGGTTTAAAAGCAAGTCTGATTTCACATGTCTACACAGCAAGTCTGTTTTCACATGTCTACACAGCAAGTCTGTTTTAACATGTCTACACAGCAAGTCTGGTTTAACATGTCTACACAGCAAATCTGGTTTAACATGTCTACCTAGCAAGTCTGGTTTATCATGACTACACAGCAAGTCTGGTTTTCTTGATAAATGCTGCTGTATTTGAAAGCTCCTCAGTGTTTCAATACAGCTTTCTGTGAATATCTGTCTCTGTGGGCCAGTTTTCCTCCTGTAACTGATTTAGTGTAATTGTATTCTTGCAGGATATGTTCCGTGGTCTGTGCTGCCTGCCTACATTGACACATTAGTCTATTTGACTATTTAATCTGTTGTTCCTTGTCCTAGTGCAGAAGATGATAACCTGCTCAGTTCTGTCAAGATAGCGGTAGTTGACTTTTGGGTAGCATCACCAATCTATCAGTCATTCATGTATAAATAATTCTGTATGTGTGTGGATATTATTAACAGATTAGATCTTATTAACAGATTAGATCATTCTTAGTTTTCCTCTATCAATGAAGATTGCAGATAATATGTGTGTTGCAATGCTTTCTGAAATGTATTCTTAACTCTTTGAACCTGAGACATTTGTGTTAGTATGTAAACAACCATGTCTCCCGTGTAACCAATATACCAGTCTCAGAGACTTTATATGAATATTGTGAATACTGAAAACTACTGACATCATAAAGTACAGATATCCTCCTCTATCTGATATGGTAGGATGGTAAATTCAAGTATCTATTTATTGTATGCAAATGTGCGGCATAGAGATGGACTACGATGACTAAATGGACTTAATCCACAGACTAAGATGAAAGTTTACAGAGCAAGTGGTACTTCCAGTACTGATATACGCTGGTGAAACATGGACTGTGTATAGATGTCATGGGAGGAAACTCAGTGACTTTCACACAACTTGTCTCAGATATGTTATGAATATCAGATGCCAAGACAAGATTCTGGATACCACAATCCTTGACAGATCTGGTGTCCCTAGTAGTGACACTATTCTGATACAGACACAGAATTGTTGGATATAAATAACCAAATATCGGAGGATGACCGACAAAAAGGAAGTGTCGAAGTAACCATACAAATAGAGGTACCGGTAAATGCAAATAAAGTAAATATCAATATAAAATAATAAAATATAGAAAATAACAATAAATAAAAGGAACAAACACAACAGTTAACGTGTCGGTCCAATTGGGACCTTTAAAGACAACAAAACAGTTAAGAACAAAAGACCATAACGAATATAAACAAAATGGATCTCTCCCACCAGGAAATCTATTTACTTTATTTACATTTAACAGAATTGTTGGGCAAGTTATTTATCCTCCCCAAGCCTGGTTCCGGTGAAGCAAGAACTTGAGAGAAAAGTTGGACCCAGGCTCTTTTGCCTTCTTAGCCTAGGTGTAGTTCACAGACATCGTGAAGTCCTTGTCCAAGTCCGAGTCTCACCACACGTTTGGGAGCAATGCATGTTCTCGAGCTGAACTATCTTGTCCCATTTGTACCTGAGCCCATCAGGCATGGAACCATTTCTGTCCTTGAGCATGTTTCTGGTATACGAAAGCTCAACATTAGAGTTGGGCCAGGTCTTCTTTCTTCGCCAGGTGCCCACGATTGGTTCTGGGTCTCTGCCTGCAGGGAGCACAGGTAACTAGAAGCTTGTCTTGAGCTAACAGAGCTTGTAGTTCCTATTTCCTTGGAACATTTTCAATTTCTATTTGCAGTTGGTGCTGTGCTGCCTTTCATTGTACTCTGTATGTTGTCTTTTCGTCTTTTGCCATGCATCTGCCTTTTCGTACCTTTTTCCACTGACCTCCCTCCAATGATCGGAATGGGCTGACTAGCGTCACTGTTTGATGATAGTGCCACTGCATGTTTTAGCGCTGGTGGTGTCAGATATTGTCTTTTACTTATGCAGTCAAATCTCTTTCCATCTGCTACCTCCACATTCACGGACATGATCCCCAAAAGATTTAGCCAGAGTCAGCACGAGCCACTGTATTTCTTTTTCCGGGGTGCACCACAAGGAGGTACTTTTGGGATGTTGGTTATCTGCTAACCCTGGGTCCACCAAGAGCAGTGCATTCCCTTTGCACTCCAGCCCTGGTAGTAATATTTATTTCAAACCATGAATAAAAAGTGGATTTGAACCCTGCATTTGTTGGTCAGCGAAAAAAATTACTGAACATTAAACTACTTTATTATATTGGTTTATGCAAGGTAATATAGTCATTGAAACCTGTATCTGTAGTCTTGTTGTGTGTGCACGCATTCTTTATTTGACATTAATGTCTAGTTTTGAAATGCCTGTCTTGATTTCAATAACAGGCTGTAAATACGAAAGGAAGGGCTCAGCTTGGAGTGATTGCGATGCAGTCACAAATTCCAAATCAAAGGAGATGAAACTGAAGGAGGGTTCCAGTAATTGTCCTGCAGTGCACACCAAAACAAAATCATGTGGTAACAAGAAGGAGAAAAAGAAGGCAAACCGTGGTGCCAGAAAAAGTATGAGTTCACCAAATTGTGTTTTATCTCTCAACAGAAAATCTGAGTAGATGACATGCCTATATATTGAGACTTTTTTCTTGTGGGAGCATTGTAGCATTTTAACTATACAATTAATTTGTTCATGTTTGTAGTTTAACTATACAATTAATTTGTTCATGTTTGAAGCATTTTAACTATACAATTAATTTGTTCATGTTTGTAGTTTAACTATACAATTAATTTGTTCATGTTTGTAGTTTAACTATACAATTAATTTCTTCATGTTTGTAGTTTAACTATACAATTAATTTGTTCATGTTTGAGTATGTTTTTACGATTTATTATGCACACACATCAGCCTGTCGGAATAGCATTGTAACTGTTATCGAAGTTTACAACTACAGTATCCCCAGAAGAAGAAAAATCACAAGCACACCAAAATAAATTATGGCCATTCATGACACAATCTTTAACTGGAAACTGAAACCACAAGGATCTCCTTTGTACCCAGTGCTGTTTAATGTGTATACCTTAAACATTTTTCAATTACAAACCTCAAGCAATATCAGAGTTCTAACATACACTGATGATGTCCTACTATACAACATGGGCAGGAACAGATAGTGCTGACACTGTACAGAGCGGACTAGATCAATTGTCGATATGGTGCAGAATATACAACGCTGTGATCAATCCTTCAAAAACTAAGGCCGCCTGGTTCTCCTTGAATAATAATCTGGTCAATAAAACACTAGATTGATTAAAACATGGTTTGACCATGTAGAGTCACTGAAACGACACTGTGACTGGTTTAGCGATCCGACAGTGTAAAAATAGTACTAAATAATATCGCTCATAGGAAACAATGAAAAGTCATTGACCAAGAGAAAACTTTTGACAGAGTGGATAGAGCACAATTATGGATAACATTACAGATATATGGAGTTCCACAACATTTGATAAACCTATGTCAGAGCATATACACCAATGTCAATTCACAGTAAGAATGAGCGCATGCATATTTGATAATTTTCGAATCTACTCTGGAGTGAGACAGGGATGTGTCCTATCCTCCCTATTGTTTAGAACATACATAGATCACTTCTGCAAAGTAGCAAAGACAACGGAAGAAAACAATCTGAAGGATAACAAACGAATTGCTGTCTGCAGACGACCAAGCACTAGTAGCATCATCAGAAGAACAACTACAAAGACAAATAGACAGGTTATATCAAACATGTCAAACCTTTAACATGAAGATAAACATAGAAAAGACCGAACTAATGAAGATAGGAAGAACAGAAAGAAACAACAATATATATATATATATATTGGAAACAACAGACTTAGTGATAGAATACACATACCTAGAATACACAATAGATGTAGAAAGCATACCAAGTTCAGGGCAAATGACACCAATCCTCAGTAACAAAATGTAGATTTAAACACCAAAATAACACTATTCAAAACTATTATTATGCCAATGCTGTGCTACCAATGCCAAACATGGACAACAACAGCACAAGACAAACACAAAGTTGTGACATAAAATGGCATGCTTATGCAGAATCCTAGGAATAATTCGCTAAGAGACAGAGTGAGGACATTAGACAAAGAACTGGCACACCCCAAATCTTGGAATATATTAAGAACCAACAGATCAAATGGTTTACACACATCAGCAGACTACCACCAGACAGCATACCACAACAAGCTATGCTACACAGATACAGTGAAGACAGACCTAGAGGCCAACCACGAAAACAATGGACCACCGAAATAAAAGAGGCAACAAATTACACAATATACACAGCACACACAAGGGCTATCTCCAGAGAACTCTTCTACCCCTGAAGCTGAAAGGCAATAAAGGGTTTAGCGAATAGATAGATAGATAAAACACTGTCAGTTGCATGGGCTCATTCATTGAAAGAGAACAGGACCTTAAATATCTTGGGATAATCTTTGATAGAAGTCTCTCATTCAACACATACATCACAAATATGATTCAGAAGGCTAAAAGATGGATCAGTGTTATCAAGGCTATGACGACCTTCGACATGCAGCAATGGGTACTGTTTCTGCTTCCACAAGTGATGGTGCTATCTGTCATAGATTATGGCTTCGGCCTACTAACACTGTCACAGACACAAGTCGATAGATTGGAAAAAATTCCCAAATGAGGCTATGTGAGCAGCACTGAGGTGTACTAGGGATACTCACATCTCTGCTATGAGATTTCTGCTTGATCTCCCCAGCATTAGAGTGCGACAGGTAGCACAAGTTAGGTCATACCTTAAAGTAACAGAATACAACCACCACCCACTACACCAACGTCTAGATGTCATAAGGAAAATGAATCAAGTGTGGCAGATCATGGATGGCAGAGGCTGAAGACACATTGTCAAGAGTATGTGAATTTGAAGAATTGAAGGAATGGGTGGAGGTAGGCACTGAGAAAAAAATCACTGACCAAGTGATACAACTAGATAAAGCATTTTGGACATGGACTGGTATCAGGGCCCAGGTTACAGTGCATGAGCTCTCCCAGTTACATTTAAAACCAAAAGACATAATTATATACACAGATGCTTAGTTAACAGAAATACAAATAAAAGCGGTTGGGGTTTTGTTGCCTACAGAAACAGCGTGAAGTTGGTTGAGAAATTTTCTTCATACTTCACTGTCACATCGAGCTTGAGGATGGAGACACAGGGAGTTACAGCAGCACTTAATTGGTTAATAAATGATATACATCAACACACTCGGTAATACTCCCAACTCTCAAAGCATGCTGGGCAAGATAGAAAAGTACATGCTGAGAAAAGAATGGTGGGACTTATTGAATAACTCGATTGTCCAGAGAATTACATGGATATACTGCCCTGGTCATGCTGGGGTCAGAGGAAATGAGAGACCTGACTTATTGGCAGGCAATGCGGCAATAGATTGCATAATACTGAGAAAAGATAAAGCAGACTTGATTATGGCAGATTACTTCATTGCAAAATGAAGATGAAGTTAAAGACGCAGAGAACGTACACATACAAAGAATGTCAGAAATGGAAGTGTCTAGAGGTGGGATAAAAATGTAGTGTTTTTGGAAAGACCCAAAGATCGCGCAATCAACTCTTGACAGAGGCTGAGTCTATATACACTGGGACGGAGAGTGGAGCACTAATGGAAGTGTCTCACATGATGTGATGTTTCTAATCAAGATTTGACATTTATGTATATACATGCACCTCCTGTATATGGGAGGAATGCCAGAGATGTATTGGTCAGCACTAGAGAGGGGAGACTAGATGGTGTATATTGTAAACTTGTGGCGTGGTGTGGTACAGATGTCATCTGTGATGGCCAAGATACCAGGTTCAAATCCTGTTGATTATCATCTTCTCACACTGGACACGTCCGTAGGTGCTCAGATATCCGATTCAGTAAATTTTTCAGGGTATAACGGCTGATGGTTCCGGTTCTATGCTGGTTCACTGCTATTTTTGAGCTTTTTGTCAGGGGCTCTCTACGGGCCACGTCCATCTTCACTCCCAATTCCCACATTCTCCTTATTGACTCATGCTCATTCAACTCAAAATCCTCAGAGGATTTTGTCAGGGGCTCTCTACGGGCCATGCCCATCTTCACTCCAAATTCCCACATTCTCCTTATTGACTCATGCTCATTCAACTCAAAATCCTCAGATCATGAGGACTCACAAAGAGCAATGAGCAGGTCCAAATCCTGCTGCAGGCAATTGTGTATCTGGACCACTCAGAAAGCAATGACAAACTACTAAACATTGATATTGCTTAGAAAATCACCACAGCCAAAACATGCTGGGTTGATGGCTACATCCTGAGTAGGATATGCTACCAATTTTTAAAATGGACTTCTCATCATTTTTCTAAAACACCACGTCTCGGTAGCATCCGGTTCACATTTAGCATTTTAAAAATTTACTATCTATGCTTTACATCCATGGAAAAAATTGATTTGATTTCACATTTATATATGCATTGATTTATTTTCCATTGCACAGTTTTTTTTTTTTTTTTTTTTCATTATTTGAAATGTTGATTTGTGACAAATTACAATTACTGTGTATTCTTGAACTTGTTCATCTGCTCTGATTTCAGATGCATAAATATGAGGAGGTAACCAGTAAAAGAAAGAGACAGTGAAAGAAAGACAAACGGTAATGAAAGAACGACGGTACTACACAATATGAGGAGTTCATCTCTATCTGATCTATTATATTTTATCCTAAAGGAATTGCATTTATAGTGGTTTGTTTGTAAAATTGCCTGTTTGGATTGTGAATTAATTATTTGTGGCTTAACATTTTGTAAAATAACTTGCCTTTGTTGTGGTTTTCCATAAATGGTTAGTCTCTTTTTTTGTGGACTTTGTTGGGTTGTAGATGCTAGAAAAAAAAATGAACTAATAAAACCGAGGCACTGAAATTGTAAACAGAACAAGATATATATATCTCGGTCTTTCAGAATAAAATGTTCAAAGGGGAATAACCATTATAAAATTTGCATGTTCTTTTTGTGTATATCTAATTAAATGAGCCATTTTGTATGCAATACTTTTCATAAACTTGGCTGTAACAATAACTAATTCTCTTGATACTATGAAGCAGTGTCAGACATGTAGATTTCATAATCAACTTGATTTTCATAATTAAGTTCTTTCCTTTTTTTTAAAAAATTGCCTTTCCCAGTGTGGTTCCTTGCGTTAACGTTTACATTTTGTGATCATAGTGAAGAGATGTTTTAGATTTGATATACAAGATATAGGATCTTTTAGTACTGTTTATTTTGGCATGAAGATTGGGGCACTTGATGAGGTAGGTATAGTGACTAATGTAACACCTCATATCAGTACACAAACTACAGAATTTAGTAATTTTTAACTTCCTTGGGAGCAGATGACTTCAACAAACTGTTTTTTCCTTCTTCTTGATTTAGCACAATCTTTGTCTTTTAGATTCATACCTCCCTCTCTCTCTTTCTCTTTAAAAAAAAATCATAATCATTTTTGTTGTTGTACTCTTTAGTTTACAAAGGTAAGCAGGATCCATATACCTCAATGCCACAAATGATGTTTCTCTCTGACCGTAGTGGACTTGACTTGCTTTCTGCTTGGTGTCATTTCCAGTTTTCTATCTTTAATTGATTTATACCACCTGAAATGCCAAATACTGATGTGTCGGGCCATTGGCGCAAATAAAATGGTGACACAACGCATTGCCATTTTCTGGACTACATCCTGCTGGAAATCTAGTTGGACCATTGTCCTGCTACAAGAGAGATCCAGTGGGAGTTTGAGAATGAATGCTGAAGAAGAAGAAAGAGCATCTAGTATGCCCAGTTTGCCTTCAACCTGTATCCACACTCTAGTCAACCTATCTCTTCTAGCCTTCACCCTGTATCCACACTCTAGTCAACCTATCTCTTCTAGCCTTCACCCTGTATCCACACTCTAGTCAACCTATCTCCTCTAGCCTTCATCCCTGTATCCACACTCTAGTCAACCTATCTCTTCTAGCCTTCATCCCTAAATAAATGATACTTTGTTTTAAGCAGCCTGTTTAGACCCAGGTACAGTTGGATGTTAAGAAGCAAAATAAAAAACCCAAACAATTAAAGGGAAGAGACAGAATCAATATTGAAACTAATAACAAGCAGACTGCTATTCATGTTTGAACATTGCTACAAAGTGTGTGAAATGTAATCCAGTGTTGCCATTCATCTAATCAAAATATTATTACAAAGTTTGTGAAACAGTACTTAATATAATCCAGTGTTGCCATTCATCTAATCAAAATATTTTTCATAGTTTTTATTATGTACTTAATCTGATGAAATAGTGATTTCAATATCTAGACATCTCAGCAACATTGGTTGCAAGATGTAACTCTATTGGCTAGACACTGACAATGTTCCAAAATGTGAGGAAGGTCTTATGGAATAGATCCTTGTCAACTGAGATAAGGAGATGGGAATTTTGCAGAGCTGCATGCATTCAATCTTGATATATGGAAGTGAGTAGCAGACAGTAAACAAGTAGATAAGAAAGACTAGAAGCTTAAGAAATGTTTTTTTTAAAACAGAAGAAGCTATGAAATCTATTGACAACTAACAAATCTGAGTGTGCTGAGAAAAGGGGAACAAAATATATGTAACAAACACAAAGAATCAGTTGTAATTTTTTTAAACATTCAATGGAAACTGTGAGCTTATGATCATGGACATTTTGGGAGTAGAGGTAGAGAAGAAAGTATGCTGAACAGTTTCGCAGATTCTCAGAAACGGAATCGATTAACCACGCTTAAGCAGAGTTCTGGAGATGATGTGTTCCTGTGTCAGCAGCCGCAGCATGAGAGGACGGTGTGAAAGATATTGCCATAAATTGTAAATTGTAGATTAGTGTTCATTTGCAAGAATGTATACATTTAAACCAAATCCATATTTACATACAACACACACACAAACCTGGTTTGTACCATAAACATTTACTATGATTGTTATACCCACCCTCTGTTAGCAGTAGTACTTAAACACATCAACCATAATCGCTATCGTATCACTGATCAATATTGTCATATCTAACTATCGTACAGTTTATATCAAACACATCGCTAAAACATCCCACCATCTGCTTCAAGAAGTGAGTCCACATCTTCATGAATTTTTTTTTCTTGATATTTAATGTGACTTCTAATTTGTAATCCCTTTTAGATGTGTATTTTTTCAAAACTGTATCAATGTATTCTGTTATTGAATATAAATTATGTTTGAAATTTTAGACCAGTGAAGTAATCAGTGTTCTGTATAGTGAATATATTCGAGATATGTTCACTTTTTCTGATTAAGTTTATCAATATTTGGTCTATTCATAAGATGGTTTATTCACCTCTACTACTGTCAATGCAGCCATTCATCTCCATCTGTGTCAATGCAACCATTGATCTCCATCTCGGTGTCTAGATGGCTATTGAACTCCATCAGTGCATCAACACAACCATTGATCTCCATGTCTAGATGACTATTGAACTCCATCAGTGCATCAATATGGCCATTGATCTCCATGTCTAGATGACTATTGAACTCCATCAGTGCATCAATATGGCCATTGATCTCCATGTCTAGATGACTATTGAACTCCATGAGTGCATCAATATGGCCATTGATCTCCATGTCTAGATGACTATTGAACTCCATCATCAGTGCATCAATATGGCCATTGATCTCCATGTCTAGATGACTATTGAACTCCATCATCAGTGCATCATTATGGCCATTGATCTCCATGTCTAGATGACTATTGAACTCCATCAGTGCATCAATATGGCCATTGGTCTCCATGTCTAGATGACTATTGAACTCCATCAGTGTATCAGCATGACCATTGATCTCCATCAGTGTATCAACATGACCATTGATCTCTGTGTCTAGATGATTATTGAACTCCGTGTGTGTTTAGTTTGTATTTCTGGTCTGCTCTCAATTTTTGTACTCTGATTTCAGAAAAGGAAGATTGATATCATATTTTGTGTTTTGTTTTGTTCAAGTCAATAAACATTTGGTTAGCTTTTATATTCACTAGCAGTTTGATCTGTTTGCTTATTTGTATTTAGTCTTTAGATTGTGTCCTCACCATACTCATGTGTTGCCAAGGAGGTTGTGTCCTCACCATACTCATGTGTTGCCAAGGAGGTTGTGTCCTCACCATACTCATGTGTTGCCAAGGAGGTTGTGTCCTCACCATACTCATGTGTTGCCAAGGAGCAATAAATAACAATAGTTTTCTGTAATGCATGTTGCAGGAGATAACAGCAATTTTGCTAGGTGGTTGGCTGCCTCTCATCCCATAGTGGGTCAAAGCAAAGATATCCCATAGTGGGTCAAAGGTATCCCATAGTGGTTCACAGGTATCCCATAGTGGGTCAAAGGTATCCCATATTAATGTTCAATTGGAAACCTTGGCACTTTTTGTTCTCTACACAATTGCCTGAGGCAGGATTCAAGCTTGGTACCCTTACCATCACAGGCACATTCTGTACCACAGGGCCAGGCCACTAAAGTCATCAAGCATTAATTCACTGATTTATTGTAGCAGATCATGGATCACTGAATTACTTTGTCAAATAGTAACTCATTGAAATAATAACTTCAAAATGGAGAACACTGTCCTGTAGTCAAATAGTAACTCATTGAAATAATAACTTCAAAATGGAGAACACTGTCCTGTAGTCAAATAGTAACTCATTGAAATAATAACTTCAAAATGGAGAACACTTTCCTGTAGTCAAATAGTAACTCATTGAAATAATAACTTCAAAATGGAGAACACTGTCCTGTAGTCAAATAGTAACTCATTGAAATAATAACTTCAAAATGGAGAACACTTTCCTGTAGTCAAATAGTAACTCATTGAAATAATACTTCAAAATGGAGAACACTGTCCTGTAGTCAAATAGTAACTCATTGAAATAATACTTCAAAATGGAGAACACTGTCCTGTAGTCAAATAGTAACTCATTGAAATAATACTTCAAAATGGAGAACACTGTCCTGTAGTCAAATAGTAACTCATTGAAATAATACTTCAAAATGGAGAACACTGTCCTGTAGTCAAATAGTAACTCATTGAAATAATAACTTCAAAATGGAGAACACTGTCCTGTAGTCAAATAGTAACTCATTGAAATAATAACTTCAAAATGGAGAACACTGTCCTGTAGTCAAATAGTAACTCATTGAAATAATAACTTCAAAATGGAGAACACTGTCCTGTAGTCAAATAGTAACTCATTGAAATAATAACTTCAAAATGGAGAACACTGTCCTGTAGTCAAATAGTAACTCATTGAAATAATAACTTCAAAATGGAGAACACTGTCCTGTAGTCAAATAGTAACTCATTGAAATAATAACTTCAAAATGGAGAACACTGTCCTGTAGTCAAATAGTAACTCATTGAAATAATAACTTCAAAATGGAGAACACTGTCCTGTAGTCAAATAGTAACTCATTGAAATAATAACTTCAAAATGGAGAACACTGTCCTGTAGTCAAATAGTAACTCATTGAAATAATAACTTCAAAATGGAGAACACTGTCCTGTAGTCAAATAGTAACTCATTGAAATAATAACTTCAAAATGGAGAACACTGTCCTGTAGTCAAATAGTAACTCATTGAAATAATAACTTCAAAATGGAGAACACTGTCCTGTAGTCAAATAGTAACTCATTGAAATAATACTTCAAAATGGAGAACACTGTCCTGTAGTCAAATAGTAACTCATTGAAATAATACTTCAAAATGGAGAACACTGTCCTGTAGTCAAATAGTAACTCATTGAAATAATACTTCAAAATGGAGAACACTGTCCTGTAGTCAAATAGTAACTCATTGAAACAATAACTTCAAAATGGAGAACACTGTCCTGTAGTCAAATAGTAACTCATTGAAATAATAACTTCAAAATGGAGAACACTGTCCTGTAGTCAAATAGTAACTGATTGAAATAATAACTTCAAAATGGAGAACACTGTCCTGTAGTCAAATAGTAACTCATTGAAATAATAACTTCAAAATGGAGAACACTGTCCTGTAGTCAAATAGTAACTCATTGAAATAATAACTTCAAAATGGAGAACACTGTCCTGTAGTCAAATAGTAACTCATTGAAATAATAACTTCAAAATGGAGAACACTGTCCTGTAGTCAAATAGTAACTCATTGAAATAATAACTTCAAAATGGAGAACACTGTCCTGTAGTCAAATAGTAACTCATTGAAATAATAACTTCAAAATGGAGAACACTGTCCTGTAGTCAAATAGTAACTCATTGAAATAATAACTTCAAAATGGAGAACACTGTCCTGTAGTCAAATAGTAACTCATTGAAATAATAACTTCAAAATGGAGAACACTTTCCTGTAGTCAAATAGTAACTCATTGAAATAATAACTTCAAAATGGAGAACACTGTCCTGTAGTCAAATATTAAATTCACTGGGATACTGTACTGATAAGTAGGTAAATTCCATCAGTTGATCATCAATTAACTGATCTGTTACTCCATCAACAAATTCCATCAGTTGATCATCAATTAACTGATCTGGCTAACCGAGAATATACCTCTGTCGGGTTATAAAATATCAATTGATGAATGCACTATAGCAAGAATAGAACACTCATGCTGAGTGCCTTAATAACACATTGGCATTAAATATTAATGAGGATGACACGTTGCATCTGCCATGTATATAAATAATGAATGAGATGGGAATAATAGGCACACATATTGTCATGAGTTTGCCAAGGGAGGAGTACAGTATTGATATTAAACCAGCAAACCATATGACAGATCATCATTTGGTGAAATCATGTTCCCAACCCATTTGTGTTGCAATTTTCTGCATTCGCTCTTTGATAAGCAAAATTTTTTGTGATTTCTTTCTGGGAGCGAGTAGTATGTTATACTGCTGGTTTACAGCAGAGATGTGTTATTTGCACATTCTGGCCCAGCACATCCAATTTTATACTTTTATTTCAGGTGAGCTTCCCTAGCCTATGACAGCGTTCCTGTCTGCAAGCAAAAAATAGTATCTGCTCTACATTGTAGTAGTTTATCATCCACTATGCCCATAAGATTTGCAGGTGACAATGTCTTTAGATGACAGTTTCGGAGTAGATGGTGAGCAGGGATTTAGACAGGTTGACTATGCCGGTCGTCTCGTACGAGGTGTTCTGCTGTTAGTGAACTTGTCTCGTGTAATTAGATGCCATTGCCCCACGTACCGGCCCTTATGACTCTGATCCTATTCCAGTAAAAGTAACTACTCAAACAGTAAAGTTGAACTAGGGTTGAGCCACCCTCTCAGCCAAGGTTTCATTCACCGACGTGAACATCTCGTCCAAGTGTGTGCTTCCACCCACATTTATTCATACTGGAATGTTATGATTTCCTGTCTGTACCTTTCCACACAAGCTTGTTCTCCAGCATGATCATTGCTTTCATTATGGTTTCTATTTTCTCTCTGTTGTGCACATGGTGCTGCCTTCTAACGCTGTCCTTCCATTATATGTACTCATTTTGCAAGCCTTGATTCTCAGAAAACTTGTTCACTATTCATACCATAGTGAAGTTTCAGACATGATCACCTAACAGTCTAAGCCAGCCGTTGTCATACACTGTACAGTCCAGGCCTGCCGTTGTCATACACTGTTCAGTCTAAGCCAGCCGTTGTCATACACTGTACAGTCTAAGCCAGCCGTTGTCATACACTGTACAGTCTAAGCCAGCCGTTGTCATACACTGTACAGTCTAAGCCAGCCGTTGTCATACACTTTACAGTCCAGGCCTGCCGTTGTCATACACTGTACAGTCTACGCCAGCCGTTGTCATACACTGTCCAGGCCTGCCGTTGTCTGTGCAGTGAGAACATTCTGGCTCTTGGAGCTGAGAGGTGTTTATCAGAGATATTGTTTGTCTTATGCAATCAAAAAAATAGATTTGCATAAAAAATTATTTGCATAAACATTATTTGCACACAAAAAAAATGTGATAAAAAAATTGAAAAAAAAAATTGCATATAACAAATTATTTGCAAAAAAATAGATTTGCAGAAAATCTTGGAGCTGAGAGGTGTTTATCAGAGATATTGTTTGTCCTGTGCAATCAATTCTTATTCCATCTCTGTCTGCACTTTCCTGTTACGATCCATAAAACATTTACCAAACTGCATTGTATGAGCTTCCAAGCAATCTGTTTCAACGGTGCACCATGAGGAGGGACTTTTATGGTCTTGGTTATCAGCTAATCATAAGATTGCATGAGAGCAATGCACGCCTGGCCCACGGAATATTTTCTTAGGATCCATCAGAACTAAGGAGATTTTCCTAATAGACAAAACTATTTTTTTGGTTCCTTCTCAAACTCCCACTGCATCTCTTGTACCAGGGCAATGGTTCTACTAGATTACCAGCAGGATGTAGTCCAGGGAAT
This sequence comes from Meghimatium bilineatum, assembly GCA_034231615.1. Taxonomy (NCBI): domain Eukaryota; kingdom Metazoa; phylum Mollusca; class Gastropoda; order Stylommatophora; family Philomycidae; genus Meghimatium; species Meghimatium bilineatum. The sequence continues at coordinate 62,139,178 of CM067311.1, read as the reverse complement.
GGAAATGCATGGCATCGCTGTTTTATTTGCACCAATTGCTGGACACATCTTACTTCGGGGGATTATGTATATGTACCATTTGATGATGTGCTTATTCCCTCTCTATCATTGTCTTCAACATCCGCATGTCCAGTCGCAGATGGTGATGTAATCTTTCTGGTCACAGAAAGGTAAATTCAGTGAAGCATGCATATTCAACATTAATCTTCAGATAAGAAAAACTCCTAGTAGTCTACAGAGGAAGTGGATGATAAAAGAACTATTTTAGTACATGGGGTAGCAATGCCACAAATTGTCAACAATGACTTACCGTGGACATACGATTACAGATGATGGAACATGTAAGCTAGAAGAGAAGCATGTAAGTTTGAAGAGAAACATGTAAGCTAGAAGAGAAACATGTAAACTTGAAGAGAAACATGTAAGCTATAGGGCTATTTTGTTGTAGCAATCCTCATCTATTATGATAAATATAGCTCTATGTGTATTTTTTTTTTGAGATAGAAGTCCAGGGCTAGGTTTGATACCTAGAAGATACCAACTTAATGAATCATCCAGTGCTAGGTTTGACACCTAGAAGATATCAACTTAATAAATTATCCATGGCTAGCTTTGACACCTAGAAGACACCAACTTAATGAATCATCCAGGGCTAGGTTTGACACCTAGAAGACACCAACTTAATGAATCATCCAGGGCTAGGTTTGACACCTAGAAGATACCAACTTAATGAATCATCCAGGGCTAGGTTTGACACCTAGAAGACACCAACTTAATGAATCATCCAGGGCTAGGTTTGACACCTAGAAGATACCAACTTAATGAATCATCCAGTGCTAGGTTTGACACCTAGAAGACACCAACTTAATGAATTATCCAGGTCTAGGTTTGACACATAGAAGACACCACCTTAATGAATCATCTAGGTTTGACACCTAGAAGACACCAACTTAATGAATCATCCAGGGCTAGGTTTGACACCTAGAAGACACCAACTTAATGAATCCTCCAAAGCTAGGTTCAGCACCTAGAAGATACCAACTTAATGAATCATCCAGGTCTAGGTTTGACTCATAGAAGATATCAACTTAATGAATCATCCAGGGCTAGGTTTGACACCTAGAAGACACCAACTTAATGAATCCTCCAAAGCTAGGTTCAGCACCTAGAAGATACCAACTTAATGAATCATCCAGGTCTAGGTTTGACTCATAGAAGATACCAACTTAATGAATCATCCAGGTCTAGGTTTGACTCATAGAAGACACCAACTTAATGAATCATCCAGGGCTAGGTTTGACACCTAGAAGACACCAACTTAATGAATCCTCCAAAGCTAGGTTCAGCACCTAGAAGATACCAAATTAATGAATCATCCAGGTCTAGGTTTGACACTTAGAAGATACCAACTTAATGAATCATCCAGTGCTAGGTTTGACTCATAGAAGATATCAACTTAATGAATCATCCAGGGCTAGGTTTGACACCTAGAAGACACCAACTTATTGAATCATCCAGGGCTAGATTTGATACCTAGAAGACACCAACTTAATGAATCCTCCAAAGCTAGGTTCAACACCTAGAAGATACCAACTTAATGAATCATCCAGGTCTAGGTTTGACACCTAGAAGACATCAACTTAACGAATCGTCTAGGTTTGACACCTAGAAGATACCAACTTAATGAATCATCCAGGTTTAGGTTTGACACCTAGAAGACACTAACTTAATGAATCATTCAGGGCTAGGTGTGACACTTAGAAGATACCAAATTAATGAATCATCCAAGGCTAGGTTTGACACCTAGATGACACCAACTTAATGAATCATCCAGGGCTAGGTTTGACACCTAGAAGATACCAACTTAATGAATCATCCAGGGCTAGGTTTGACACCTAGAAGATACCAACTTAATGAATCATCCAGGGCTAGGTTTGACACCTAGAAGACACCAACTTAATGAATCATCCAGTGCTAGTTTTGACACCTAGAAGACACCAACTTAATGAATCATCGAGGTTTAGGTTTGATATCTATGGATCTTGTTTTCTATTTTCATCATCATTGTAGAATACTTTGAGAATGCTACTCGTCGTAAGTGTATAGATGAAGTCATTTGGGTCGTTGAGAGGAAGAAATTCTCATTATATCGACATGTCATTTACTCAGAGTTAGTTCTTGTGTGGTAGTTGGTCACTGGTGAGAACTGCATTCAAAACTTCAAGTTCACCCATGTGAGCAAACAGCTGAACCACTGTTCTAGGCCGTTCTCCTAGAAATGAACATTACTGAGATTGAGCAATACATTTTTTCAGTATTATGCCTGCATGTTAGTAACTACAGAGGATAAGTGAATTATCGCTTCAAGCTATGGAGTTATGTGCTAGGAGCAGTACTCTCGGTAGCTCGAGTGCCACGTGGTTGAGAGGGACTGAGTGCATATGGGGTGACCTGAGTGCAGTAAAGGTAATCCTCTAATTCATTTGAGCCTTTTCTTTAGGTTCGCCCGTATGTTGCTGAACCTGAAAGGGGAACAAAGAATATTGACACCGGACATGGCATGTATGTCGTAAGAGATGACGAAGGAGGTTTTGAGGGTGAAGTTGACTGTCTTTTCCCATAGAGAGTCAAGTGACCCATAAGCCATGCTGAAGTTGGATGTTTCAGACCAAAATACTCGGATATATCAGCCACGCTGTAAACCATGACACAACACAAACCGTTCTCCAGACTACATTCTGCTAATCTGCAGGAGTTTGAGAATTAAGAAGAAAACTAGATAAGATAATAGTTAATTGGAGCAGACAATACTCATTTACCTGGTGGCTCCAATGCAAGAATTCGCACAGCGTTACCCTAAACACATGATGAGAAAGATATGGAAGTACATGTTAAGAAGAATATGAAAGTACATATTAAAAAGATATGAAAGTACATATTAAAAAGATATGAAAGTACATGTTATATGTGGATATGTGGACTGTCCATTTGAACAACTCATATGTCCAGGGTATCACTTAGATGTACTGCTGCTTGATTGTGGGATCAAAATCTACCAAAGATCACTATCTCATTGATGGGGAAACGTTGTGAAGGGTGAAGAAGCACAGAAAAGAGGCAGTTGACTTGATTAGTACAATCATAGACTGAAGAAGTTGCTTTCTCCGTTAACATCTGCACTACATGGACGTAACTTTTTAGAAGGGTGTTAAGCTAGAATATCCCTCAAATATTGATACAAAATTGTGACATTTGACATTTTTAGTAAAAACATATTGAGAAACTACACGGATCAAACTACAAATCGAATTATTAATTTAACTTATAACTTGTCATCATTTTCTAATTATTGGCATGTTTACATGTAAAACGGAATGTAGGTAACTAGGCCCTACTTGTTAAACTGACAGATTGTTGCTACATAAATTCACACATTGATAACTAGTGATTATGTGGATAAGTTCAATTCTGACAGATCCGTGACGTTAGTTTAAAAACGGATATTTCCAGTATCAACGCTTAACACCCCTCTATAGTGTCACGCCCTGATATTACGGCTGTTATCGTGATAAATATCTTAAGGAAAATAAAAGATTATGAAAGTAATGCATATGGTCAGGATTAAGTGGAAAATGTATCATCTATCTAAGAAGATCATGAAATCGATAGGGATCTCTCTAGTTGGTACGATGAGAGTAAAAACTCATAGTTGGTACGATGAGAGTAAAAACTCATAGTTGGTACGATGAGAGTAAAAACTCATAGTTGGTACGATGAGAGTAAAAACTCATAGTTGGTACGATGAGAGTAAAAACTCATAGTTGGTACGATGAGAGTAAAAACTCATAGTTGGTACGATGAGAGTAAAAACTCATAGTTGGTACGATGAGAGTAAAAACTCATAGTTGGTACGATGAGAGTAAAAACTCATAGTTGGTACGATGAGAGTAAAAACTCATAGTTGGTACGATGAGAGTAAAAACTCATAGTTGGTACGATGAGAGTAAAAACTCATAGTTGGTACGATGAGACCAAAAACTCATAGTTGGTACGATGAGACCAAAAACTCATAGTTGGTACGATGAGAGTAAAAACTCATAGTTGGTACGATGAGACCAAAAACTCATAGTTGGCCGATAGATTGGAAAGTTAATCACTGATGGAAATGTCACTTGTGTTATGATGTTTAGAACTACAGATAATAAAGAAAATTAGATAAAACTGTTAGTTTCAGAGGGCATTCCCCCTATTTGTTGACAGAATCTGAAATGGGAACAAAGAATAGCAACACTGCTATCTACTATGCATGTCGTAAGAGGCGATTAATGAGGTTTTCGGTGTTGATTTGACTGCCCATAACATTTGTCACATAGTGACACAAAACCATGCTGAGATCGGATGTTTCAGACCGAAACACCCCTCTAAAAGGTTTCGTCATTATAGCCTAGCTGTAAACATTCACATGGCGCTTTCAGGATTGCATTCTGATAGCTAGAATAGTTTGAGAAATAACAAAGAAGATTAGGAGATTCACCTATGGATGTTATTATTTTACATGAGGAGATTCACCTATGGATGTTATTGTTTTACATGAGGAGATTCACCTATGGATGTTATTATTTTAGACGAGTTTATTTTGACCAATATAAAGTTCAATGATCAACTACTGAAATAAGTTCAGGAATTTAATTTAAATATTTTAATCAAGTGCCATGAAAAGTGGCGTAGGCGATCATGTTTCTCTACAACTCTCTGTCTCCTGCATTGTTCATAAGTTCAGTTGGTGACATATTTTTGTATCACCAGAATAAACCATTAAGAAATTTCTCTCTCTGTCTCCTCGTGCCATCTTTACGGTTATTAATAAATATTCAAGTTTTGTCTTTGCTGATAGCATACACTACAACTCTTGAGTGTCTGCTTCTAATTTTTGCTATAATTTGTATTTTTACTCCAGCCTCTCTGAGGACTTCTACATTAGTTTTATACATTCGTTTTTTAAATACAGGAATATATTTGTACAATCGGAAAAATGGGCAGAGATTGAGAAAAAAATTCAAAACACCAACTATATAAATTATCAACTTACTCCAGTGCTGAAATCGCATGTGTCAGGCCGAAAGGCGCAGTATCGCAGCAATGCTGTAAACCATGACACAACGCATTTCGTTCTCCGGACTACATCCTGCTAATCTGCAGGAGTTTGAGAACGAACGCAGAAGAAGAATTTACTCCAATCGTTAAAAAAAATCCCATTGAAAACCAAAAGGCAAATCTTCGTACCAACATTGTGTTATCAATGTCAGACATGGACACTAACAATAGAACAAGAGAGAAACTTACTACGTGTGAAATGATATGTCTAAGAAAAGAAGCAAACAGAAGCAAAAGGGATCATGTGAGAAATGAGGAGATTACAAGCTTTGTTGGAACAATGTCAGTGGTCAAATATATTGAACAGTATAGACTGAACTGGTTCCATTACTTAATGAAAACGAACCGAAAATTGCCAGCAGCAGGAACATACAACATGAGAATTGAAACACCAAGAGGCAGAGAAAAACCAAGAAAATGTGGATTGAAAGAATTACACTTATCTGACACACCACAACATTACTGCATAGGAAGCAACCACACGTGGCATAATCCGAAAACAGATCATAGTCATTAAATCCTCCAATGATAGTCGGATAATATCCACCAATTTGGCACACTAGAGCGTTTGCGATGTTTGTTTGTTTGTTTTGCGTTCGCTCCATTGTAACCAGCACGGATATCCGTGCGATTTCCGCCGGGAGCGTGATTACGTTGTGCCACCGTTATGCGCCTTGTAGGCCTAGCACGCCCGATTTCGGCATGCCTTGACAATTCGGGTGGGAAAACCCTAGTCTGTGACAGCCTTCCTATCTGTCGCCAGACGGTTAATGTGTACTGACTATATGCCGAGACGGTTTGTCTTTCACGTCTGTCCTGCACGAGGCGTTCCGCAGTCAGTGAACATGCCTCGTGTAATTAGACGTATTGTGCCCATGCTCATCGGGTACTAAACCTTTTCTCGTCCTCAAGCCTGGTTCCGTTTTAGGAAGAACTTGACAGAAGAGTTGGGTTCGGGCTCGTTCGTCTTCTTAGCCGAAGCGTTATTCACCAACTTCGTGAGCCCCTCGTCCAGGTATGAATATGTACACATATTTAGGAACGTTATGAACTTGTGCTTTGTTCTAGAGCTGAACAGTGCTTGTCAGCTCGGACTGCTATGCCTGTGCCCATCGGGTACTGAACCTTTTCTTTCCTCGAGCAAGCTTCCGGTATAGGAACGACTCGACAGTAGAGTTGGGCTCAGGCTGGGATCATGGTAACTAGAAGCTTGTCTCGAGCAAACAATGCTTTAGTTCCAATTTCATCGAACCGTCTTCCATGCTTTGTACACATGACGCTGCCCTCTATCTTTCTCAGTGTACTCATTGTGTTTTTATTTTTATTGGAACATATGCCTGCTTCGTACCAACTACATTGGCCGCCCTCCAATGCTTCTACCAGACTTTCTAGCTTCACTGTGTCGACAGTGTTGCTGCATGTGTTGGTACAGTGGTGTCGGAGTTATTAACTGTCTTTTTGCAGTCAAATCTCATTCCAACTGTTACCTCCACATTCACGGACACGATCCCCAAAAGGTTTAGCCAGAATCAGCATTAGCCGCTGTATTTCTGTTACCAGGGTGCGCCACGAGGAGGCACTTTTGGGATCTTGGTTATCTGCTAACCCTGGGTCCGTCAAGAGCAATGCGTTCCCTTTGCAACCCAGCGTTTGCGATGAATATGTATCATTCCTATGTGTATGCTGTGTAGATATCCTGTTCTGTTCTGTTTGCTTTATTCTGTTGATATACCGTAATATTCTTTAGAATTCCTGTTGGTTTTATTTCAGCTCTATTCATCGAGTTTTTTATTATTGCAATCACAATCTCCCGGATACATCCCGTCTAATGAGTAATATGTCAATGTGAATGCGGACAATATTGTATCTTACTCGTTGTTTGTTATGTTGTATTGTTGATAAAGCCCTTTTCGTCGACACGTCAATTTCTGTGTGTTATTATGTATGTTACCAGTGACCAGCAAAATTGTATTACCCTTTGTCAAGTTTCACTTGTTAGATTACCCTTTGTCAAGTATCACTTGTTAGATTACTTTTTGTCAAGTTTCACTTGATAGATTACCATTTGTCAAGCTTCGCTTGTTAGATTACCGTTTTCCTGCAGTTATGACCGATTATCGATTTGATTCCTAACAAGAGCAGACAAAATACGAAAACAAATTATTTATGTGGCTATTTCCCTTAGAGTGTTCGTAGCTTAGTGCAGTGGTTCCAAACATTTTTTCTCCGTGACCCTATATTGGGACAAACCTCCCCCCCCCCCCGGCTCTAAATTGCGGCAAATATCCTTCCGTGTCCCTATATCCATATATTGGGACAAATATCCCTCCGTGCCCCTATATTGGGACTTATATCCATCCATAGCCCTTATTGGGTCAAATATCATTCCGTGGCCCTATATTGGGACAAATATCCCTGCGTGCCTGGCCCTATCCTGGGACAAATATCCTCCGTGGCTCTATATTGGGACAAATATCCTTCCGTGGCATTACATTGGGACAAATATCTCTACGTTGCGTCCCTGGTTACTAAAATTAATTTTTTGCAATTCACAAATGTTTTATAAGCTTCATGACTATAATTGTTGCTGTTTGTAGTTCAAATAGTTTTCTTCATTGTGACCCCTTCTGGGCTGGTCTGTGGCCCACAATTTCAATATTGTTCTCCGTTCCCCTCCCCAAGTCTTCGTGGTCCCCGGGTTGGTGGAAGGGCCAAATGACCAATGTGGAGAACCGCTGGCTTAATGGACTGATCTTCTGTGGTAACTAAGTGCATATTACGTATTTATATAGATTGAGCCCTAATGGGGGGCATAGAACAGTAACACTATGACATGCCATGCATATCATAAGAGACAACAAAGGAGAGATGAACATGAGGTTGGATTATTACCCGCTTCCCCACCGCCCCCCCCCACCGCCACCCCCCTCAATATTAGTTCTATCGTATTTTAACGGTGGTAATTTAATCCATAGTATATAACTGACGTAGAGGTGTGAGATGTCAGTGATCTCACATTGTAGTTGCTCTGCTATATGAAGGTGGTAGCCATGACCTCTCCCTCGCAGTCTTTACTTCCCTAACTGATCCGCTATCCAGTTCAGGCTGGGTGGACCAGGGAGCCGTTGCTGTCTGAAAAACATTTCCGCCTCAACTGGGGAATGAACCCAGGACCACTCATATGCGAAGCCTGTGCGCTACCACTGCACCACGCGGAAGGTGTCCGGTCACGAAATATAGCACCACACACACACATAAAGAAGGAACGAGTAACTTTTATTCTTGGTATTAAAAACCTTTCCTATACTACGATTATATACACGAGTCCTATACTACCATCATCAGGTGCCATCCCAGCTGGCGTAGGCTATCGTGGCTTTCCACGTCTTTCTAATTTCAAGCATTTTGTATCAAGATCGTTGTTGTTTCCCTGTCGTGGCAGGCTGTTAAACTGTCTTATATTTTCTCACGTTGTCACCCTCTGTCTCTGTTGCCTTCAATCTTGCCTGTTGTGACTATGTTCTCCAAACCTCACAAAGTGGTAAAAAAATGAAGATTGTCTTTTTCTTATATTATTGATTAAGGTCCGTTTCACATTTGACTCTTTTGTTTTTCTGGAAGTCCATGGTATTCTCAGCATTCTTCTGTAGAACCACATCTCTAATTTACCACTTTCCTGTTTGGTTATTGTCAAAGACTCGCATTCATATGTTAGTATAGGGGTTATATAGCACTCTAGAACTCTTTCTCACCTCTAATGACAAGTTCATATTACACAATATATTTTTCATGTTTCTGAATGTTGTTTTTGTCTGTCCTATTCTGCTTCTTATTTCTGTTGAACTTCTTCCATCTGTTGTAATCGTTGTGCCTAATTTTAGAATATGGCTTCCTACTTACAATTTACGTGCCTAATTTTACTAGATCTGGCATAATGTCTGATTCTCAGTTCATTCTTCGAAAGAGTCAAAAAGGTCGGTGTCTGTATGAGTGTATGGCATTTATACCATGTTCTTCAGATGTTATATGGATTTATTTTCCATGGCATACTGCACGAGAGTGAACATGGGCTTGCGTGGAATGCCCTCGGTGAATTGAGAATGAATAATGGACATTAATGGAGACATTTTGCGATTGCTTGGCGAGTGACTATTGAATGTAGACATTACTATAAATGATGCATCAAGGTTAGGATCAGAATAATTTGGTGTTCAGTGTGGCCAATATAATCTCAGTATAGATTCCTGCCCCTGAACAGCCAATCATAAGCTTCGTTTGTCTCTGCAATCCAAAATAGTGGCCATCGACGGTAAAGACCTACGGGCAGAATCGAAACAAGCCTTCATGCGTCGTGTTTTCGCTTATTCCCTTGCATTTCTTTGTCGATGTTCTCAGGCGACACAGAGTATATACATAGCGACCAACGAAAATCATGAAAATAATATATTCATCACTTATGAAGGATTGTTTTGATTCTACCCAAAGGCTTTTACCATCAAATTCCACGTTCAAAATGATATGAAAACTAGTATTATTCAGACCTTAAGTTTGTCAGCTCTTGCAAAGAAGCAGATTATAAATTTTTCAATAACTAGTTTGTCAGTTCTTGCAAAGAAGAAGCAGATTATAAATTGTGCAATACCACGATTGATAAATTTCCAGAACAATTATACGTGCGAATATTTTTATGCATTCTCGAGCTTTTGTATAAAATTCTCACGATCCCAGACTTGAATGATGCCCACACATTCAGGTTGACTGGGCACAAATTACATACTTCATTCTAACTACAAATTAATGCCACCTTCTCCTCAAGCGGAGTTTCTCTAGCACTAGACCGTACCCGATAGTTTTGCTGAGTAAAGACATTCATTTTGTCCATACTTCGCGTCTACAAGCTCGATGTGCATAACAGCAGGTCTAATCATAACATAAAAATGTTTTTTTTTTAAATTTAGAAGTATAAAGAATGTGAATATTCGTGATCATCCACAGATGTTTGGGTACAAGGATATACTAAAACCACACAATTTACCATATCACGATTAAAATTCGTTCTAAACAAATATTGATCGACAGTGACTGGATGTAGAGAATATTTCCAGTGTGCGTAGAATGACTTTTATATTTGTGCCGGGACATGAGGGAGTCCGAGGTAATGAGAGAGTGATCGTAACCACAATTTTTGTAGTTGCAGTGTAAAAACCTGTTGAATGTAGACACTGCTACAGTTGATGTATCTAGGATACGATTGTTGAATGTAGACACTGCTACAGTTGATGTATCTAGGATACGATTGTTGAATGTAGACGCTGCTACAGTTGATGTATCTAGGATACGATTGTTGAATGTAGACGCTGCTACAGTTGATGTATCTAGGATACGATTGTTGAATGTAGACGCTGCTACAGTTGATGTATCTAGGATACGATTGTTGAATGTAGACACTGCTACAGTTGATGTATCTAGGATACGATTGTTGAATGTAGACACTGCTACAGTTGATGTATCTAGGATACGATTGTTGAATGTAGACACTGCTATAGTTGATGTATCTAGGATACGATTGTTGAATGTAGACACTGCTACAGTTGATGTATCTAGGATACGATTGTTGAATGTAGACACTGCTACAGTTGATGTATCTAGGATACGATTGTTGAATGTAGACACTGCTACAGTTGATGTATCTAGGATACGATTGTTGAATGTAGACGCTGCTACAGTTGATGTATCTAGGATACGATTGTTGAATGTAGACACTGCTACAGTTGATGTATCTAGGATACGATTGTTGAATGTAGACGCTGCTACAGTTGATGTATCTAGGATAGGATTGGAATAATGTAGACGCTACTACAGTTGATGTATCTAGGATAAGATTGGAATAATGTAGACACTACTATAGATGATAGATCTAGGATAAGATTGGAAGAATGTAGACACTACTATAGATGATAGATCTAGGATAAGATCGGAAGAATGTAGACACTACTATAGATGATAGATCTAGGATAAGATTGGAAGAATGTAGACACTACTATAGATGATAGATCTAGGATAAGATTGGAATAATGTAGACACTACTATAGATGATAGATCTAGGATAAGATTGGAAGAATGTAGACACTACTATAGATGATAGATCTAGGATAAGATTGGAATAATGTAGACACTACTATAGATGATAGATCTAGGATAAGATTGGAAGAATGTAGACACTACTATAGATGATAGATCTAGGATAAGATTGGAAGAATGTAGACACTACTATAGATGATAGATCTAGGATAAGATTGGAAGAATGTAGACACTACTATAGATGATAGATCTAGGATAAGATTGGAATAATGTAGACACTACTATAGATGATAGATCTAGGATAAGATTGGAATAATGTAGACACTACTATAGATGATAGATCTAGGATAAGATTGGAATAATGTAGACACTACTATAGATGATAGATCTAGGATAAGATTGGAATAATGTAGACACTACTATAGATGATAGATCTAGGATAATATTGGAATAATGTAGACACTACTATAGATGATAGATCTAGGATAAGATTGGAAGAATGTAGACACTACTATAGATGATAGATCTAGGATAAGATTGGAAGAATGTAGACACTACTGTAGATGATAGATCTAGGATAAGTTTGGAATAATGTAGACACTACTGTAGATGATAGATCTAGGATAAGATTGGAATAATGTAGACACTACTATAGATGATAGATCTAGGATAAGATTGGAATAATGTAGACACTACTATAGATGATAGATCTAGGATAAGATTGGAAGAATGTAGACACTACTATAGATGATAGATCTAGGATAAGATTGGAATAATGTAGACACTACTATAGATGATAGATCTAGGATAAGATTGGAATAATGTAGACACTACTATAGATGATAGATCTAGGATAAGATTGGAAGAATGTAGACACTACTATAGATGATAGATCTAGGATAAGATTGGAATAATGTAGACACTACTATAGATGATAGATCTAGGATAAGATTGGAATAATGTAGACACTACTATAGATGATAGATCTAGGATAAGATTGGAATAATGTAGACACTACTATAGATGATAGATCTAGGATAAGATTGGAATAATGTAGACACTACTATAGATGATAGATCTAGGATAAGATTGGAAGAATGTAGACACTACTATAGATGATAGATCTAGGATAAGATTGGAAGAATGTAGACACTACTATAGATGATAGATCTAGGATAAGATTGGAATAATGTAGACACTACTATAGATGATAGATCTAGGATAAGATTGGAAGAATGTAGACACTACTATAGATGATAGATCTAGGATAAGATTGGAATAATGTAGACACTACTATAGATGATAGATCTAGGATAAGATTGGAATAATGTAGACACTACTATAGATGATAGATCTAGGATAAGATTGGAAGAATGTAGACACTACTATAGATGATAGATCTAGGATAAGATTGGAATAATGTAGACACTACTATAGATGATAGATCTAGGATAAGATTGGAATAATGTAGACACTACTATAGATGATAGATCTAGGATAAGATTGGAATAATGTAGACACTACTATAGATGATAGATCTAGGATAAGATTGGAATAATGTAGACACTACTATAGATGATAGATCTAGGATAAGATTGGAATAATGTAGACACTACTATAGATGATAGATCTAGGATAAGATTGGAAGAATGTAGACACTACTATAGATGATAGATCTAGGATAAGATTGGAAGAATGTAGACACTACTATAGATGATAGATCTAGGATAAGATTGGAATAATGTAGACACTACTATAGATGATAGATCTAGGATAAGATTGGAAGAATGTAGACACTAGTATAGATGATAGATCTAGGATAAGATTGGAATAATGTAGACACTACTATAGATGATAGATCTAGGATACTATGGTTGAATGTAGATGCTACTATATATAATACATCTAGGATAAGATTGTTGAATGTAGACACTGCTACAGTTGATGTATCTAGGTTACGATTGTTGAATGTAGACACTGCTATAGATGATATATGTATGATACGGTTGTTGAATTTTCCCTGTCTCCGTAGTCAATCAACAATTAAAATTACGACATTGCATGACACAATCAACACTGAACAAATTACACTATTCTCTCTATCGGCAAACAGAAATACTTTTTAAAGACACTTCAAATAATTACACTAGATTAAATTTCTCCCCTGAGATCATTGAACATTGATTTCATAGTTGACAAGACTGCATTACGTACTCGGATAACGAATAAATGTACATGTTTGATGAATATGGCATGCTCTAGTTTCAACTCTGCTGAGTTCCGTACTTTGTATTTTTGTTATAAACAGTGTCAATCTGGCAATCTGATGAATGGTAATCTTTACTTGAAATTTAATTAAATCTGGTAAAATGTCAATTCTCAAGTAATTACAATTTCTGGTACACTGACGGAAGAGAGGTGTTAGAATATATGGTGATTTGCATGGTGAAGTGATGAGAAAGTAGACAACAGAGGAGAGAGAGAGAGAGAGAAGTGATGAGAAAATAGTGGAGAAGAGAGTGATGAGAAAGTAGACAGTGGGGGGGGGAAGTAATTAGAAAGTAGACAATGGAGGAGAGTGAGACAGAAGTGACGAGAAAGTAGACAGTGGGGAGAGAGAGAAGTGGTTAGACAGTAGACAATGGAGGAGAAAGTGTTAGAATACATGGTGACCGCAAGGTGAAGTGTTGAAAATTTAGACAATAGATAAGAGAGAGAAGTGATGAGAACCTAGACTGGAGGAGGAAGAGAAGTGATGAGAGCCTAGACTGGAGGAGGGAGAGAAGTGATGAGAACGGAGACAGTGGAGGAGGGAGAGAAGTGATGAGAACGGAGACAGTGGAGGAAGGAGAGAAGTGATGAGAACGGAGACAGTGGAGGAGGGAGAGAAGTGATGAGAGCCTAGACTGGAGGAGGAAGAGAAGTGATGAGAGCCTAGACTGGAGGAGGGAGAGAAGTGATGAGAACGGAGACAGTGGAGGAGGGAGAGAAGTGATGAGAACGGAGACAGTGGAGGAAGGAGAGAAGTGATGAGAACGGAGACAGTGGAGGAAGGAGAGAAGTGATGAGAACGGAGACAGTGGAGGAGGGAGAGAAGTGATGAGAGCCTAGACTGGAGGAGGAAGAGAAGTGATGAGAGCCTAGACTGGAGGAGAGAGAGAAGTGATGAGAACGGAGACAGTGGAGGAGGGAGAGAAGTGATGAGAACGGAGACAGTGGAGGAAGGAGAGAAGTGATGAGAACGGAGACAGTGGAGGAGGGAGAGAAGTGATGAGAGCCTAGACTGGAGGAGGGAGAGAAGTGATGAGAACCTAGACTGGAGGAGGGAGAGAAGTGAGAACGGAGACAGTGGAGGAGGGAGAGAAGTGATGAGAGCCTAGACTGGAGGAGGGAGAGAAGTGATGAGAACCTAGACTGGAGGAGGGAGAGAAGTGATGAGAACGGAGACAGTGGAGGAGGGAGAGAAGTGATGAGAACGGAGACAGTGGAGGAGGGAGAGAAGTGAAGAGAACGGAGACAGTGGAGGAGGAAGAGAAGTGATGAGAGCCTAGACTGGAGGAGGGAGAGAAGTGATGAGAGCCTAGACTGGAGGAGGGAGAGAAGTGATGAGAACCTAGACTGGAGGAGGGAGAGAAGTGATGAGAACGGAGACAGTGGAGGAGGGAGAGAAGTGATGAGAGCCTAGACTGGAGGAGGGAGAGAAGTGATGAGAACCTAGACTGGAGGAGGGAGAGAAGTGATGAGAACGGAGACAGTGGAGGAGGGAGAGAAGTGATGAGAACGGAGACAGTGGAGGAGGGAGAGAAGTGATGAGAACGGAGACAGTGGAGGAGGGAGAGAAGTGATGAGAGCCTAGACTGGAGGAGGAAGAGAAGTGATGAGAGCCTAGACTGGAGGAGGAAGAGAAGTGATGAGAGCCTAGACTGGAGGAGGGAGAGAAGTGATGAGAGCCTAGACTGGAGGAGGGAGAGAAGTGATGAGAACGGAGACAGTGGAGGAGGGAGAGAAGTGATGAGAGCCTAGACTGGAGGAGGAAGAGAAGTGATGAGAGCCTAGACTGGAGGAGGAAGAGAAGTGATGAGAGCCTAGACTGGAGGAGGAAGAGAAGTGATGAGAGCCTAGACTGGAGGAGGGAGAGAAGTGATGAGAACGGAGACAGTGGAGGAGGGAGAGAAGTGATGAGAACGGAGACAGTGGAGGAAGGAGAGAAGTGATGAGAACGGAGACAGTGGAGGAGGGAGAGAAGTGATGAGAACCTAGACAGTGGAGGGAGAGAAGTGATGAGAACGGAGACAGTGGAGGAGGGAGAGAAGTGATGAGAACGGAGACAGTGGAGTAGGGAGAGAAGTGATGAGAACGGAGACAGTGGAGGAGGGAGAGAAGTGATGAGAACGGAGACAGTGGAGGAGGGAGAGAAGTGATGAGAACGGAGACAGTGGAGGAGGGAGAGAAGTGATGAGAACGGAGACAGTGGAGGAGGGAGAGAAGTGATGAGAACCTAGACAGTGGAGGGAGAGAAGTGATGAGAACGGAGACAGTGGAGGAGGGAGAGAAGTGATGAGAACGGAGACAGTGGAGGAGGGAGAGAAGTGATGAGAACGGAGACAGTGGAGGAGGGAGAGAAGTGATGAGAACGGAGACAGTGGAGGAGGGAGAGAAGTGATGAGAACGGAGACAGTGGAGGAGGGAGAGAAGTGATGAGAACGGAGACAGTGGAGGAGGGAGAGAAGTGATGAGAGCCTAGACTGGAGGAGGAAGAGAAGTGATGAGAGCCTAGACTGGAGGAGGAAGAGAAGTGATGAGAGCCTAGACTGGAGGAGGAAGAGAAGTGATGAGAGCCTAGACTGGAGGAGGGAGAGAAGTGATGAGAACGGAGACAGTGGAGGAGGGAGAGAAGTGATGAGAACGGAGACAGTGGAGGAGGGAGAGAAGTGATGAGAACGGAGACAGTGGAGGAGGGAGAGAAGTGATGAGAACCTAGACAGTGGAGGGAGAGAAGTGATGAGAACGGAGACAGTGGAGGAGGGAGAGAAGTGATGAGAACGGAGACAGTGGAGGAGGGAGAGAAGTGATGAGAACGGAGACAGTGGAGGAGGGAGAGAAGTGATGAGAACGGAGACAGTGGAGGAGGGAGAGAAGTGATGAGAACGGAGACAGTGGAGGAGGGAGAGAAGTGATGAGAACGGAGACAGTGGAGGGAGAGAAGTGATGAGAACGGAGACAGTGGAGGAGGGAGAGAAGTGATGAGAACGGAGACAGTGGAGGAGGGAGAGAAGTGATGAGAACGGAGACAGTGGAGGAAGGAGAGAAGTGATGAGAGCCTAGACTGGAGGAGGAAGAGAAGTGATGAGAGCCTAGACTGGAGGAGGAAGAGAAGTGATGAGAGCCTAGACTGGAGGAGGGAGAGAAGTGATGAGAGCCTAGACTGGAGGAGGGAGAGAAGTGATGAGAACCTAGACTGGAGGAGGGAGAGAAGTGATGAGAACGGAGACAGTGGAGGAGGGAGAGAAGTGATGAGAGCCTAGACTGGAGGAGGGAGAGAAGTGATGAGAACCTAGACTGGAGGAGGGAGAGAAGTGATGAGAACGGAGACAGTGGAGGAGGGAGAGAAGTGATGAGAACGGAGACAGTGGAGGAGGGAGAGAAGTGATGAGAACGGAGACAGTGGAGGAGGGAGAGAAGTGATGAGAGCCTAGACTGGAGGAGGAAGAGAAGTGATGAGAGCCTAGACTGGAGGAGGAAGAGAAGTGATGAGAGCCTAGACTGGAGTAGGGAGAGAAGTGATGAGAGCCTAGACTGGAGGAGGGAGAGAAGTGATGAGAACGGAGACAGTGGAGGAGGGAGAGAAGTGATGAGAGCCTAGACTGGAGGAGGAAGAGAAGTGATGAGAGCCTAGACTGGAGGAGGAAGAGAAGTGATGAGAGCCTAGACTGGAGGAGGGAGAGAAGTGATGAGAACGGAGACAGTGGAGGAGGGAGAGAAGTGATGAGAACGGAGACAGTGGAGGAAGGAGAGAAGTGATGAGAACGGAGACAGTGGAGGAGGGAGAGAAGTGATGAGAACCTAGACAGTGGAGGGAGAGAAGTGATGAGAACGGAGACAGTGGAGGAGGGAGAGAAGTGATGAGAACGGAGACAGTGGAGTAGGGAGAGAAGTGATGAGAACGGAGACAGTGGAGGAGGGAGAGAAGTGATGAGAACGGAGACAGTGGAGGAGGGAGAGAAGTGATGAGAACGGAGACAGTGGAGGAGGGAGAGAAGTGATGAGAACGGAGACAGTGGAGGAGGGAGAGAAGTGATGAGAACGGAGACAGTGGAGGAGGGAGAGAAGTGATGAGAACCTAGACAGTGGAGGGAGAGAAGTGATGAGAACGGAGACAGTGGAGGAGGGAGAGAAGTGATGAGAACGGAGACAGTGGAGGAGGGAGAGAAGTGATGAGAACGGAGACAGTGGAGGAGGGAGAGAAGTGATGAGAACGGAGACAGTGGAGGAGGGAGAGAAGTGATGAGAACGGAGACAGTGGAGGAGGGAGAGAAGTGATGAGAACGGAGACAGTGGAGGAGGGAGAGAAGTGATGAGAACGGAGACAGTGGAGGAGGGAGAGAAGTGATGAGAACGGAGACAGTGGAGGAGGGAGAGAAGTGATGAGAACCTAGACTGGAGGAGGAAGAGAAGTGATGAGAGCCTAGACTGGAGGAGGAAGAGAAGTGATGAGAGCCTAGACTGGAGGAGGAAGAGAAGTGATGAGAGCCTAGACTGGAGGAGGGAGAGAAGTGATGAGAACGGAGACAGTGGAGGAGGGAGAGAAGTGATGAGAACGGAGACAGTGGAGGAGGGAGAGAAGTGATGAGAACGGAGACAGTGGAGGAGGGAGAGAAGTGATGAGAACGGAGACAGTGGAGGAGGGAGAGAAGTGATGAGAACGGAGACAGTGGAGGAGGGAGAGAAGTGATGAGAACGGAGACAGTGGAGGAGGGAGAGAAGTGATGAGAACGGAGACAGTGGAGGAGGGAGAGAAGTGATGAGAACGGAGACAGTGGAGGAGGGAGAGAAGTGATGAGAACGGAGACAGTGGAGGAGGGAGAGAAGTGATGAGAACGGAGACATTGGAGGAGGGAGAGAAGTGATGAGAACGGAGACAGTGGAGGAGGGAGAGAAGTGATGAGAACCTAGACTGGAGGAGGAAGAGAAGTGATGAGAGCCTAGACTGGAGGAGGAAGAGAAGTGATGAGAGCCTAGACTGGAGGAGGAAGAGAAGTGATGAGAGCCTAGACTGGAGGAGGGAGAGAAGTGATGAGAACGGAGACAGTGGAGGAGGGAGAGAAGTGATGAGAACGGAGACAGTGGAGGAGGGAGAGAAGTGATGAGAACGGAGACAGTGGAGGAGGGAGAGAAGTGATGAGAACCTAGACAGTGGAGGGAGAGAAGTGATGAGAACGGAGACAGTGGAGGAGGGAGAGAAGTGATGAGAACGGAGACAGTGGAGGAGGGAGAGAAGTGATGAGAACGGAGACAGTGGAGGAGGGAGAGAAGTGATGAGAACGGAGACAGTGGAGGAGGGAGAGAAGTGATGAGAACGGAGACAGTGGAGGAGGGAGAGAAGTGATGAGAACGGAGACAGTGGAGGAGGGAGAGAAGTGATGAGAACGGAGACAGGGGAGGAGGGAGAGAAGTGATGAGAACCTAGACAGTGGAGGGAGAGAAGTGATGAGAACGGAGACAGTGGAGGAGGGAGAGAAGTGATGAGAACGGAGACAGTGGAGGAGGGAGAGAAGTGATGAGAACGGAGACAGTGGAGGAGGGAGAGAAGTGATGAGAACGGAGACAGTGGAGGAGGGAGAGAAGTGATGAGAACGGAGACAGTGGAGGAGGGAGAGAAGTGATGAGAACGGAGACAGTGGAGGAGGGAGAGAAGTGATGAGAACGGAGACAGTGGAGGAGGGAGAGAAGTGATGAGAACGGAGACAGTGGAGGAGGGAGAGAAGTGATGAGAACGGAGACAGTGGAGGAGGGAGAGAAGTGATGAGAACCTAGACAGTGGAGGAGGGAGAGAAGTGATGAGAACGGAGACAGTGGAGGAGGGAGAGAAGTGATGAGAACGGAGACAGTGGAGGAGGGAGAGAAGTGATGAGAACGGAGACAGTGGAGGAGGGAGAGAAGTGATGAGAACGGAGACAGTGGAGGAGGGAGAGAAGTGATGAGAAAGTAGACAGTGGAGGAGGGAGAGAAGTGATGAGAGCGGAGACAGTGGAGGGAGAGAAGTGATGAGAAAGTAGACAGTGGAGGAGGGAGAGAAGTGATGAGAACGGAGACAGTGGAGGAGGGAGAGAAGTGATGAGAACGGAGACAGTGGAGGAGGGAGAGAAGTGATGAGAACGGAGACAGTGGAGGAGGGAGAGAAGTGATGAGAACGGAGACAGTGGAGGAGGGAGAGAAGTGATGAGAACGGAGACAGTGGAGGAGGGAGAGAAGTGATGAGAAAGTAGACAGTGGAGGAGGGAGAGAAGTGATGAGAGCGGAGACAGTGGAGGGAGAGAAGTGATGAGAAAGTAGACAGTGGAGGAGGGAGAGAAGTGATGAGAACGGAGACAGTGGAGGAGGGAGAGAAGTGATGAGAACGGAGACAGTGGAGGAGGGAGAGAAGTGATGAGAGCGGAGACAGTGGAGGAGGGAGAGAAGTGATGAGAGCGGAGACAGTGGAGGAGGGAGAGAAGTGATGAGAGCGGAGACAGTGGAGGAGGGAGAGAAGTGATGAGAACGGAGATAGTGGAGGAAGGATAGAAGTGATGAGAACGGAGACAGTGGAGGAGGGAGAGAAGTGATGAGAACGGAGACAGTGGAGGAGGGAGAGAAGTGATGAGAGCGGAGACAGTGGAGGAGGGAGAGAAGTGATGAGAACGGAGACAGTGGAGGAGGGAGAGAAGTGATGAGAACGGAGACAGTGGAGGAGGGAGAGAGTAGTGTTAGAATACATGGTGACCGCACAGGGAAGTTTTGAGAAAGGAGACAATGGAGAAGAGAGAGAAAAGTGATGAAAAAGTAGACAATGCAGGAGAGAGAAGTATTGAGAATATAGATAATGGAGGAGAGAGAGAAGTGTTGAGAACGTAGTCAATGGAGAAGAGAGAGAAGTGATGTGGTAGTAGACAGCGCAGGAGAGAGACAAGTGATGCGAAAGTAGACATCGGAGTAAAGAGCGAATTGATGAGACAGCAGATATTGGAGGAGAGAGAAATGACGACACAATATACATTGGAGGAGTGAGAAATGACGAGAAAGTAGACATTGAAGGAGAGAGAAATGAGAAAGTAGACATTGGAGGAGAGAAAAATTACGATAAAGTAGACATTGGAGGAGAGAAAAATTACGATAAAGTAGACAGTAGAGGAGAGAAAAATTACGATAAAGTAGACAGTGGAGGAGTGAGAAATGTTGAGAAAATAGATATTGAAGGATAGAGAAATGACGAGAAAGTAGACATTGGAGGAGAGAGAAATGACGATAAAATAGAAATTGGAGTAGAGAGAAATTCTGAGAAAGTAGACATTGTAAGAGAAAGAGATAATACTTATGATAGTGTACCCTCAAGACATTAATATGATATCAACTGAAGAACTGATTGACGTTAGATCTAATCTAGTTTGGTAAGTTCATAATTACCACTGCAATGTTTTAATTCAGAAGATGGTGGTCGTAGATTCAGGTAATACAAGTATTGATTGTGATGAGGTACATGTTTATGAAGAGTATAATAGTATTGGTGGTGATGATGATGATGGTGGTGGTAGTGGTAATGGTGCAAGTGATGATCACAAGAGTGATGATGATGACGATGATGACGACGACTAAAGCAAATGTGACAACAATAATAGCAATAATGATGATGATTTTGATGACGGTGATGGTCGCAATGGGAATAATGATGACACTGGGGTTTATGAATGTGATGACGACAACGGTGATGATGGAGATGAGGTTGACGGTTAAAATGGTGATGATTATGTGAAAGATGGTGATGATGGTGATATTTCTTGATTATTATGTATAAAGGATTGGTGTAATCACTCATGAGCGGTCAAATATTGATGAATCTACTAGTATTCAATCAAAATTACAACTACCGAATACATGAACAGTGAGTACGCCTACTTCTTACACTAGAACTGTCTATGAAGTTGTCCTTCATGGAGAAGATTTATGTATTGTGGTGCGGATGTTAGCTTTTGTAAAACCATCACTTGATTGTCTAGCCTGACATGAACAGATTATTGTAGGTTTTACAAACTTTGAAACGAGAGCTCTGCGGGAGATTCGATAATAACAAATATGAAAGTAGTCCGGCTGCTTTCCATTGTTTCACGATCGTTGTTAGTAACGTTTATATCGCACTCAATAAAAGGTAATACTGCTTAGTCAAACTGTATGAAAATTGTACTTACGTAGAAAATAGGTAATGAAGTTTTACTGCACGATGACTAAAACAATATCACTGTCGGATGCTCACGTGAAATAATATACAGGATATAATCATAGAAATAACAATACACATTACATAATCGACGTATCGATCAAAAGGCCTTATCAAGGTAAGCACATAACATCACGACGAGTAGAAATGACAACACCACACAAACTTCCCCGAGCGAAATATGGATGTCAGATGCAGGAAGGACATGAATAGGAAGTACATAAAAACGTAAATATAGATGGAGACGAAACGAACAAAGAGAAAGACGTAAATAATGGAACAAAATGAAAAAAGACACATGCCACACCGACCGAGAACTAGGCACAAGAGTGGTCGGAATTTAGTCCAAAAGCCTTGAGGGTACCCGACTAAAAAATAAGACGATTTTCTAGAGCGTACCTAGGTCTATCATATGTGGTGCAGGAAGTTCAGGTCACTGCCATCAGATCCTGCACCACCGATGATAGTGTGTTGGTCGTCGTGCAGTAAAACTTCATTACCTGTTTCCTACGGAAATACTACGTTTATATTCAACAGGTTTTCTTAGCCATGATAGAAGTTCTCAAACATGGCGGACACATACACACACACACACACACACACACACACAATTCATTATCTTTTAGTTTCTACGACATTATCATCTTTCTTTGCGAAGGAGGTACACCATCATTATCTGAGTTTCTATCTCGTCGAAACGTCGATTTGTTCTGTTGTATGTGTCATGTGACGAATTCTCTCCAGATAGACAGACATACCGACCGATAGACAGACAGACAGACATACCGACCGACCGACAGACAGACAGACCGACAGTCAGACAGACCGACAGACAGACCGACCGACCGACAGACAGACAGACAGACGGACATACCGACCGACCGACAGACCGACCGACCGACAGACAGACAGACATACCGACAGACAGACAGACAGACCGACAGACAGACCGACCGACCGACCGACAGACAGACAGACAGACAGACGTACCGACAGACAGACAGATAGATAGTTCAGATAAATAGATAAATAAATAGACAGACAGATAGATAGTTCAGATAAATAGATAAATAAATAGACAGACAGACAGACCGACCGACCGACAGACAGACATACCGACAGACAGACCGACAGACAGACCGACCGACCGACAGACAGACCGTCCGACCGACAGACAGACAGACATACATACCGACAGACAGACAGACCGACAGACCGACCGACAGACAGACAGACCGACAGACAGACAGATAGATAGTTCAGATAAATAGATAAATAAATAGACAGACAGATAGATAATCTATTTATTCCTCGCATGTTCTCTTCTTGTTCTGTGTGCTACTGTTCTTAGACATCTCATTTCACACGTACTAAGCTTTCTTAATTTTTTTAATTTTTTTTTGGTAAGCGCCCACGTCTGACAATGACAACACAATGTTGGTAGCAAGATTGAATTTATGATTTACTTTTTGTTTCCATCGCGATAGATTTATGTTTCAAACTTGTTGTAAGTCTGTGTATTATTGAAGATGTATTTAAGTAAAATGACCATTAACCTGAACGCAGAATAAGCACATTCAGCACCCCATTATAATCTTGTAGCATAGTCAGTAAAAGCTGAGTTCAAGGCGCCGTCTCACGGAACTGCACACTGCTGGAGCTTATGGAAAAACAATCTTTCAGCGAAGATTATATCACGCACAAAATAAACATAACCGGAAATGGCGTCTGAAGCAAAAATGTCCTAACTGAAATCACAGTTGCTGAAGTCTATCACACGAATAATGACACATCTGTTTTGTATTAACATGTTTGTTGTCAGTGATAAGCGGTTCATGTGATTTCGTCTATTGGTCCAATGTCTGCGGAGAAAAATTTGTAGGTGTTTGCCAGTTATTGCTTTCTTTCATATAATTTGTTACATTTGACTAATGTCGACATCCTATTGACATCATCGTCATCATCATGCGCTGTGCCGGGTGGCAAAGACAATCATCGATCTCCCCAACATTCTATCTACAACACAGTGAGTGTATCATCCCTACCGTTGAACTTCTGCCATACAACAATATATCTACAACACAGTGAGTGTATCATCCCTACCGTTGAACTTCTGCCATACAACAATATATCTACAACACAGTGAGTGTATCATCCCTACCGTTGAACTTCTGCCATACAACAATATATCTACAACACAGTGAGTGTATCATCCCTACCGTTGAACTTCTGCCATACAACAATATATCTACAACACAGTGAGTGTATCATCCCTACCGTTGAACCTCTGCCATCCTTTGAAAACAAAGGCCTACGTACCATTCTGAATGTTACGTGCAGTGACTTTAAATCTAACACTACTATAAGAGAGAAAGCAAACAAACATATATATCTTCCTTCACTAGACAAAGGCGTTGAACTTACATCGGCAAGGTTCTCAGAGTGAACAGCCTAAGAATTCCCCAGCATTCACTACATTGGGTGTCACCTGGAATAAGAAGAAGAGGGAGACCTAGAGAAACTCTACGAAGAACCATTAATAGAGAAGGCATGTCAATGAACAACACGCAAGAACTGAAAGACCTGGCAACACAAAGACAGAAATAGAAAGCTATGGTTTCTGCCCTATGCGCCGCCTATGGCCCTGGAGGAACATAACATAACATAACATAACTCCAGCCACATATTTAATATAAGGGTTGTTACCCTACACTGAAACATGTATCCCATCATATTGTTTTACAACTTAAGCTGAAATCTTGCCGCTACCATCACATGATATCGCATCGCCAGTGCAATATGTACGGTCGTCTTGTGAACTCCAAGTACGTACGACTGAGATATATTTGTGACACGGACCTACTAAGCGCACTCTACCACCGATCTGTGCCTCGTCCTATTATGCTGGTTCCTAATCACAAATATTGAAAGCTCACTTATAAAAATGAAATTATGGAGCTCTGCGATCGCCTGTGTCATTCGCCAGGATACCTGATGATATAATTGGATGTAAACACTCAATGTAACAGATAAACAAGTTTGTTATAGAAAGGATGGGAAGGTGATCACGCCTTTCTGGAGAAAATGTAAGGTAAACATAATTGTTATTCATCTGTTCCTATTGATGATTTCCTATTACTAGGAAAATATATGTAGACAAGCTAACAAACAGAATGATGATTCTCAACGGGAATTCAATATTTCAGTACTATCAACAAGTTCAGAGGTTCAGAAGTCGTAGAAGATTGACTTCACTGTACTCTGTTTCCTATATTTACTCCGTCCATCTCAACGAAGCGGCACGTCGCCTGCCGAGAGTACCACTCATAGAACGTAACTCCGTAGCTTCAAGCGATAATCCACAGATATCTCCGAAACAATCCATTTTTTAAACAAGACGACAAGAGCCGGATTCGAACCCATGACATCTTGAACACAAGGCGAACAGCTTAACAATTACGCTAGGTAGATCGTAGTATCGATCCAACGATATTATGAGCGTTTTGCTATTATTTCATCAACGATATTGGCTGATTTCTCCAGAGCTCTCTTTCACAGCAAGAAACGCTATTGGCTGATTTCTCCAGAGCTCTCTTTGACAACAAGAAGATTCCAACTCTCAATGGTTGGCAATACATTGATAAGAAGTCTTTCATCTGTCTTGTCGCATTGGTGAAAACGTCATCTGCATCACAATGTAATAGTTTCTCCAGAGCTGTCTTTCACATCAAGAAACGCTCGAACTGACAACTGTGGACAATGCATTGTTTTAGACACAGACGATCTCAACTCTAAACGGTGGACAATGCATTGAGATGATGTCTCCTACACAGATTTAGACTTTGTTGATTTTCTACAAACAAATTACAAACAAGTTAAAAATGAGAATTATAAAATGCTACATCTATTTTGTATTAATGTATGGTTCAGAAACATGGACACTAAATAAACAATTAGAAGACAGAATTGATGCCTTTGAGATGTGGGTATATAGAAGAATAGGGAGAACATCATAGAAAGATAAGAAAACAAATAAAGAGGTGCTAAAGACACTTAATATGAGGAAAGAACTACTAAGAGAAATAAAGATCAAGCAAATAAAATATTTTGGACACATTAAAAGACATGACACCTTATTGAAGACCTTACTTGAGGGTAAAGTCAAAGGGAAGCGAGCATGAGGTAGGCAGAGATACAAGTGGGAGAGTAACATTACACGATGGTCGGGATTACAGTCTAGCAGAGAGCCACTCCAAGACAAGAGACAGGAGATGTTGGAGATAAGTTGCAGCCAACCTTCGTTGCGGAGACGGCACTTAATGATGATGATGAGGTTGCTTTTCTAAATTTCTGCATTGTTGGCGGCATGAGCCTCAGCCCCCTGGTCACACATCATTTCCTTATCAGATGTGCCTACAGCAATCCTCGCCATTCCACTATGCAATGCAACATGTTTGCATGATTCTCTGCTCTTGCATTGGATTGTCATGTCTTGCACAAAGCTCTTGCTCATCACAACTTGTTTGCTACATGATCCTAGCCGGAGCTCCGTGTGCACGTTAGCTGGGACTATGGTAAGGGCCCCAAACGTATTGTGCAGTACTGAGTTCTCTAAAAATTGCACCACACAGGGAAACAATAACAAAATACGAATATTTTTTGGTATACATTTGTCAATACTACATTGTTCCAGTCAGGATGTTGCGCGGAGATGGTGCTTCAGAGATGTAGCTATGTCCTTAAGGTTGCATGGAGATGGTACTTCAGAGATGTAGCTATGTGCTAAAGGTTGCAAGTAGATAGTACATCAGAGATGTAGCTATGTGCTAAGTGTTGCGTGGAGATGGTGCGTATAGTTGTTTGTTAAAGGTTGCACGGAGATTAACGTGTAGTACATTCCATGAACAGTGTGAGTACACTCCATGTAAAGTGTGAGTACACTACATGTACAGTGTGAGTACACTTCATGTACAGTGTGAGTACACTACATGTACAGTGTGAGTACACTTCATGTACAGTGTGAGTACACTTCATGTACAGTGTGAGTACACTACATGTACAGTGTGAGTACACTCCATGTACAGTGTGAGTACACTTCATGTACAGTGTGAGTACACTCCATGTACAGTGTGAGTACACTTCATGTACAGTGTGAGTACACTCCATGTACAGTGTGAGTACACTACATGTACAGTGTGAGTACACTACATGTACAGTGTGAGTACACTTCATGTACAGTGTGAGTACACTACATGTACAGTGTGAGTTTAAAATGTATTCTCCGACAGAAACATGGCAACTTCTTACTAAGGATAATCTAACCATGGACCTCATCTGTGTGATACTAACGCTCTAATCTCTCGACCATGCGCCACAAGAAAACAAAAGATCTAACATAACGGACGTTCGGTGTTGAGATGTGACACAATCTACTTGAACCTTACATAACGACTTCTGCAAGAGATAGATACCGACATTTGGCACGCCCATGACACAAATGTCAGAATTATCTAGTTATTAACGGAATAAATATTCACTGAAATACACCAGAAACTGGATAGTGCACTCTTTATAGAGAAATATGACGTTAGAATTACATAGTTGAGCTGTGACCATCGATAATACAAGACCTACAGACTAATTAAAAAACAAATGATCTAAAATGTCTTATTTTACTAATTGCCTTGGTTTTTATTGGCTATTACACAATGTATAATTATAGTGACCAATGAAATCCACGAGAATTGTCAAATGAGTCGTCAAGAAGGTTTGATATTAGGAGTATATCAGTATGTCTTAGAAATCTCAGCGGCACAGTGAAAACGTTCTGCCTGACAAATCATCCAGACATCCAATTATGTCTGATCCTACGTGTTTCAGATGTGGTAGGGGATTCTATGCCAGAATTAGACTTTGTAGTCATCTCCGCACACAACAGAGAGATGCAACAACACAAGTCTGAAACTGTTATCATCATCGCCTGCGACGACGGCTATTATTGTAAACGGTCTTAACTGAGCATAGGTTATATGGGACCAACAGAACGCAAGGTTATATGGGACCAACAGAACGCAAGGTTATGTGGGACCAACAGAACGCAAGGTTATATGGGACCAACAGAACGCAAGGTTATGTGGGACCAATAGAACGCAAGGTTATGTGGGACCAACAGAACGCAAGGTTATGTGGGACCAATAGAACGCAAGGTTATATGGGACCAACAGAACGCAAGGTTATATGGGACCAACAGAACGCAAGGTTATATGGGACCAACAGAACGCAAGGTTATGTGGGACCAATAGAACGCAAGGTTATATGGGACCAACAGAACGCAAGGTTATATGGGACCAACAGAACGCAAGGTTATATGGGACCAACAGAACGCAAGGTTATGTGGGACCAACAGAATGCAAGGTTATATGGGACCAACAGAACGCAAGGTTATGTGGGACCAACAGAATGCAAGGTTATGTGGGATAAACAGAATGCAAGGTTATGTGGGATCAACAAAAGGCAAGGTTATGTGGGATCAACAGAAGGCCTTCGATAGACCCTGTTGGTCTGTCTCTATTACACTTTGCCCCCTGTTGGTTTAAGTTTATATTACACTTTGTCCCCTGTTTGTCCCAGTTTCCAACACACTTTGCCTTCTGTTTGTCCCAGTTTCTATTACACTTTGCCCCCTGTTGGTCTAAGTTTATATTACACTTTGTCCCCTGTTTGTCCCAGTTTCCAACACACTTTGCCTTCTGTTTGTCCCAGTTTCTATTACACTTTGCCCCCTGTTGGTCTAAGTTTATATTACACTTTGTCCCCATTTTGTCCCAGTTTCTAACTACTTGCAGTCTAGATTTTACCTCTGAAAATGATTGTAACCTAAATCAGAGTAACAGAGCTTTACACAGCGTCATAGATACATTTTGCTTAAGGGAAGTTGGTTACTTAAACAAAAAGGTCTTCGTATGCGTTTTCGTGTGTCATTCATTCATCAAGTGGCATATTCTTTCCAAAAAGTACTCTTTCCTATGGATCTCTTGCGGTCTTGTGCATGTTGTCCTGCATCTTTCAGTGACATGCGCAGGCATTCTTGAAAAACTCTTTTGTCCAACGGCGTCTTGGTCGGCCTTTGCCCCTGTTGCCTTCTATCATTTCCTCCAGTAACACTCCCTGCCGTTGTGTCTCTTAATCCCATATAGGGTCAGTGACCCAAATCCATGCTGAAGTCGGATGTGTCAGGCCGAAATGCGCAGATATCGCAGCAATGCTGTAAACTATGACACAACTCATTCCGTTCTCCGGACTACATCCTGCTAATATGCAGGAGTTTGAGAACGAACGCAGAAGAAGAAGAAGAATATGACCGAAAAAAACTAGCTTTTTCTGTAATATGGTGTTCAGAAGCCAGCCTTCCTGGACGTTAAATGCTCGTAACACCTCCTGGTTTGTTTTCTTCGCCGTCCATGATATTCTCAGAACTCTTCTATAACACTTTAATTCAAATGATGTTATTCTCTTGGCCACTGTTTTATTTAGTGTCCATGCTTCGCATCGATAATGTACGTTTTCGTGTGTACATTTCTGAATTGCATGAAACATGTGACGATCTGTTTTTTCTTCATCATCATCAAATTATGAACAGCTCAGAACAAGTTATAATTCTACGCCTCAGAACAAGTTATAATTCTACGCCTCAGAACAAGTTATAATTCTACGCCTCAGAACAAGTTATAATTCTACGCCTCAGAACAAGTTATAATTCTACGCCTCAGAACAAGTTATAATTCTACGCCTCAGAACAAGTTATAATTCTACGCCTCAGAACAAGTTATAATTCTACGCCTCAGAACAAGTTATAATTCTACGCCTCAGAACAAGTTATAATTCTACGCCTCAGAACAGTACATAACCGACTCCGCAGTCACATGTATACAAAGTTCAAGATTGGCAACACTGCCATGTGTACATATGGACAGGCAGCACAGAGTGCCAAACATATACTTCAAGAGTGTTCTGAGCATGAAATGCTGAGGCAGACATATTGGCAAGAGGAAACAACACTGGAATCAAAGCTCTATGGGACACTGTATGAACTACAAAAGACAGTGAGTTTTATTCAATAGGCAGAATTACAGATATGATGATGATGGTGTTCCTCCTTCGCAAGCGAAGATGAGCATGGCATGAAAAACATTAAATGCGATGGAAAAAAAAGTAAATAAATAAACAATAATTAAAATTGGTAATTAACTAATTTGGTTTGTGAGTTCGTAGAAGTCCGATGAGTCCGATTCGTGCATGGAAAGTTCTATTGCAGTGCATGCAAGAGTGCTGAAGGTTCGGGGTAGGAGAATTTTCGGATTTGTCCTTCCGCTTCTTGTTCTTGTGGATTGCCGGCAATGTTCTTTCTTTTTCAAATTTAGTGATGCCAGCAGTGATCAGGGTATGCCAGGCTGAGTGATCAAGTGATGTAGTCTCCCAGGAGCTAGAATCGATGCTGCAGTGCTTGAGAGAGTTTTTTAGGTGATCATTAAAGCACTTTTTCTGCCCTCCACTTGAACGTTTACCTTCGCACAGCTCCCCATAGAATAATCTCTTTGGAAGGAGCTTGTCTGGCATACGGACGATGTGGCCAGTCCAGCGGAGTTGGGACCTAGTCAGCATTGCATGGATGCTGTGCATATGGGACTTCTGAAGAATTTTCGTATCTGGTACACGATCCTACCAACGTACTCCCATGAGGTTTCGTAGGCACCGAAGATGAAAAGAGTTAAGTTGTCGAGCGTGTCTCGCATAGACAGTCCAGGATGACGCAGCATAAAGCAGTGTTGGTAGAACCACTGCGCGGTACACGTCCAAATTAGTTGTCAGACTGAGACCACGCCTGATCCAGACGTTGGCACGAAGGCTCCCGAATGCTGCACTGGCGCGAGGAATACGAAGGGCAACATCCTCATCAATTGTCAGTTTATGATAGTGTGCTGCCGAGATATACAGACTTATTGGCAGTATTAAGTTTTTTGTCCCTTTACTGTGATCACTGGGTCTGTGTAGGGGACAGAACCTGGCGCTGGTTGATACATTACTAATACCTTCGCGATGCTGATGGTGAGACCGAACGCATCACAGGCCAAAGAAAAGAGGTCCATGCTGTATTGCATGTCTTACAGATATAGACATGTTTCAAGTGCGCGAAAGAAGAAGAAGTACCAACAGGAAAGTTGAAGAGTAAGAGGAGTAGGGGAAGATCAAGAGGGAAGATGCTGGACAACCTAACATTGTGGCATGGGAGAACATCGATATCGGAAATGATTTGACAGCACACGAAATGCAAGGCTGTAAGAAGACATGATAAACAACGCACCGCGGCAGGGACCATAAGAAGAAGAAGATGGTAACATGGAATAGACCATAGAGAACCATAAGAGAAGGAAGAGAATACAACTAAACATAAACATCCGCTCATTGGAGGCTACGTCTATGACCTACTTGTGATATATCAACAGAAACGTTACGCAACACTGAACTATTGGTGCGTCACTTCCGGAGTCTACTCACGAATCGGCAATCAATAAGAAGTACAAAGTAACCTCTTGTCATCATGATTAAGTGTCGTCTTCGCAACGAAGGTTGGTAACAATGGACCTCCAACTTTGGCTTTGTGATGCACTCTGCTAGACTGTAATGTTTCAGCGCGATGTTTCTCTCTCATTTGTATATCTGCCTACCTCGTGCTCTCCTCACCTCGACTCTTCCCTCAAGTAAGGTATTCAACAAGGTGTCATGTCGACGGCCTTGGGTAGAGTTACTTTAAAGAGCGGGTTTTACCTAAAAAAATAGTCATGTATCCCTTTTTGTCTGTACATTTCACTATATGACGGGTAATTTGAAGATCTTTTGTGTGACAAATTTCGACGAGAGAGAGAGAGAGAGGTGGGGGGTTACAGACCTTTTGCCTGTTCCCAGTGGTAAAAGTCATCAGATTTGCAAAGGAAGGGGTTTGAATACAAAAAACCCTCCCGTATCTATGGGCCTGCCACGTCTTTTAATATGTCTAAAATACTTTATTTGTTTTTCCTTGATTTCTTGTGATAATTCTATTTGTTCCTACTAAATGTTGTTAGAACCTCTGTGTTAGTTTTCTCCTCTTTCCATGGATTTATATCTATTTCTCTCTATACCCACGTTTCAATGTCATCATTTCTGTCTTCTAGTTGTGTGTTCATTGTCCATGTTTCTGAGCCATACATTAATAGGCGTATAGAATACATATATTCTTCTTCTTCTGTGTTAGTTCTCAAACACCTGCAGATTAGCAGGATGTAGTTCGGAGAACAGAATGCGTTGTGTCATGGTTTAAACATTGATGCGATATCTGCGCCTTTCGGCCTGACAAATCCGTCTTCAGCATGGCTTTGGGTCACTGACCCTATATGGGATGGGATAGCCAGCTCCATCCCATAACCTCCTTAATCGCCTCTTACGACATGCATGGAAGGTACAAGTGTTGCTATTCTTTACTTCCCTTTCGGGTCCCGGCAACACACGGGCGGAATAGATATAACATTTTATAATTCCTACTAGTGACGCACAATTAGGATGTACTATTCGTGTGGTTGTCGTTCGACCGTTTAAGGCCTTCGATAAGCGGATGTTTACAAGATAGCTCTCTAGCCTTCAATTTAGTTCGTTGTGCATAGATAGACCTACATGAGACGGTCTAACTTGATGACCTGTTCAAGGAATTTATGACAATCAGAATATCATCAATGTTGGCAATATCACGGTGTCGCAATAACAACATTGATAATCTTATAGCGATATATAGAAATGTTACAAAATTATTCATTTTTCACAAATAAACATAAATATTTAAATTTGCATTAGGATAATTGAATTCATTACTGTTTCAAGACTGTAAAGATTAAAACCAAGCAGTCCGGATAAAATAAAACGGCCTCTCGCCTTGTCGGGGTTCCCCAGGGTAAACCCTCACATTCATTGGTTACGTAGATCACGTGACAGCGAACATATCAACCGATCCGTTAAACCAGCGCGTGAATGTGCTTCGGGTTACCCATGGGATCCCAGAGCTAGCATACACGTTTACAAGTTTGTGAAGTTACTTTGTTAAACATCACTGCTACATCGTCGCCCAGGGTGAGTACAGTTTCACGCTATTATTTTTTTAATGTTCATTTGTTTACCATCTGTGACTTTAGCTTCATTTTTAGCAAGTTTTTTTACAAGATAAATGTAAAGAAAAGCAACTGGCGGATTGTTGAAGTGTTTACTTGCTTACGTAACACCTCTTTAGATTATTTTGTTTATACTAAAGTGTAGGCTTGATAACAAAACTGGGGCATTCAGTTTACAATATTTAGACGTTATTCTGCATGTTTGTTGATTCAATGGACAATACATTGTGTCTGTGTTGTGAAGTCGCAGGCAGTTTCTGTCTGGTCTGATTGAAGAAGGCTGATTGATGCGGAGTAAATTAATGAAGGCTGTTATTAAAACTCATTCAGTTTATTTCTGGACCCAATGTTAATATTTTTAACAAAATTGTCGAGTTTTTAAATATTCCTAAGGTGGATTGTATATATATAATAATAATATATTACCCACAATTGCCGTTAAGCGTAGGGATGGGAGCCTCCGTTTTTGTTCCAAGGACAGATGTGTCGCCTTGGTTGTGTTGAGTCCATGTTTGGTTCAAGGTTATCTTAATGTTTTCTTTCCGCCGTTTTCTTGGTCTACCTTTGGATTTATTTCCGGATATTCTTTTGAAATATGCATATGCTCATATTGGTAGCTGGATTGGTTTCATTCTGATAAAGTGATCGAACCATTTTACTTGCTGTCTTTCGATATGTTCAATACGTGATATTATATCGACCGATACTCTTTTCTTAATTTATTTTTTTGATCTCGTACAGAAATATGTAACGAAATAATATGTGATAATTGGAAATAATGTAAATGTATGTGGTGACATATGACATATACTGATAAACATAGGCTCAAATGTATGTTGGGAAATGTAGGCCTACTAAAAAAAACATAGGCTGATATGTATATGGGGAAATATACTGAAAAACATAGATTGAAATAGTTCGGCTACTTAATGAGAATGAACCAATATTGGCCAGTAGAAAAAACACAACATGAAAATGGAAACACCAGGAGGCAGTGGTAGACCAAGATGAAGGTTGAGTTGAAGGAGTTACTGAGGTCGTCACAATACTGCATATCAATGCTTACCAACTTGCTATAGCCTGAAAACATATCGTCATTCAATCTTGCAACGACTAATAGATAGCAAGGAAAAGATAACAGAGAGACAGACATAGTGACGAGACAGACAGACCAGAAAAAAACAAAACAAGCACACAGACATACCGTCAGAAAGACAGAAAAAAGGCTTTGGAAGTCCCGGATTTGTGGCTATAATATAGATACACGTGTCTAACCCAAATTGCTAGTCGGGTTAAGTGGGTAGCCACTCCGTCAGCATTGTGTGGTATTTTCTCTGTGGTCATCATACTCGACAGAATTTGCAGGGGAAAAATCACGTGGCGGTGGATGCAGAGGTCAAGGTGCTCTGAGACGATAACACTACACAAGGTGATGTAGTCATTTATACTCATGAGTCAGTCATTTGTCATCTACGATGTTATACTCATGAGTCAGTCATTTGTCATCTACGATGTTATACTGATGTGTCAGTCATTTGTCATCAACGAGTTGCTTGAGCTTTTCCCGCGTTGTACGATGGGAAAATGTCAAAGCATCAACAGTGTCTTTGCTACAACTATGATCAGCTTCACGATGTGAGGGAGATAACAGGATGTGAGGGAGATAACAGGATGTGAGGGAGATAACAGAATTTGAGGGAGATAACATAATGTGGGGGAGATAACAGAATGTGGGGGAGATAACAGAATGTGAGGGAGATAACAGAATGTAAGGGAATTAACAGGATGTTAGGGAAAATGTCAAAGCATCAACAGTGTCTTTACTACAACTATGATCAGCTTCACGATGTGAGGGAGATAACAGGATGTGAGGGAGATAACAGGATGTGAGGGAGATAACAGGATGTGAGGGAGATAACAGGATGTGAGGGAGATAACAGAATGTGGGGGAGATAACAGAATGTGGGGGAGATAACAGAATGTGAGGGAGATAACAGAATGTAAGGGAATTAACAGGATGTTAGGGAGATAACAGAATGTGAGGGAGATAACATGATGTGAGGGAGGCACTGTCACGGGGACGTTGATGGATGCAGAAATATAGGTAACAACTAGTGCTTAGTTATATCAGAAAGTGGATCCGTTCAATTGTTAGATAATTTAGTTGATTGATGGATGAAAGAATGGATGCTCTAGATACTGGCTAGTTGATGGAAGAATGGATGCTCTGGAAGCTGGCTAGTTGATGGAAGAATGTTTGGTTTATTTTCCGGTTAATGCATGTATGGATGAGATATTGGGATTACTAGTTAGTTGATGGAACGATGAAATAATTGAGGAATGATTTACTGGTTAGTTGATGGAGGGAAGAGAGAATGAGTGATCGATGTACTTATTAGTTGATGATTAGATGGGTCCATTTGGTGATCCATGTGATCCAGCTGATGGATGGATCAACGATTTGGTGATCAATTTACTGATTTACTGGTTAGTTGATGGGTTTATTGGGAGTTGGTGATTTTGTTACTGGTTAGCTAAGTGTGAGTCTGGCTCTGTAGCGGGGATGTACAAAGGACGTCTGTGATGGTCAATGCGGTAGCTGGTCCAAGTTCCGCTGCAGACAATCGTGTATCCGGACAGTTAATAAAGCAGTTGCAAATTACTGTTCGTGGATACTGGCTAGAAAATAACAACAGCCAAAACATTTTTCGTTGGCAGCTACTCTCTGAATATGATATACTACTTTGTTCTAAGTGAGTGGATGTTCTAAGTGAGTGGATGTTCTAAGTGCGTGGATGTTCTAAGTGAGTGGATGTTCTAAGTGAGTGGATGGGAGAACTGTGTGTCGGTTAATTATTATATCAGCTATTAGGAGGCTGGATGAAAGGGCATATATTTCTATAATTTGACCAGAATTTCACACATTTTTCCTTCAAAATTTAACAAATTTGGTTATTTGTTAAGTGTCGATGACAATGCAATTTATGTTTGGTCATTTAAAAAAAATATTAGTCAACTAGAGAACGTGTTTAATGTTACCAGTTTGGTCAATGTTGGCCATATTTCATCATAGATTTTAATAATTAAAAATATTCATCTTAACAATCTGGCAAGCCTGCAATGAGTATTTTGTTTAGTTTATTGATCTATTGATAGAGACCTGAGTATATTAATTAGAGAATGTCTCAAACTCCCGCTGGATATCTCTTGTAGTTGAACAATGGTTATACTAGATTTTCAGCAGGATTTGGTCCAGAGAGCGGAGATGTGCTGTGTCATCACCTTATTTTTTAACCAATAACCTGATATATCGTACTTCGGCGGATTCTAATAATGCCAGTCTGGAAACTTTATTAAGTAATTGAAGAGATGTATCACAGCTAACGGGAAGCTAGAAAAATGATAATTAAAATAGAACTGAAAATAAAACAATGTTTTGTCTTGTCTGAACAATTTGCGTCGTGATGCACCGTGGGAAGTACTCCAAGTTGAGGTTAAGTGGTTTTTTTTTTAAAGTTTCAATTGACAAACACATCAACATGTGATACATTGAAAATAGTGTGTTCGTATGTGCGAAGGGCGGACGTATTTGTTTCATAAAAGTTATGCCAGTGCTGCGGTGTTGGTGATCAAAATTACATTTTGAACTCGTGACGTTACAATTGAATAATTTCCTTTCAGTTCATTTATATCGATTATGTCGTGATTTAACAATTGTGGTTCATTTATTGAGTTCCTTGTCAAATCATGTATTTACCACAAAGAGAGCATGAGTAAAATCTAAAGGTCTCATTAGTGACCCAACAAAATAACCAGAATGCAACAGCAAGCCATAAGCCGCTGTCCATGAATTACGTCAACAATATTTTGCTAACTTTTGACACTCGATTCCCCATTGTCAACAACTCTAAAATATAGTCAGGGATCGACCCACTTGTTTGCTTATGTCAAAATATTATACAGAGAAACAAAAAAAATATTATACAGAGAAACAAAAAAAAACAAACAACAATAATCCAGAATACATACACGTCAAAGTTGAAGAAGCAAATTGAAGTGGAAGATAAACATGATGCAATGCATCACATCTAAAGAAATCAACAGACCACAATATTTCGTCTTAGAACAGGCCATTGCAATGCCCCATCCATTCGGATCTGAAGTAGACAGTGGACTTTCCCTTTATGACAAGTCTAACAATATAACATGACCACATATTCTGACCACACATTCTGACCACACATTCTGACCACACATTCTGACCACACATTCTGACCACATAAGAAGTATTTAAATAAATAAAAAATTACAATCACACTCTACGCACACACGTTCTACCACCGCTCCTTCTACCTGTATACCGGCTACCACCGCCCCTTCTACCTGTATACCTGCTACCACCGCTCCTTCTACCTGTACACCTGCTACCACCACCCATTTCAAATACATGTTTGCAGGAAAAGTACGGAAAAAAATAACTACATGATTGTGTAGTAGTTTTAAACAAAGTTTCCGCCCGTGTGTTGCCAGGGCCTGAAAGGGGAGCAAAGAATAGCAAAACTGTTTACCTTCCACGCATGTCGTACGAGGCGACTAAGGAGGTTATGGGATGGAGTTGGTTGTCCCATCCCATATAGGGTCAGTGACCCACAGCTATGCTGAAGTCGGATGTGTCAGGCCGAACGGAGCAGATATTGCAGACATAATGTAAACCATAACACAGCGTATTCCCTTCTGCGGACTACATCCTATTGATCTGCTGGAGTTTTAGAATGAACGCAAAAGAAGAAGAAGAAACAAAGTTTCTAGATTCAACACTTTCGTTGTACATAAATCTCCCCCCCCCCCCTCTCTCGCTATTTCTTGTCAATAGCAGTCAAGAATTTCGTACCACTCCTGCACTCACCCCCCCTCCCTAATTTCTGACGTAATTTATGGGCAGCCCCTTAGCAGATAACATTTATCCAGTGAGATTTTCATCTTGGGGAAACCCCCACAGTATTTCATCTATGCAGTTCATCTTCTTGATTCTTCTTGATTAGAAACTGGCCTCACAGCACGTGGGGCATTCCCATGAGTGCTCCGCCCTCTGTTCCAGCAGCCATCCGACTCGATGGTGTTTCGAGTCTAATGCCACCGAAACAGACGTCGACATCAGGGCACAACTCTGACCTTGCGACAGGTTTCTTTGTTTTTCCACCCACCCACACCGTGCCCGTAACTAGTTCAAGCACAACGTCGGCCTATTGGAACAACATGGTAACTGTTATCGAAGGTTACGACTACGGGATTGTATAGATGACGTGCCATGAAGCTTCTATAAGAAGATAACCTCAATATAAAGGCATGTCATCTACTAAGGTTTTCTGTTGCATGGTTGGTTTGTCTAGTGGGTCATTGGTGAGACCCACAGAGTATACAGTACATAATAAGTACTAACTGCATCAAAACTAATCCAACGTGCGGAACCTGGGAAAAAAAGATATTGAAGCTTAGCTGATCACTGATACACACAAATGTATGTATCGACCAAAAGACCTATTATAGTTTCATTATTATGTGAAACGGTACCTTTTCTTACTCTTCGTGTGTTGTGTTCTTGGTAAAGACCATTTGATCAAAACGTCGATGTGTGTGATATATAGTATGTTACTAGTGATTAATAAAACTGTATTATCATCTTCGAAGTTATGTCTCTAGATGTCCCTGGACAATTCTTTCGTTTTCGTGACTTTTGGAATTTTTGAGAAATAGTTTTCAAGTTTGGGATTTTTAATGTTTTTAAGATTTTTTGATACTTTTTTGGAGAAACCTATTTCATGGGGATGGTGATTACTCGCGTTCTTCTTGTTGGATTGCTTCCTGGTAGTAAGTGTCATGTTCTAATAATCATAAGCAAGAATGATTGATTAAACCCCAATACTTCAATCCCTGCATATTAACTCACATATTTTATTTCCGGCTATCTCACAAACACAATGTTGTAACAAATAAGTCAAGTCAACCCACAGTTTTTAATTGCCGTAGAGGTGTGAGATGTTAGCGATCTCACATTTCAGTGGCTTTGCTATATGAGGGCGGTAGTAATCTCCTCTCACTTGCAGTCTTTACTTCCCGGACTGATCCGGTACGCAATTCAGGCTCGGTGGACCAGGAAGCATTGCTGTCTGAAAAATATTTCCGCCTAATCTGGGGAATGAACCCTAGGACCACACATATGCGAAGCCAGTGCGCTAACCACTTGCTACCTGGCCTAGTCAACATGTTGACAAATGATGCATCATCCCATGCATAATCTTGCAACAAATATATTTTGTTAGGTGCACAATCATGAGCAGAAAAATGCCCGTCATCATCATCATTCTTCGGTTGGTTGCGTCCGTTATTGATTACGTATTAGACATTTTATATTAACAAACATGAACATTTGGAGCACGTCCAGAATAAAGGTATGTGTATTGTCCTCGGATGCGCCAGAGGTGTGGCTAAATATGATGTCTATGTAGCTATCAGGAGGGGACTAAGAAACTAACAAAGTGGGTGTGGTCAGTTGATACTTGTTGATGAGCATGTTAATGAGATTTGAACACGTATGTGTCGATGGTTCGATGTGCAGTGAGATATGTTTGGACTTCCATCAACATTAAAAAAATATTGGTTACAGCATGTTTCCCGGATAAAGAGTGCATAGAGGCTTTCGTGGACTGGTGAAAGTGAATGGAGGCTTTTTGGGCTGATGAATGTGAATGGAGGCTTTTGTGAGCTGATGTAAATCATACCAGGCTTTAGTTGACTTTGTTAAAGTGAATGGGTCTTTGGTGAACTCGTGAAAGTGAATGAATGCTTTTGTCAACTTGTAAAATTGAATGCAGGGCTATTGTGGGCTGGTGAAAGTATAACGGTTTTCACATAGCAGTCACCACGACATGTACAGGTTGGAGCTTAGTTTTTACCTCCGAAGAGAAACATTCAAATCTGTCACTAAAGACAAACATAAATGCCCGTGTTTTCAGAACACATACACCCACTACGTAATCATTGTAATGAAGTAATTGGCAAGGGAATTAATTAATGATATAAGTGGCAGGGGAAATAATTACAATGCGTGGTAACTGACACCGGCTGAAATGACAATTACTAAGTTATTGATTCTTGATTAAAAACAAAAAAGGGCTCAAAGGGGGTAGAGGATTGACTTTATTGCACTGCGGTTTCCCCATATATACTCTACCCAACTCAAAGATGCGGTACGCAGTTTGACGAACGTACCACCAATGGCACGTAACTCCGTAGCTCCAAGAGATAATCTGTATAGATCTACGAAAAATTTCCCTGTGTGATCAAGACGACACGAACCGGGATATAATCCGTGACCTCTTAAGGACAAGGCGAATTGCTCTAATACTACACTACGGATAACATCAGAGTAGAAACTAGCATCATGGCACACGTGATATTCCCATAAGTTCTCCGCTCTCCTTTCCAGCAACTACCCAAGAGTAACCAGACACAAACTCCCATTCAAATGTTCATTATGTGATCTTCTCATCTTTCCAGAGAGGATACACCCCCCCACCCCAATCATTATCGGTAATCCCCCATTTGTATCATTCTTTGTGTCGCTTTGTCTCAGCTAGTTTTTAAAAAAAATATTGATAACACTTGTGACTAACAAACACAATGCCAATCCTCGATTACATTATAAGACAACAGATTAAGTGGTTGTCGCATATTTCCAGACCAACATCAGAAAGTAACCATCATAAAGCATTAATATACAGACACGATGGATACAAAGTAAGGGGCAGACCTTGCAAACGACGGATTACAGAAATAAAAGAGTCAATGAAAACAAATGTACATGCAGCACACAAAAAATTCATCTCCGGGAAACTCTTCTACCCCTGACGCTGCACGGCATAAAGGGATATAAAGCGAAAAGAAAAAACGATAACCAGTGTACCTATTTCTGTTCATTTTGAAATTTGCCTTGTATTACCCCAGCCCACACATTTCCAGTATCGTGTTGTTTTCCTACACTGAAGTGTTATCTATTGACTGACCCCCCCCCCCCTCACGCGTGAGTAGGAGAGTACGAACCGTTGCCAAAACTCATCCACGGATTAGAAGCAGATTGTATCTGTGCCGATATGACTAGAGGAACAATACTCGAGACAGATATTTTCAATCACGGTTCGATGCGGTGTACTCGAAGACGTAAGTTGTGTTGCCTCAAGTTGCGAGGCAAGTAGGTGCAATCTGAACAGACTTGGTTCAAATCTCTTGTTGAATGATTTTTCTTTATGAATAAATCTTCAGTGCTAATATATAGTATATCTTTCATTTGAATCATAATCTGCTTGACTGATATGTCATCTGCTTGACTGATCTGTCATCTGCTTGACTGATCTGTCATCGCTACACTCATCAAATCTCCATACGGTCTCAATAACACACCTGTTGCCATTTGTAGGTTCTATGTTAAGTTCAATTAATCATTTTTAATACATGATCGTCTACTATATAAAGACCTACTTTCTAATGGGAAATACAGCCTTCTAAAATGTCTCATTTGACAATTCCCGCGTTTTTTGATTGATCAGTATGATTATGCTTTATGTGACAGCCAATAAAAATTAAGTTTATAGCCAAAATGAGTCATTTCAGAAGGTTTGTATTTCACATTAGCCAATAGGTGTTAATTGTAAACCAGGGGTTCTCAACTTTTTCAAACTGCTAGCACCGCCAACATGTAATCGTTAGTACTCGTATGGTACGATGCTCTTACGAACCTTGTCTGTAGATGGCCATGATTGAGCTGTATGGAGGTCATCGATATACGACTCAAATTTTGTGTGAACCAAGGCTGACCTAAGGATGATGATACATCACGCGTGGTGCTGTTATTTCCCCAGAACGCCCGTGTGTTGATGACCTCGGTTTTACCTCAAAGAATTGCACCACTTTCAGCTACCCCTCATGTGGTATGATGCGACAAATGTGTTTTGGGGTGGAGTTGATCTTCCCATAACATAAAGGATCAATGTGATCCAGAAGTCGTGTCTAAGTCGGATGTGTCAGTGGCGAATCTGACCATCCGGCTAGGAAGTTACTATCTATCTATCTATCTATCTATCTATCTATCTATCTATCTATCTGTCTGTCTGTCTGTCTGTCTGTCTGTCTGTCTGTCTGTCTGTCTGTCTGTCTCCTGTCTGTCTGCCTGTCTGTTCGGTAAACCCTTTCTTACCGTTTTTATTTGTGCTTCTGTTAACGGAGCCATCTGTGTATATAATTATGTCTTGTGGTTTCTAGTATATATGGGTTAGTTCGTGCACTGCAACATTTGCTATCTGATGTCACACTCTAATACTGGGGAGATCAAGCATAAATCTCATAGCAGAGATGGGTGTGTCCCAAGTTCCGCTCTCATTGCCTAATATTGGACATTTTCCAATCTATCGACTTGTGTCTGTGACAGTGTTAGTAGGCCGAGGCCATAATCTATGACAGATAGCACCATCACTTGTATAATCAGAAACAGTACCCATTGCTGCATGTCGAAGGTCGCCATAACCCTGATTACCCTGATCCATCTTTTAGCAAACTGAATCATATTTATGACGTGCTTGTTGAATGAGAGACTTCTATCAAAGATTATCCCAAGATATTTAAGGTCCTGTTCTCTTTCAATGAAGGAGCCCATGCAGCTGACAGCTGGCAGTGTGTCATTGACCAGATTATTATTTAAAGAACACCATACGACCTTAACTTTCGAGGGATTGATCACAGCGTTGTATGTTCTGCATCATATTGACAATTGATCTAGTCCACACACTGTCAACGATATCTGTTCTGTACCTGCCCATGTTGTAAAGTAGGATATCATCAGCGTATGTTAGAACTCTACAGTTGCTTGAGGTTTTCAATTGAGCTATTTTTAACGTTTACACATTAAGCAGCACTGGGGACAGAGGAGATCCTTGTGGCAGACAGGGTGATATTGTTCTAATCTCCGACATCCAGGATCAACACCTCAGAGCAACTTTTCTACAGATTAGCACATTTGCTATTCAGCGTATGATCCAGCGATGGATACCGTGCTCCTTTAGAATGTCGACAAGATGGGTGTAACGAACTCTATTGTACATTTACAATATATTATACATCTTCTAGGTCTATCGCTGCAACTACAGATTCTTCTTTATTCTGAAAACCTTCATAAACTTCATATGCAAGAACTGATGCATTTGTGACTGTGTCTCTTCTGAGTCTGTATGCACCTAGGTTATTTGGGAGAACGCCTTTGATCTCTAGTTCCCTGGTTATACGTCTAGCAACAATTCTTTCCAGAATCTTACCGTACACAATCTGCAGTGGGATGATACGATAACCTTTTATGTCCGTAGAATCTTTGCCTACAATGAATTTCCGTTCTCTGTGCTTCATCCTGCTGCAAATCTAGTCAGACCATGGTCGTACTACAAGACAGATCCAAGGGGAGTTTGAGTATGTATCCTGCTACGAGACAGATCCAAGGGGAGTTTGAGAATGTGTACTGCTACAAGACATATCCTAGGGGAGTTTGAGAATGAACGTAATCACCCCTCCCCCACTATATTATTATGAACCATTGAGAAATTAAAAATAAAACTAAAACAGCCATCAGAATTTCAATATCAAGGAAGCATTTTTACAGAAGACGGTAAAATTGAGAGATAAATTGTGATGAGTTGCCAAAAAGCAAACCATGTAACATACCAATTGTCATCTCTGCTTAACCAAGAATCAACATGGCGACCAAACGACAGATAATAAACACCATCTTTATGTTACCAGTGCCAGACGTGGCCTTGACCAAAATTCGATTAAGATAGATTACAACATGTGAGATGAAATTACTGATAATGACTATACACGTCACCAGAAGAGACCGAATGAGAAATGAAGACATCAGAAAGATAGTAAAGACCATATTATGCACACAATATGTCTTGGAAATGCTGATTGGTCGAATTCATAAAACGTATTGACAAGATGGAGGGTATCATATTAACTGTCCAAGTTCAAATCTCGTCTACTAAGACAGTCAT
Organism: Meghimatium bilineatum; assembly: GCA_034231615.1. Taxonomy (NCBI): domain Eukaryota; kingdom Metazoa; phylum Mollusca; class Gastropoda; order Stylommatophora; family Philomycidae; genus Meghimatium; species Meghimatium bilineatum. Next base: position 62,095,187 of record CM067311.1, on the reverse strand, counting down.
ATTGTATTTTATTTTCGTTATTGAGCTGTATGGAGTTTTCGAATAGCTTGTGTGATAAAGTTAGGGAGTTGCAGGGTGTATTCGAGTGTTGCTTGTGTGATAAAGTTAGGGAGTTGCAGGGTGTATTCGAGTGTTGCTTGTGTGATAAAGGCCGCAAGCCCTTGCTGTCGCCGCGTCATGTTCAGTGTGAGTTTTTACACTCCGACAGAAAAAACAACCAGTCCTTATCGGAGATCGAACTGTGATTCTCACTCCTGTGAGACTAACACTTTAACCTCTCGACCAATCTCCACTAATCTCGCCTACTATATTCTCGTTATACAACAATTATGGAACTGTGCTGCTTTCTTATGTACGTGGAGTAGAAATCACTGCACCCATACATCCACAAGATGATGCTATCAACAAGCTTGGAAGAAAAACTAATCATTTTTAGAATGAGAACAGGTCACAACAGACTCAAACACTGCAACAGACTCACACAACGCACCACGACTCAAACAACAGACTCACACAACGCAACAGACTCACACAACACAACCGACTCAAACAACACAACAGACTCAAACAACACAACAGACTCAAACAACGCAACATACTCAAACAACACAGCAGACTCAAACATTGCAACAGACTCAAACAACACAACAGACTCAAACAACATAACAGACTCAAACAACACAGCAGACTCAAACACTGCAACAGACTCAAACAACGCATGTATGGAAAGCTTGGAGAACAGACCACAACAGACATAAACAACACAACAGACTCAAACAACGCAACAGACTCAAACAACGCAACAGACTCAAACAACGCAACAGACTCAAACAACACAACAGACTCAAACAACACAACAGACTCAAACACTGCAATATACTCACACAATACAACAGACTCAAAACAAAACAACAGACTCAAACATTGCAGCAGACTCAAACAACGCAACATACTCAAACAACGCAAGTATGGGAAGTTCGAACTGGGCGACATCGATATGTGCCTCTGTAAAAAAAAAATCTCCAACATAACACACAACCTATTTTACAGAACTGTCCATTGGGTCACACCAGAAAAAGAAAATTGTGACCATCTGAAACAGCTGTGACGGACAATCTGTAAGGCCTTGTCTACAGGCTGGTGATCACGGTACAGATCCTTATGGAAATATATATCCAACAATATCCAGATATGTCTATATCAATGCATACTACACACAAATCTTAAAATAGTACGATTTTACATTTCCCATAACAAGGTAATTTTTGATTTAATATACTAAATGAAGACAAAGTAGCAAGCAGTAGCAGGTAGTAGCAAGTAGTAGCAAGCAGTAGCAAGCAGTAGCAGGTAGTAGCAAGTAGTAGCAAGCAGTAGCAAGTAGTAGCCACAGAAAGTCAATTTGAACCGGGGTTTTTCCATTAAATAAAAAGAAATTAAACACCCCACCCACATTGCAGAACTTTTATTAATTGGTTTGTTTACTTTCTTACCATTTAAGATCCACCATCTACATAAATGTGTTATACATTAAAGCTGGTTGAAATCTTCGTCTCACATTTCGTACAGACGAAATAACACCTACGCATATTTTCATTTTATCGCTCTATTTCTTAAATGTAAAAAATATTCCTTTCAGTTTTCAGTAATCCACACTAATATTTCGATCCACAGGATAGCAAAGTGCACGTGGCCATCGTTTCAGAAACACACTGCGCCGTCTTAAGTGTTCTTTACAAACTAAAGTAAATTTAAATACTAAATGGTGGCCATTTTTTCCCTCTATTGACAAGTGGAAGCCATCAAAAAACTGCTAAAAATACTGTCACGGGAGATAAATGTGAGTTTAATAACAACATTCAGCAAACGATCGTAAAGACATCAATGTCAGCGGTTGGAAAAATCTTCTGCAAGTTGTGAATCAAAGAAATGACAATCGATCCCTTTTCAAATGAAATATAGAATAAATATCTGGAACCAAATAGCGTACAGCGCTCGTTTAAATGACACATAATATATACCTTTCGCATCAAATGACATATAACAGATAACTCGCGCATCAAATGACATATAACAGATAACTCGCGCATCAAATGACATATAACAGATAACTCGCGCATCAAATGACACAACAAATAACTGATGTCAAACCCCTCCCCCAACCCAAAATGTTATTGTCCTTATTAGGACACTCAGTCAAGATCACAGGTCAAACTATCAGTTCAGGCAATAAGAAAATGAAATAGGACCTTGCCCGGGGATGTTTTTCTTGCCGCGTGATTCAAAGGGTAAGAAATTGACCACTGTCTGCTATTTAACCTGGCATCTAGGCTTCATACTTCTTTTTTCACGCCGACTATTTTCGAGATAAGTATTTTAAAATTAATTTTATTTTATTTTATTTGCATTATATCTTGTCTATTTTCACTTCTTCAGTGCACTTTCCCCTCCTTACTTACCACTATCTTACCCTCACACCTTCTTCTCCCCTGTCCTGCTGCTCTATCTTCGCTTCTCCATCGTCCATTCGCTATTGCCCTTTTCCCATTCTCTTTCCTTCCTATCACAACCATCTGTGTCTCTATGTAAGATTTGTTAACTGTGGTCTTTGTTTGTTATGATGAAGGCTTCTTAGTCGAAACGTCGTCTGTCACTGTGTCTCGTTGTTAGATTGTTATATGACTAATTTTGGTAACACTTATACCGATTTTTGTTCATTTTGATATCGTTTAAGTGACATGTAACGCATGCGGTTGCATCTATGGGTCACACCAATGGTACACTAGACAAACCACTCATGCAACAGAAAACCTTAGTAGATGATATGCCGTTATATTGAGGTTCTCTTATGGAAGCTTTGTAGAATGTCATCTATTCAATTATAGATCCCCTCTGAGTAGAAATCTTCTTCAATAGACATTGCAATAAGCCGAAAGCTTAAGTCTCCTGGGTATGAAAGAAAGCACAGAAAAGCCACCAAACTGCACATAGGAAGTAAGAGCTAATCGCTCACAATTCCTGGGATTCTCAAACAAACAAAACAAGTGACTTGCAGCCCTGAAAAGGACTGGTGGAAGTCTTGAGGTGGCTTTGGAACGGGAACTAAGTAATATATTTGTGCAAATGTGTTACTTTATATTTCTTAATTGTCAGGCGTTTGGTGAGTGTTTGATGAGGGCTTGGTGAGGGTTTAATGAGGGTTGGTGGCGGTTTGATGAGGGCTTGGTGAGTCTTGGTGAAGGTTTGATGAGGTTTGGTGAAGTTTTGGTTAGACTTGGTGAGGGCATACTAGTTTATTTATTATTTTTAATTCTTCTTCTTCTTCAAATTTCATTATAAATTTCCCATCTGATCTCTTTTGTATCAGGACATCGGTCCTACAAGATTTCCAGCAGGATGTAGTCCAGAAAATAGAAATGTGTAGTTTCGCCATTTTATTTGAGCCCATGACCCTACACATCCATCTTCGGTGGTATTTTTAATTCAATATTTCCGTTTGTGTTGGTGTCTTGAAATATTCTCCATTAGCCGAAACGTAGAAAAGGTTATTTTGTTAGTCCGACTACATCTTTTTTACAGTGATTACTTTTACTTATAAGAAATTTTGAGTAAGCGTAATATTGCATTATCTTATCTCTTAACCTCATCATTCCATAGTTTAACCTTTATAAGATGTCACCGCTTAAATAATCTCATGAAAAACAAATGACATTCTTGAAGTAAAACTTAGGCATGATTCTTGATAACTAGCCAGCATAATCGCACACGAGACATTCACATAAACTATGAACTCTCCGTTCCAACAGAAAACATAGTGTTGCAAGGCTCAAAGCCCCAGTCAGATTTTGATTATGTGATCTTCGGATCTTTCCAGTGAGGGAACATGTTTAGCCTTCGCCGCTGGCACCTCGATCAGTAACTCTCTGTATGTCTTATCGTCTTCATCATCATTATCTTTACTCGGAAGTTAATCCATGATTGCTATTATTAGACCAGACTTGTAAATTCTCTGCAATGTGACATCAACTAAATTTGTGTCCGCCAACGAGTCTGCTATTTCGTTTCCTCTGATCCCCGCATGACCAGGGCAGTTTGTTTGTTTGTTTTGCGTTCGCTCCATTGTAACCATCACGGATATCCGTGCGATTTCCGCCGGGAGCGTGATTACGTTGTGCCACCGTTATGCGTCTTGTAGGCCTAGCACATCCGATTTCGGCATGCCTTGACAATTCGGGTGGGCTACCCTTAGCCTGTGACAGCCTCTATATCTGTCTCCAGGCACGCGTAGTGGCGACTCTTCGCCCAGACGATTTTTGCTCTCGTCTGACTCGCACGAGGTGTTCCACTGTCTATGAACTTGCCTCGTGTAATTGGACGTGCTGCGCCTGTGCCCATTGGGTACTGAGCCGTTTCTCATCCGTGAGCCTGGTTCCTTAAGGGGAAGAACTCAACAGAGGGGTTGGACCCTGGCTCTTTCGCCCTCTTAGCCGAGGTGTCGTTCACCGACATCGTGTACTCCTTGTCCAAGTTCGAGTCACACAACGCGTTTGAGAGCAAGGCGTTCTCGAGCTGAGCGTCCTTGTCCCAATAGCGCCTGAGCCCATCAGGTACTGAACCCTTTCTCTCTTCAGGTGTATTTCCGGTGTAGGAAAACCTGACAGTAGAGTTGAGCCAGGGCTATTTCGTTGTCCCTTTTGTGCCTGAGCCCATCGGGTACGGAACCCTTTCTCTTTGCAAGTGTACTTCCGTTATAGGAAACATTGACAGTAGAGTTGGGCCAGGACTACCATTGTTGTCCCTTTCTTTCCTAAGCCCATCGGGTACAGAACCCTTTCTCTTCGCGAGCATATTTCCGGTTTAGGAATGCTCGACATAAGAGTTGGGTTAGGTCTTCTTGCTTTACCAAACGCCAATGGATGGGTCTGGGTCTCTGCCTGTAAGGAACACAGGTAACTAGAAGCTCGTCTCGAGCTGACGGAGCTTGTAGTTCCCCTTTCCTAGGGACTTTTCACTTTCTATTTGCAGTTCGCGCTGCCCTCTAGCGCTGTTCTGCCCTTTCATTGTTTCATTGTACTCGGTATGAAATCTGTCTCTCGCCATGCATCTACCTTCACGTGCATTTTACATTGGCCGCCCCTCCACTGGACTGACTAGCTTCACTGTATGTCGACAGTGTCGCTATATGTGGTGATGCTGGTGGTGTCGGAGATATTGTCTGTCTCTTGTGCAATCAAATCTCTTTCCATCTGCTACCTCCACATTCTCGGACACGATCCCCAAATGATTTGGCCAGAATCAGCTCGAGCTGCTGTATTTCTGTTTCCAGGGTGCACCGCGTGGAGGTACATTTGGGATCTTGGTTATCTGCCAACCCTGGGTCCGCCTAGAGCAATGCGTTCCCATTGCACCCCAGACCAGGGCAGTGTATTAGCGTAATACTTTAGGCAACCGAGTTCTTTAATAACATGACCCATTGCTTTCGTTATCTTTCTTCTGTGTCTGCGTTCTTTCTCAGACTCCTGCAGACTAACAGGTTGTAGTCTAGATAACGATATCCGTTGTGTCATGGTTTACAGCTTTTCTGCAGTATCTGCGCCTTTCAGCCTGACACATCCAACTTCATCATGACGTCTGTATCACTTAACCCTCTACGGGATAGGGCAGCTAACACACCCCACAAAACCTCCATATTCGTCTTCTACTAAGTCCAAGGCAAGTAACAGCGCTGTTATTTGCTCCCCTTTCGTGTCCGGCAACACACAGGTTATGTGCCTTTCTCTCTCTCTCTCTCTCTCTCTCTCTCTCTCTCTCTCTCTCAGTATGCTTTGGAAGTTTGACAAGAATATCACAATGTAAGTTCTTATCTCAATCACCAGTCTAATGCCGAGGTAACCGTTTCCATCTCCACTATCATTCCCCATGTGGCAGTTGAATTCCCCATGCGGTAGTGAATTCCCCATGTGGCAGTGAATTCCCCATGTGGCAATGAATTCTCCATGTGGCAGTGAATTCCCCATGTGGCAATGAATTCTCCATGTGGCAGTGAATTCCCCATGTGGCAATGAATTCTCCATGTGGCAATGAATTCTCCATGTGACAATGAATTCCCCATGTGGCAGTGAATTCTCCATGTGACAGGGAATTCTCCATGTGACAGTGAATTCTCCATGTGGCAGTGAATTCCCCGTGTGGCAATTAATTCTCCATGTGGCAGTGAATTCCCCATGTGGCATTGAATTCTCCATGTGGCAATGAATTCTCCATGTTGCAGTGAATTCTCCATATGGCAGTGAATTCCCCATGTGGCAGTGAATTCCCCATGTGGCAGTGAATTCCCCATGTGACAGTGACTTCCCCATGTGACAGTGAATTATCTATGTGGCAATGAATTTCTCATATGGCAATGAATTCTCCATGTGTCAATGAATTCTCCATTGGGCAATTAATTCTCCATGTGGCAATGAATTCCCCATGTGGTAGTGAATTGCACATGAAGCAGTGAATTCTCCACGTGGCAGTGAATTCTCCATGTGACAGTGAATTCCCCATGTGGCAGTTAATTCTCCATGTGACAGTGAATTCCCCATGTGGCAGTGAATTCCCATGTGGTAGTGAATTCTCCATGTGTCAATGAATTCTCCATTGGGCAATTAATTCTCCATGTGGCAATGAATTCCCCATGTGGTAGTGAATTGCACTTGAAGCAGTGAATTCTCCACGTGGCAGTGAATTCCCCGTGTGACAGTGAATTCTCCATATTGCAATGAATTCTCCATGTGACAATGAATTTCCCATGTGGCAGTGAATTCCCCATGTGACAGTGAATTCCCCATGTGGCAGTGAATTCTCCATGTGGCAGTGAATTCCCCATGTGGCAGTGAATTCCCCATGTGGCAATGAATTCTCCATGTGTCTATGAATTCCCCATTGGGCAATTAATTCTCCATGTGGCAATGAATTCCCCATGTGGCAGTGAATTGCACATGAAGCAGTGAATTCCCCATGTGACAGTGAATTCTCCATATTGCAATGAATTCTCCGTGTGACAGTGAATTCTCCATGTGGCAATGAATTCCCCATGTGGCAATGAATTCTCCATGTGTCAATGAATTCTCCATGTGGCAATGAATTCCCCATGTGGCAATGAATTCTCCGTGTGACAGTGAATTCTCCATGTGGCAATGAATTCCCCATGTGGCAATGAATTCCCCATGTGGCAAGGAATTCTCCATGTGACAATGAATTAGACAAACAACTTCTCAAGTACCGTACTGCCATTATTTTAGACAACGAAGCCTCACCCGAAGTATCGGAGCTGTTCCTAAGTTACGTCAAGAAATTTCCGCTAACAATAGTCAAGAATTCATGCACCTGTGCGCAGTGGTTAGCGCAGTGGTTAGCGCAGTGGTTAGCGCATTGGTTAGCGCATTGGATTCGCATATGAGTTTTATATATATAAATCGGATATGAGTTAATGTTTTATTTAGATTGCAGCGGCTCCTGATTCGATCAGCCCCTAGTTCATCCGATGACAATACACATGCCTTTATTCTACATTATAGAAAACCTACATTATAATCAATAAATGAAGCAACCAACCGAAGACTGATATGACGGGGCATTTACTGCTCATGACTGTGCACCTTACAAACTATAACGCATATGAGTGATCCTAGGGTTCCCCCCCCCCCCATAAGTAAAGACTGCGAGGGATAGGAGATGGCTACCGACCTCATACAGCAGAGCCACTGAAATGTGATATATCTACATCTCACACCCCTACTGCATTAATAAATGCGAATGGGTTTAGTTTAAGGGATGTTACTTATAGCAGGACAACGGTCAACAAGATTTCCAGGAGGATGCAGTCCAGAATATTGGAAATGGGTTGCGTCGCCGCTTTATTTGCGCCAATGGTCAGCCTGTGTCCAAAATAATTTTATCAGAAAAGATGTGAAAACACTACATGATTTTTTCCGTTTTTGAAATGTTTTTTTAATTAAAATCAAACTATTTTATTAGTGTATTTTGGCGTATTTATAAACATCCCCTTATTCATTTCTTTGCTGACTGAGTCCATCTGTGAATATGATTGTACACTTTAACTTAATGTTCCTTAACTACAATCAGAAACTACAATCATTTGAATCCTTACATACGGCTTGCGTTGAACAGATTCGTATAATTGCGTTATTTGAATATTGTCACAAATACTAAAGCCAGGTTTTTCTCCATCTGTAGTGCATAAACAATATTTTTTTTTTAGGTGATACATAATCTAAACCGCATGCAGAACGAAATTATGTCATTTTTGGGAAATGCAGGCGCATAATTATTAGCAGATAGAGTCCCTAATATAAAATAAAAAACATTTTAATTTGACACTTTAAAGCAGTTATGACAGTCATTTCCTGATTGTCATAAACAAAGTGACACTTGGGAAGTGCATGACTATTCAGTCAAATGAAGTTACTATTACAGGACTAAACTCAAATAGAACGTACCAAAGCCTTATATAAGGGAGGGGGTGGAACCACACACCCTGCCTCATTTTAGCGAAATGGAGCATACAGTTTTGTACAAATATTGTTTTGTGTTGCGTTCGTTCTCAAACTCCCACTGGATGTCTCTTATAGCGAGGCAACGGTCATACAAAATTTCCAGCAGGATGCAGTCCTGAATATGGAAATGTGTTGTGAAATGCTTTATTGTCGTCAATGACCCGACACATCCGACTTCACCGCATTTTGAACACATAAAACTGATAAATAAAGAGTAAACTCCCCCATGTATTTGCGGTTTTCACCTGAAAAAACAGGTGTAGAGGATTGACTTAATTGTACTCGCGTTAACACATATGTATACCGTGCCTTTCAACGAAGCGGCACGTAACTCCGTTGCTTCTAGCGATAATTCACAAGGATCACGGAAATAATTTCTTTATAAACAGGTCGACGTGAACGGGACTCGAACCTGCCACCTTTTGAGCACAAAGTTACCAGCTTAACCACCACGTTAGGGTGACTGACCCTCCTTCCACCCCCCCCCCCCCCCGATGCAAAACGATGATAACGAAGCGACGTTACCATTGTGGGTCTTTAAAAAAAAATTAGGTAATCTCTCCATCTTTTCTCGTGCAGTGGCACCCCTCAACATAACAGTCAGTTATATAATTTGTAATGCATTATTTGAGAATGAAACCGTATCATATTTATTCCGTTTCTGTTCAGTATTTCCTATTTTCGCATAAATAATTTTGAAATGACAACTTCATTTAGTAAGTCAAACATGTGCATTGAATTAATCACTCTGGGCGCTTAAACTAAATCACGCAATCCGCTTTTCTGTTGAACAGAGCATGTTTATGTGACTGCATTTAATTTGCGGATTTATTTATGACATCTCTGGGAACTACGTGGGGTTGACTTTAGTTTATATTAATATCACATCGTGGCAGGATGATGTGTTATGAGTTAGTTGATAGATCAATTGGTTGTTAGCCAATAGGGTGGTTACATTCTCGTTAGAGAACTGACTGTCTGTAACCATATCCTATTGACCGAATTAGAACCATGCATGCACTATGCATTGTGTGGTCAAAATAGCCATTTATTCCACCAGAAACCTAATCGAGGCCAACTCCTTGAACTGGAGATGGGGCTAAAAAGAGGCTGCAAACTCAGATTGGTCGGAACTGGAGATGGGACTAAAAAGAGCTGCAAACTCAGATTGGTCGGGTAATACCTGGTATCGAACAGGACCTCAGTCCTGCTTACGAAATTACTGGTGCTGAAGTTGGAGATACTAGGCCAAGAGTCGCATCAGCAGCCATGGTATCACTAAACACGACTTGATAGCATGTCTTCACAATAACAACAAAATAACACCACATTGATGCTAATTTTCATTTGTTCAGGTTTATACATACATCCATCTATAGGTTTATACACCCATCTATAGGTTTATACATCCATCTATAGGTTTATACATCCATCTATAGGTTTATACATCCATCTATAGGTTTATACATCCATCTATAGGTTTATACATCCATCTATAGGTTTATACATCCATCTATAGGTTTAAACATCCATATATAGGTTTATACATACATCCATCTATAGGTTTATACATACATCCATCTATAGGTTATACATCCATCCATCTATAGGTTATACATCCATCCATCTATATGTTATACATCCATCCACCCATCTATAGGTTATACATCCATCCACCCATCTATAGGTTATACATCCATCTATAGGTTATACATCCATCTATAGGTTATACATCCATCTATAGGTTATACATCCATCTATAGGTTATACATCCATCTATAGGTTATACATCCATCCATCTATAGGTTATACATCCATCTATAGGTTATACATCCATCCATCCATCTATAGGTTATACATCCATCTATAGGTTATACATCCATCCATCCATCTATAGGTTATACATCCATCTATAGGTTATACATCCATCTATAGGTTATACATCCATCTATAGGTTATACATCCATCCATCTATATGTTATACATCCATCTATAGGTTATACATCCATCCATCCATCTATAGGTTATACATCCATCTATAGGTTATACATCCATCTATAGGTTATACATCCATCTATAGGTTATACATCCATCCATCTATATGTTATACATCCATCTAAAAAGGACGTTGCACAAAGCAAATTAAATAACCTCTTCTCTAGCTTAAATCCTATCATATCAAAGCGATATGCGCAATCTCCGCTCTACTATGACGAACACTAGAAATTCCGTGTGAGCTTCATGGTCACCTTCGCCAGTCGGAATAACAAAGAAACGATAGAATGTTACAGGATTTCACTTTAAAAAAAGTGTATTTATAGATTTCACAGAAGCCTTTTTAAAATTTCCTTGAACCTCCGTGCGCCCTTTAATGAAAAAAATTAATTAATTAATTACATTAGCTGTAATCCGGTAGCTTAGAGCGATTTCCATGGAAACTTCTATAAGTGTTCTATTTTAACTTTCCTCTAATCTCATGTCATTGATTCTCTCCATTTTTTTTTCTCACTCCGTCACATATTTCTATTCTCATTTCATTCGTTCGTATTCTCTATTCGTAAAATTACTCTTTCTGACTATTTATTCATTCATTTCACCCTTTCATTCTTTACCACCGTGGAGCGAATGACCGTGTGTTTATAGCGCCCTTCTAGATCCTTGTGGTCCTGGGTTCAATCCACGGTTGGGACAGGGTTTTTTTTCTTTCCGAGGTACAACAAAATCCTTCCTGTACATGTCGAGGCGTCTGCTATGACAGAGCGGTCTTTATTTCCACAGAACATAGAAAGCCTCTTTTCCACAATATGAGAATGCATCACGACAAGTTATCCGTATAAGGCATATAACCAAATGAAATCAAAGTACAAAGCCAGATGAAGACCACGGAAAAAGATGAATAGAAAACGTAAGGGACATCTTGAACAAACCCGGTCATAGCACAGTCGAGGCCACACATCTGGCATTGGAATACATTCTCAAGCTATAACCACCCCTACGCTTAACGGCAAGAGTGGATAGCAAACCACCTGGGGAAAGACATAGACAATTCTTTACTTATTACTCTTTATTTTTTCTCTAAAATTTATTTCGTTTTTTTTTTAAATTTCGATTTAATTTTTCATTCAGTCATTAGGTTACAACATCAATAACTTCAACGAACTGTGTGATTCACTTCTTCAATCAGTCATCAGTTATCAATAGTTTCAATGAATTGTGAAATTCGTCTCAAGACATTCATCGGACCATCCGATTCTTGTAATGTCTGTAACACACACAGACAACAATACATCCATAAACCCACTTGTCATGCTTACCACATTTCATCAATATCACCAAAGAAACATGATGTTAGTGGGTCTTTGATCACTGTGACATCATGTCACAAGGAAAAGGATAATTACTTGGCAAGGAAGGAGCGTCACACGAACAAACTAGAATCGGGATTTCGTATCAGTAATGTAAGATTACTATCACGACCGTATATGAGTCTCCTCTAATAGAAGGTAATCACATCGTGTGTGTGGGGATTCTGAATTTCTTCTTTGGGGAATTTGTTAAAGAAGGGATGGAAAGAGGAGTGGTTGCCAAATTTTATTGCAGGATTTTTAGCGTTAAATATCATGCCTTAATTTCCTAAGGGATGGGGGAAGTTGAGCTTCACTTTTCAAAATTTTTCCGCCCTTCGCTGCGTGTTTGACTATCCACCCTTAGCTGCGGGTTTGACTATCCACCCTTAGCTGCGGGTTTGACTATCCACCCTTAGCTGCGGGTTTGACTATCCACCCTTAGCTGCGAGTTTGACTATCCACCCATAGTTGCAGGTTTGACTTTACACCCTTAGCTGTGGGCTTGCCTTTCCACCCTTAGCTGCGGGTTTGACTAACCATCCTTAGCTGCAGGTTTGACTATCCACACTTCGCTGCGGGTTTCACTATCCACCCTTTTCTGTGGGTTTGACTTTCCACCCTTTGCGGCGGGTTTGCCTTTCCACCCTTAGCTGCGGGTTTGACTATCCACTCTTAGCTGCGGGTTTGACTATCCACCCTTAGCTGCGGGTTCTACTATCCAAACTTAGCTGCGGGTTTGAATTTCCACCCTTAGCTGCGGGTTCGACTATAGTGATATCCGTTAATTACCTCAACATTTTCTTGGCAATTAGTGACCCAACTCCCGTTTCCAACAACTTGTCAAGAATTCAGGGACCCAATACCCACTTAATTATTTATAAAAACGCCTCCCCCCACCAAAAGAATAAATAAATTTATTGTCCATATAAGAGTCAAGAAAATTTAAAAAGCCATATTTTCCAAGTAAAAAGAGAGAGAAAACCCATAGATTTTCAAATTTTCCCTCTGCCAATTCAACAATTTGGCGCATATAATAAACCGTTTTTTATATCAACTTTTGTCAAGAAATTTCTCTCTTCAACTGTCACACATTTTCAGAGACCCCCCCCCCCCCACCCACCCGTTTTTTTCCTTCTAATTTTTGATCCAAACATTTTGGTCGTTCCCTTATGATAAAAGTAGAATTGTTGTTAAAAAGTGAAAGCATGTGCATCCACCTGTAGGAGCTAATGATACCAACCACGAAATGTCATGCAAAGAAATAAATGTTATGTGGTACATAACATATGGCCATTGGATGTCTTTGCGCCCTATTTGCATCCTCTTGAATATTTATCCACAAGTCTCCTGTCATTTATTGTTAAATTAGTTACATTCATAAGCACCCCCCTCCGAAAGTCCAAAGGTCTGAGGAAACACCCGCACTCCCAATTTAAACATTTTTCACGAAATCTCCTTTCAAGTATAAGTGGCCTCCAAGGAAAGACCATATGCCCGTCATTGAGAACCGCTCAAATAGATAGTTTGTTTTTTAGCCCAAACACTTTCCAGCTGTCACTTCCTCTCGCTTCCATATTCACTTCTATTTGCTCGAGGTCGGACATCGACCAGTCTAACCGTGTGAACTCCGATTGTGTCAAATCGCACAGTTCTTTATCCCACTTTCCCAAATCTGCACAACACACTCACTTCCACGCATCCCGTCGTTTAGAATATCATTGTTGCACTACTACGCAACATGTACACGCACATTATAGCAAGTTATGAAGTTCACACAGGGTCCCCCCACCCGTGAGACCTAGTTTTACATACCCTATCACAAACAGCAGTGGGAATATGCATGGCGGGAAACAACACAAGCGAAAGTGCAAGAAGAACGCTGCGCTGTAGTGACGAATACCGGATTATCTCTAGTAAAATATTTGAATGTAATCTGGGAAATGTGTCAAATTGTACGAACTTTAAACCAAATGACACAGTTTTCATTAATTACCGTATTCATTATGATAAAGTTCTTCTATTTTGTCTGATGTTTGGTTGGTTGGTTGGTTGGTTGGTTGCTGATCCAGCGGTCCATGGACTCATGCCGTTTGACACATATCTTGTCAGATGACCGATTCAACTCTTCCATCTTAACCGAGCGTTATGATTGATTGGATATGTTACTTTCTTTTCTTCATTTTACCGATTGTTCTCATTGGTTGGTTATGATACTTATTTTTTTTTATCTTACTGTCTATTGCAATTTTTTGTGCCATAAAGTCCTCACTTCCTATCGATTAGCACAGGAGTGCACCAAACCAAGGGAGTAAACCCCTACAGAAAGTTTGGAGTCGATTATCTTAAGTCAACAGGTAAAGCATGAAACGGGGTAATGAAGTTTTGCTAATAACTTGAAACACACATAGGCACACAGACAAATCGATGTTTCGACCGGAAGACCTTTATCAAGGATAACATACACTTGTACATCAAAAACGACAAGTTAAAGCAGACAAGTCAGTAGGTAAGTGAAATTACAATCAAGCAAGTCGGTAGGTAGAAAGATAGAAAGACAAATCGGTAGGTAGGTAGAAAGACAATCAAACAGGTCGGTTTCACTGAAAACGGATGTATCGAGCCATTGGTGCAATTAAAACGGTGACAGAACGCATCTCCATTCTCGAGACTACATTCTGCTGGAAATTTATTAGGAGCATTGTCTTGCTACAAGAGAGATCCAGCAGGAATTTGAGAATGAACGCTGAAGAAGAAACAAGTCGGTAGGTATGTAGAAAGACAGGCAAACAGGTCAGTAGGTGGGTAGAAAGATAGACATACAAGTCTGTAGGTAGGTAGAAAGATAGACATACAAGTCTGTAGGTGGGTAGAAAGATAGACATACAAGTCGGTAGGTAGGTAGAAAGATAGACATACAAGTCTGTAGGTGGGTAGAAAGGTAGACATACAAGTCTGTAGGTTGGTAGAAAGATAGACATACAAGTCTGTAGGTGGGTAGAAAGATAGACATACAAGTCTGTAGGTGGGTAGAAAGATAGACATACAAGTCGGTAGGTAGGTAGAAAGATAGACATACAAGTCTGTAGGTAGGTAGAAAGATAGACATACAAGTCTGTAGGTGGGTAGAAAGATAGACATACAAGTCGGTAGGTAGGTAGAAAGATAGACATACAAGTCTGTAGGTGGGTAGAAAGGTAGACATACAAGTCTGTAGGTTGGTAGAAAGATAGACATACAAGTCTGTAGGTGGGTAGAAAGGTAGACATACAAGTCTGTAGGTGGGTAGAAAGGTAGACATACAAGTCGGTAGGTGGGTAGAAAGATAGACATACAAGTCTGTAGGTGAGTAGAAAGACATACAAGTCGGTATGTGGGTAGAAAGACAGGCAGACAAGTCAGTAGGTGGGTAGAAAGATAGACATACAAGTCTGTAGGTGGGTAGAAAGGTAGACATACAAGTCTGTAGGTGGGTAGAAAGATAGACATACAAGTCGGTAGGTAGGTAGAAAAACAAGCAGGCAAATCGATAGGTGGATAGAAAGACAAACAGACAGACACAAAAGTCTTATATTCGTTAACGTTTTGGAACACGTTGGCGTCGACAATTGTTATTTGATTTGCCTGGGGACACCCTTAATTCCATAGTTTGAAGCTAGGTCACATCATCTAAACAGACCAGAGCTACTGAATTAACCAGTGGTCAAAAACAGGTCAGATAGCGCAAGTGTTAATATTCTGGTACCCTGGGACTTGGTCACGAACCGTTTCCTAGGTGTCGACCCTGACGGGAGGCATAAACATTTTTGTTCCAGAATGGTAAATTGTCAGTGGTAAAAATTATATAGCCTGCAGCCGCGATCTTTAGCTGGCGGTTTATGTTGACTGGCGTACAGTCAGATAGTTCACGTCTTATGACAAAGTCTTATACTGTTTATGTGTTCCATTATTGACGTCTGCATACCACGTTGTTAACATTAGAATTATTTTATCTCAATTTACAGATTTCATTTTTAATGTTCTAGGCAATGTTGCCACATTGGCTATTTCAAGGTAAACTTCACAAATATGGCCTTTTTTAAATGTTAGTAGCAGGCTCCTTTCCGTCCATCCAGACGATTGAATTATTGTTGTGCTATAAGAAATATAATCTACGATCCATGGCGATGATGGATGTGTCTTAAAAGATGAAACAGACCATATAGTCTTCCACAGTATGCACAAGTAACCACAGGCCCACTTGTACTATCGTGTGCTGTTGTGTGTCTTCATTGATGTGCAGCCCTTGAACTAGCAACAATCATTTTCCATTTGTTTTTATACCATTTCTTATGTTCACCTCTATGTAGCACGATCCAGGCCATGGCACCTCCATGTAGCACGATCCAGGGCATGTCACCTCCATGAAGCACGATCCAGGGCATGTCACCACCATGTAGCACGATTCATACAATGTCACTTCCATGTAGCACGATCCAGGGCATGGCACCTCCATGTAGCACGATCCAGGCCATAGCACCTCCATGTAGCACGATCCAGGGCATGTCACCTCCATGAAGCACGATCCAGGGCATGTCACCACCATGTAGCACGATTCAGACAATGTCACTTCCATGTAGCACGATCCAGGGCATGGCACCTCCATGTAGCACGATCCAGGCCATGGCACCTCCATGTAGCACGATCCAGGGCATGTCACCTTCATGAAGCACGATCCAGGGCATGTCACCACCATGTAGCACGATTCAGACAATGTCACTTCCATGTAGCACGATCCAGGGCATGTCACCTAATGTAGCACGAGCCATGCAGCACTATCCACGACATGTCACCTCCAAGTAGCACGATACATGTAGCACGATCCAGGGCATGTCACCTAATGTAGCACGAGCCATGCAGCACTATCCACGACATGTCACCTCCAAGTAGCACGATACATGTAGTACGATCCAGGGCATGTCACCTCCATGTAGCAAGATCCATGTAGCACAATCTAGGGCATGTCACCTCCATGTAGCACGATCTAGGGCATGTCACCTCCATGTAGCACGATCCATGAAGCACGATTGTGGGCATATTAATTCCAAGATTCCGTATCAACAATGCCTGTATTATGCATATCAAGTTTCCATACGCCATTGCATCCAAGTATTTTTCCCACGTGTGCTGTATATATGTTTCGTGTCCTTTTACAGAACGATTCCCTCACTGCCACTATGTAAGTCCCTCTGTTCCGTGCAGCTGTTTAACGTATCCCAGTGTGAAGTTCATGTCTTCGATGTCATGTGTCTATCGTAATCCAGATATGTTAGCTTGTATTTTTGTTTGTATAGTTTTGATAAGTCAATCTCTTTCTATGTTCACGTATTTCCAGGTCTACATTGGTTTGTCTCTCTGTTCATCATATTCATAGGACCTCACTATAACATTTCATTCCTAGGACCTCTATATAACATTTCATTTATAGGACCTCTCTATAACATTTCATTTATAGGACCTCTCTATAACATTTCATTTCAAGTACCCATATTTTCTTTTCCATTACGGATGTATGTCTTAGACTGTATTTCTAATGTGAATAACTGGGTCACTATGTGTATTATATTTGATCTTAAACCAGTCAGTGTCTGATGGCATCAATCACTTGCAGTCAAAGTGTCTGATGGCATCAATCACTTGCAGTCAAAGTGTCTGATGGCATCAATCACTTGCAGTCAAAGTGTCTGATGGCATCAATCACTTGCAGTCAAAGTGTCTGATGGCATCAATCACTTGCAGTCAAAGTGTCTGATGGCATCAATCACTTGCAGTCAAAGTGTCTGATGGCATCAATCACTTGCAGTCAAAGTGTCAGGTTGTCTACAGTTTAGTCCTAGTGTATACATAGCATTCACTCTGGAGTGGGCTGTCGTTCAATTCCGTTAATCTGATATGCTCCGAATTAGAATTTGCTTCAACCTTCATTTTCAGACTTCCACTGTGTCTCTCCTGTAGCAGAACATTGTTCATAATAGATTTCCAGCAGGTTGTTGTTCAGAGAATGCAGATATATTGTGTCGCCGATTCAAATATATGCACTAATTCCCCGACACATACGAATTTAAACTCAAAATCCCGCTGAATACGGATGTCTCGGGCCATTGCACAAATAAACCTGCGATACAACGCCTTTCCATTCTCTGGACTACATCCTGTTGGATATCATGGTCCTGCTACAAGAGAGATCCAGTGGGAGTTTGAGAATGAACGCTGAAGAAGAAGAAACTCAAAATAAGGTATTTCTTATATTCTCCTTTTCTCGGTGTTCATGCTGAAACTCCCGCGGGTTCTCTCATGTAACAAAACAATGATACTGCCAGATTTCCATCAGGATATAGACCAGAGAATGGAAATGCATTATGTGTCGTTTTATTTGTCCCAATGACACATCCGTCTTCGGCAGTGTACCCTCATTTAATAATGGTTCATGTTGTTATTATGATTACAATTGACCATGTTTCTGTAGACCCCTCTTCAAACGTTTCCAAAGATTCAATTTATCTATTCACATGTTTGCCTAATCAAGGTATAAATAATTATATTTGTGTAACTAACTTAAAGCTGTTTTTAGGGCAGCATCTGTGAAAGTTTAATTACTGGAAACCACAAGAGTAACAGTAAAATTGAGAAATAATTAAACAAAGTTGAACGAAATATTAAGGCAACGTTTTAAATGAACAGATATACTTCAATGTTGCTGTTCTTCCATCGTTCCTAATACCACCGTGATCTATCTGTCACGTTTCGGTTTGCCTGTTTACATATATTTTCAATCACATTTTTTAAGTTATTATTGTGTATTTTTTGTCTGTTATTGTATAATTATTGTTCTGATGAAGGTATTACATCGAAACGTGAGTCTGTAGTTTCTGTATTATTATTATTGTCGCCCGTGTGTTGTGGGGCCCAAAAGTGGAGCAAAGAATAGCAACACTGTTTACCTTCCATGCATGTCGTACGAGGCGACTAAGGAGGTTATGGGATGGAGTTGGTGGGCCATCCCATATAGGGTCAGTGACACAAAGCCATGCTGAAGTCGGATGTGTCAGGCCGAAAGGCGCAGATATCAAAACAATGCTGTAAACCATGACACAACGCATTCAATTCTCCGGACATCCTGCTGATCTGCATGAGTTTGAGAGTGAACGCAGTAGAAGAAGAAGAATCATTATTGTATACTTTCTTCTTCTGCATTCATTCTCAAACTCCTGCAAAGTAGCATGATGTAGTCATAAGAACGAAATTCCTTTTGTCATAGCTTACAACTTTGCTGCGATATCTGCTCCTTTCGACATGACATATCCGACATCAGCATGGTTCTGGGTCACTGTGATCCTATATGGAATGAGACAGTGTTGATCTTCACTCTACCCTTTCGGGCCTCTGCCACACACAGACGTTATCATTATTTCTTCTTCCGCTTTCATTCTCAAACTCCCATTAGATCTCTCTTGTAGCAGAACCGTTGTCATACTAGATCTCCAGCAAGATATAGTTCAGAGAATGGAAATCTGTTGTCGTATTATTTGGGCCAATGGCCGAACTAATATGTCTTCGGCAGTTATAATTAATAATAGTAATAGTTTTGTATACAACCTACATACATATTTATAAAGTAATTGTTCCGGATGAGAAGATATGTAGGCCTCAGAAGTCACAACGCATACCGGACAAACAAGCGTGCTTGACTCACACTTCTAGTGGGTGATATGCTTATATAGTGAGGCTTGATCTTACACTTCTAGTAAGTGATATGATTATATAGTGAGGCTTGATCTTACACTTCTAGTAAGTGATATGATTATATAGTTTTGTTTTGTTTTGCGTTCGCTCCATTGTAACCAGCACGGATATCCGTGTGATTTCCGCCGGGAACGTGATTACGTTGTGCCACCGTTATGCGCGTTGTAGGCCTAGCACATCCGATTTCGGCATGCCTTGACAAATCGGGTGGGCTACCCTAGCCTGTGACAGCCTCCATATCTGCCTCCAGTCACGCGTGTATGTGGTGACTCTTCGCCCAGACGATTTTTGCTCTCGTCTGTCTCGCACGAGGTGTTCCACTGTCTATGAACTTGCCTCGTGTAATTGGACGTATTGTGCCTGTGCCCATCAGGTACTGAACCGTTTCTCATCCGTGAGCCTGGTTCCTTAAAGGGGAAGAACTCAACAGAAGAGTTGAACCCTGGCTCTTTCCCTCTCTTAGCCGATGTGTTATTCACCGACATCGTGTACCCCTTGTCCAAGTTCGAGTCTCACACCACGCGTTTGAGAGCAAGGTGTTCTCGAGCTGAGCGACCTTGTCCCAATAGCGCCTGAGCCCATCAGGTACTGAAACCTTTCTCTCTGCAAGTGTATTTCCGGTATAGGAAAACTTGACAGTAGAGTTAGGCCAGGGCTAAACTTGTTGTCACTTTTGAGCCTGAGCCCATCGGGTACGGAACCCTATCTCTCTGCAAGTGTATTTCCGGTATAGGAAAACTTGACAGTAGAGTTGGGCCAGGACTGTCATTGTTGATTATATAGTAAAAATCACAGCGAAAATCTCTCCAACATTCATCTGTACAGTTAGAAATGTTAATGTTTTGTATCTCTTGTTGTCCAACAACCATATGTTGAATGCGTATCTTGTATCAATTTCTTGCTTTTGTATTCTATTAAATAATCCCAATGCAGGTCCGTACAACGCTACTTCAGGTGCGGGGGTGTAAAAGAGGTTTACCTAAAACGAAAAACAAGTAATTCGTTCGTGTTTGTCTGTAGATTTCACTATATGACGCAAACATTTAAGACCTTTTTGTGAAAATTCGCTAAGGAGGGAGGAGAGGTGAGTGGGGGGGGGGAAGATACCGACCTATTGACTAGGTTCCTAGTACTAAAAGTGATGTTCTGATATGCTAAGGAGGGTGGATGTGAACACAACACTCCCCATACCCCCTTTATCAACGGGTCTGTTTTAATCTGTGACGAAGAAATGCTTGCTACTGAACATTGCAACTTTTTGTACACCTTCACTATAGATGTGGTGAAGATCTGTGAAGAACATTGCAACCTTAAACCCCTGAGAAAGATTCCTATGTGGCAAGAAGTAATCAGATACACCTTCACTGTAGATGTGGTGAAGATCTGTGAACAACATTGCAACTTGAAATCCCTGTGAAAAATTCCTATGTGACAGAAAGTAAACAGAAACACCTTTACTGTAGATATGTCAACAAATCTGGCAGAAAAATGATGAAACATGTGAGACAGACATATTTGCTTATACTAACAGGGCGATCCTTACATACTGCAACAATGCACTCTCTTCGGGAACTAAACATGTTTCTATAAACGTTGCTCACCAAACACAAGTGTGCATTTGAGAGAAAGAACCTTATTTCCATAAGGATGTGTGTTATCAAGAGCTGCCTACTCACAGCAAAAGGGATGAAGTCGTCATCATCACCATTTTCATGACAAACATCATCGCCATTGTCATCACAAACATCATCATCACATTTTCATCATGACTATCATGACTATTATCATTATCATCACTAACATCATCATCACCACCATCACCATTATCAACACTATTATCAACACCATTGTCAGCACCATTATAATCCTCACTATCATCACCATTATCGTCACCAGTATCATCACCATCATCATCATCAACATTGTCATCATCATTACCATTATTATCATCATAACCATTATCAGCACCATTATCAATGTCATTGTCAGCACCATTATCCTCACCATCATTATCACCATCAGGTGTATCATCACCAGCATCATCACTATCATATATTATTTATGAATGATATGTTTGACTTACCTGAAGATCTAGAACTTTTAGGTCGACCTACGAGCTGTTCGTGGTCTAAGAATTTGTGTAGGTGAAATCCAACTTTGTGTTTCCGGTTTCCAAGAGTTACAGAAAACAATAATAACATTGTGACGTACAACGCATGTTGTCTCACTGTGACGTACAACGCATGTTGTCTTACTGTGACGTACAACACATGTTATCTCATTGTGACGTACAACACGTTGTCTTATTGTGACGTACAGCGCATGTTGTCTCATTGTGACGTACAACACATGTTGTCCTATTGTCTCTCAAACTACCAGCTTTGTCTACTTCTTCATCTTTTTCACCCCTCCATCTGGTGTCCCTCTTTCAATTTTTTTATTCTCTATTTTGTGTCAATCCCCTCATATCTAACCATCCATTTCTCTCTTTCACCCAGTACCTCAATCTTTTAAAGATCAATATCTCTCTCTCTCTTCCTCTCTCTCTCTCTCTCTCACTCACTCGTTCTCTGTCCATTTCTTACCAACTCACCCTAACTTATTGTAATTACCTGACCAGGGAATACGTGGGCCATGCATGAGATTTCCCGCCCCAAAGGAATTTTCTACCAGAAAAAGTGTAATCCGGCTTCTCGTATTTCATTGCGTGACGCTTACATTTCGCGTATTTATTCAACATTTCAGTAATCTTTCATACATCTGAAAAGACTTAAACTGGGTGACTAATTAGTTCTCTTGTGTATTTCTCTAGCCTTTTAAATCTTTTCGTGAAAGATATATAAAAAAACCAAAATTTTAAAGAGAAACTTGTATGTCACTAGTTTTCAGCAAACATTGTGGCTAGTAGGTGTTTTCAGAATCATTAAAAAAA
This sequence comes from Meghimatium bilineatum, assembly GCA_034231615.1. NCBI lineage: Eukaryota > Metazoa > Mollusca > Gastropoda > Stylommatophora > Philomycidae > Meghimatium > Meghimatium bilineatum. The sequence goes on along the minus strand of CM067311.1, from coordinate 62,072,568 downwards.
ACGGTTATATGGCGTTTAACACTGCGGGTTAAAGTGCAGTTATTACAAACAACATATGGTTATTATGCGTTCCATCATTGCTGTCATATGCGTTTACCCTTAAATATAAATAGGCGGATGTGTCAGCACATTGGAGCATATAAAACAGCGACACAAGTCATCTACATTTTCTGGGCTGAAAATTTCTTCAAAATTAACAGGACCATTGACTTGCTATAGCAGATATCGAGTAGGACCATTGTCCTGCTGTAACAAAAATGTAGTAGGAACATTGTCCTACTATAATATAATTGTAGTAGGAACATTGTTCCTTCTATAACATAAATGTAGTAGGAACATTGTTCCTTCTATAACATAAATGTAGTAGGAACATTGTCCTTCCATAACATAAATGTAGTAGGAACATTGTTCCTTCTATAACAAAAATGTAGTAGGAACATTGTTCCTTCTATAACATAAATGTAGTAGGAACATTGCCCTGATGCAAAACAAATCTAGTTTCTCTGTCATCTCATTGTTCTGTTACAATAAAAAATATAGTAGGAACATTGTCCTGCTACCAAGTAAATCAAACGGAAGGCTGAGAATGAACATTTTTTTTTACATTACATTACACCCATAACCTTTTAGGGTCGTAGAGGTTGTCACTCTGGAAACATCAACACAGAAATCCCGCCATGCCTCTCTACTCTCAGTTCCTTGATTAAATGCGAAGCATCGTAACTCTGTCCAGTCGTTCATATTATCAATTGTATCAATTCATATATATAAACATACATACATAATGTGTGCTATGGACATGACACAAACGTTTCTGATACCACTGTTACAGAAAGGTAATCTAAAACCGTGCAAAATACAATGGAATCCCTCTATAACGCATACTTTGTAAGAAATGTCCCTTTATAACAATTGTTTGTTTGTAGCTTATCCTATTCAGGACGTAGTCAGCAACTCAGAATCTGTGGCTGTAGTGATTTTCTAGACAATATAAATACGTTTAGTAGTTTTCCATTGCTTTCTGAACGATTCGGATGCACAATTGCCTGTGTCGTGGATCGAACTCGGTACCTTGGCCGTCACAGACGTGCTCTGTACATCACAGCTACAGAGCCAGACAATACTTTTTCAAAATCCCCAGTTATACTTATTCGTTATTGTTTGTACTGTACATAGCGAATTCCTGTTATTACATACTACTTTCTTCGGTCCGAAATAAGTTGTTATAACGGGATTCGACTGTATTTAGAATTAAAACTGGTGCAAATAAAACGCATTTCCATAAAACACAACACATTTCCATTTTCTGGACTACATCTTGCTGAAGATATAGTAGGACCATTGTCCTGCTACACAAGAGAACCAGCGGGAGTTCGAGACTGAACGCTCATGAAGAAGAATACTTATTCGCGTGATCATCGTCACCGCACTCCGACCACGTCTATAGGTGCTTCGACCTGCATTTGAGTCTACCCACCATTACACCACGGCTAAAAGTTCCAATTCTTTGTTAGTAGACAAACAATTGTTCTAAGTCAGTGGTGGGTAAAATACAGTGTCCGCGGATCAAATCTGGCACACCAAGACACTTTTTCCCTGGCCCGTCAAGCTAATCTAAACATACTATATACGCTGACCGCCAGAGCTCTACGCTGACCCCCGAAAACACTATTTGGAGCTTAAAATACAATTAAAGTCCCATATTTCACGAAAATAGCTAAACCCGATCCGACGAACTACAAAGATTGCTCACCTCTGTTCTTATCCTACAGTTGTGATAATTTCTGACGACTCCGCATTGTCTGTTTACAGATTGCCTTCTCTATTACTAACTACAATCTCTGCAATGTTCTCGCTGTACTGTCTGTGTATGCTGTTTTACCTTTCCTCTGAGACAGTCGGAAATAATAAGACCCAACACTTATCGGAGTAGTAGTGATGCGACACTGGATGCATCAACACAAACAGCTCTCCAAACAACTATATCCTCAGACATTTGGGGGAATGTAGAAAACATCAAGCCCAGACCATTCATCCATTGATGTTTTATCAAAAGAAATCTTAATACGTGTGAAACCAGATATTTCAGAAGAACAGCAAACAGAACAAGAAGAGATCATGTGAGAAATGAAGAGATTACAAGAAACTGTTCCAACATTTTGTTGTATTCTGTAGTCATATATATATATATATCGAGAGAGAGAGAGAGAGAGAGAGAGAGAGAGAGAGAGATGCTGATATTGTCTGTTATTTTAATATGATTCCTTATTGGCCACAGCAATGGAAATGAAAATGGAAGCAACAAGATACAGAAGACAACCAAGAAGAGGGAAGATGGAAGGAGTTGCCAGTATTGTGAGATGTCACAGTATTATTGAATATCAAGCGATCAAACGTGCCATAGCCCAAAATCTATTGTCATTCAATCCTGCGACGCTTTACATCAGACGACACGTATTTTCAAGAACAAAAATGTAAACATAGACACTTAAGTTGCATTATACAAGGCTATTATTATTCCATCAATGTGCTGCCAGTGCCAAACCTGGGCAATGACAGCACAAACCAAAGGAAAAATAGTGAGAGCAGAAATGACGTCTACGAAGAATGCTCGAAGTGTCATTAAAAGATAGAATTAGAAACGATAACATCACACAGGTAACCGAAACAATACCAGTATTTGAACACATCAAAAGACAACAGATCAAGTGGTTTTCACACGCTGCCAGACTACCAACAGACAGTATGCCACAGATGGCCATGACACATAGACATAACCGCTATAAAGCTAGAGGCAAACCATGTAAAAGATGGATCACAGAAATCAAAGAAGCCACACAAACAAGCTTACAAACGGAACACATGAAGGCCATCTCCAGAGAACTCTTCTACCCCTGACGCCGCAAGGCAAACAAGGTATACAGCGTATAGATAGATAGACACCTTACAGCAGAATTAGAGAAAGACAATAGATAGGACAAAGTCCGGGCGACATGGGAGAATAGAATGGACAAATTGATTACTCCCAGACTGTTTTAGCTATTTCCCATGATATCATTCTTGAAGTTGTCACTCTGGAAGCGTATCTTGAATGATTGTATGTAAATTGATGAGACGTTATTCGCAGAGTTGGAAAGCATATGGGATAGATTGGTTGGTTAGTTAATCTAATCTTCATATGGGATAGATTGGTTGGTTAGTTAATCTAATCTTCATATGGGATAGATTGGTTGGTTAGTTAATCTAATCTTCATATGGGATAGATTGGTTGGTTAGTTAATCTAATCTTCATATGGGATAGATTGGTTGGTTAGTTAATCTAATCTTCATATGGGATAGATTGGTTGGTTAGTTAATCTAATCTTCATATGGGATAGATTGGTTGGTTAGTTAATCTAATCTTCATATGGGATAGATTGGTTGGTTAGTTAATCTAATCTTCATATGGGATAGATTGGTTGGCTAGTTAATCTAATCTTCATATGGGATAGATTGGTTGGTTAGTTAATCTAATCTTCATATGGGATAGATTGGTTGGTTAGTTAATCTAATCTTCATATGGGATAGATTGGTTGGTTAGTTAATCTAATCTTCATATGGGATAGATTGGTTGGTTAGTTAATCTAATCTTCATATGGGATAGATTGGTTGGTTAGTTAATCTAATCTTCATATGGGATAGATTGGTTGGTTAGTTAATCTAATCTTCATATGGGATAGATTGGTTGGTTAGTTAATCTAATCTTCATATGGGATAGATTGGTTGGTTAGTTAATCTAATCTTCATATGGGATAGATTGGTTGGTTAGTTAATCTAATCTTCATATGGGATAGATTGGTTGGTTAGTTAATCTAATCTTCATATGGGATAGATTGGTTGGTTAGTTAATCTAATCTTCATATGGGATAGTTTGGTTGGTTAGTTAATCTAATCTTCATATGGGATAGATTGGTTGGTTAGTTAATCTAATCTTCATATGGGATAGATTGGTTGGTTAGTTAATCTAATCTTCATATGGGATAGATTGGTTGGTTAGTTAATCTAATCTTCATATGGGATAGATTGGTTGGTTAGTTAATCTAATCTTCATATGGGATAGATTGGTTGGTTAGTTAATCTAATCTTCATATGGGATAGATTGGTTGGTTAGTTAATCTAATCTTCATATGGGATAGATTGGTTGGTTAGTTAATCTAATCTTCATATGGGATAGATTGGTTGGTTAGTTAATCTAATCTTCATATGGGATAGATTGGTTGGTTAGTTAATCTAATCTTCATATGGGATAGATTGGTTGGTTAGTTAATCTAATCTTCATATGGGATAGATTGGTTGGTTAGTTAATCTAATCTTCATATGGGATAGATTGGTTGGTTAGTTAATCTAATCTTCATATGGGATAGATTGGTTGGTTAGTTAATCTAATCTTCATATGGGATAGATTGGTTGGTTAGTTAATCTAATCTTCATATGGGATAGATTGGTTGGTTAGTTAATCTAATCTTCATATGGGATAGATTGGTTGGTTAGTTAATCTAATCTTCATATGGGATAGATTGGTTGGTTAGTTAATCTAATCTTCATATGGGATAGATTGGTTGGTTAGTTAATCTAATCTTCATATGGGATAGATTGGTTGGTTAGTTAATCTAATCTTCATATGGGATAGATTGGTTGGTTAGTTAATCTAATCTTCATATGGGATAGATTGGTTGGTTAGTTAATCTAATCTTCATATGGGATAGATTGGTTGGTTAGTTAATCTAATCTTCATATGGGATAGATTGGTTGGTTAGTTAATCTAATCTTCATATGGGATAGATTGGTTGGTTAGTTAATCTAATCTTCATATGGGATAGATTGGTTGGTTAGTTAATCTAATCTTCATATGGGATAGATTGGTTGGTTAGTTAATCTAATCTTCTATTTATTAAATCAGTTTTCTATACTGTCTATACCATTCATTTGTTACTGAATGAGTCCAGTCATCAGAAAGTGATCCATTCGTCAGAAAGTGGTTCATTTATAAGGCGGTGGTTTAGTCGTCAGAAGTGGTCCAGTCGTCAGAAAGTGGTCCAGAAGTTAGAAAGTAATCCAGTCGTCAGAAAGTGGTTCATTTATAAGGCGGTGGTTTAGTCGTCAGAAGTGGTCCAGTCGTCAGAAACTGGTCCAGTCGTTAGAACGTAATCTAGTCGCCAGAAAGTGGTCCAGTCGTCAGAAAGTGGTTCATTTATAAGACGGTGGTTTAGTCTCAGAAGTGGTCCAGTCGTCAGAAAGTGGTCCAGTCGTCAGAAAGTAATCCAGTCGTCGGAAAGCAATTCAGTCATCAGAATGTGGTCCAGTCTTCAATAAGTGGTCCAGTCGTGAGAAAGTGGTCCAGTCGTTAGAAAGTAATCCAGTCGTCAGAAAGTGGTCCAGTCGTTAGAAAGTAATCCAGTCGTCAGAAAGTAATCCAGTCATCAGAAAGTGGTCCAGTCGTCAGAAAGTGGTCCAGTCGTTAGAAAGTAATACAGTCGTCAGGAAATAATCCAGTCATCAGAAAGTGGTACAGTCGTCAGAAAGGGGTCCAGTCGTTAGAAAGTAATCCAGTCGTCAGAAAGTGGTCCAGTCGTCAGAAAGTGGTCCAGTCGACAGAAAGTGGTCCATACATTAGAAAGTAATGCAGTCGTCAGAAAGTGGTCCAGTTGTCAGAAAGTGGCCCAGTCATCGGAAAGTGGTCCAGTCGTCAGAAAGTAATCCAGTCGTCAGAAAGTAATTCAGTCGTCAGAAAGTAATCCAGTCGTCAGAAAGTAATCCAGTCGTCAGAAAGTAATTCAGTCGTCAGAAAGTAATCCAGTCGTCAGAAAGTAATCTAGTCGTCAGAAAGTAATTCAGTCGTCAGAAATTAATCCAGTCGTCAGAAAGTAATCCAGTCGTCAGAAAGTAATTCAGTCGTCAGAAAGTAATCCAATAGTCAGAAAGTAATCCAATAGTCAGAAAGTGTCCATTCGTCAGAAGGAGGTCTAGTCGTCAGAAGGAGGTCTAGTAGTCAGAATGTGGTCGTCTCGTGTTCTTCATTCCTCTTCTTTATCCAGTGCCATGTCTCGAAACAAGATTTGAACTCTGATTCCGTTAGGAGGGCTTGTGTGCAGGATATGGTCTGGAATGTAGGGGAGATTCTACACGCTCAACTTTACCCTCTTCTTCTGTGTTCGCTCTCTAATGACCACCATGAAATAGTATGGTTTCCGTCGGGGAGAGTTAAATACTTTGTCCTGCTGGTTTACGGTGGAGCTGTATTATTTATACCATCCGACCCAGCACATCTGATTTCGGAATCGAGGTGGTAATTAGTCAGCTGGACAATCATTGATTTATGTAAACAATTGCCTACTTGTGAAATTAGTGACCCTTTTGAAATCCGAGACACTGATGACTTTGACAAAGGTATCAGTCTACCTCAGTCTCTGATCAGTGCCGTAGTTTTTCATGAAATGAGTCTCTGATCAGTGCCGTAGTTTTTCATGAAATGAGTCTCTGATCAGTGCCGTAGTTTTTCATGAAATGAGTCTCTGATCAGTGCCGTAGTTTTTCATGAAATGAGTCTCTGATCAGTGCCGTAGTTTTTCATGAAATGAGTCTCTGATCAGTGACGTAGTTTTTCATGAAATGAGTCTCTGATCAGTGACGTATTTTTTCATGAAATGAGTCTCTGATCAGTGACGTAGTTTTTCATGAAATGAGTCTTTGATCAGTGTCGTAGTTTTTCATGAAATGAGTCTCTGATCAGTGACGTAGTTTTCCATGAAATGAGTCTCTGATCAGTGACGTAGTTTTTCATGAAATGAGTCTCTGATCAGTGACGTAGTTTTTCATGAAATGAGTCTCTGATCAGTGACGTAGTTTTTCATGAAATGAGTCTCTGATCAGTGCCGTAGTTTTTCATGAAGTGAGTCTCTGATCAGTGACGTAGTTTTTCATGAAATGAGTCTCTGATCAGTGCTGTAGTTTTTCATGAATTGAGTCTCTGAGCAGTGCTGTAGTTTTTCATGAAATGAGTCTCTGAGCAGTGACGTAGTTTTTCATGAAATGAGTCAGGACATGGCCAAGTGTTTCTCAGTTTTATATCGTATGTTTGGCAGGTCTGCAGCAAGTGTTCGGCTGTCATACGGTTGGTTCCACATGTGCATGCCACCTTCATCCACACTGCTAGATAAAAACAGTAACGTAAATGGTGTAGTAATCGATGAATATATTATTGCATTTTATAAATGAAACATCTGTTTTCTGAATAAACATGTGAATTACACATTCAAAATATGATTTTATGTTCACTAAAACTGTAAAGGTTATGAGGCCGACTTGGTAGAGTTACACTAAAGTAATATTTTAAAACGCCATCTGTCTCTCGATGACTCAGGTCTATTAGTATGCCAATGGCAATGGCGGGGAGAGAATAGCCACAAAAAATATGATTTGTTGTATTTGTGCGGTTTCAAATTTGTGGTGTATGGGAAGCGTGTTGCCAGGTTGATAAATATGCTATTTTTGTACAGATAAATATTTAGTACACTTTATCAATATTCTAGTATAGAGGTAAAAACAGATCTGTACCTCTGTTTTATAGAATACACGAAACATTTGATAAAGTTAAACATAGCGAACTTATACACATACTAGATAATTTGAACATTGACAGCAAGGATTTAAGAATAATCAAGAACATGTACTGGCAACAAACAGCAGCAATAAGAGTAGGAAATCAATTTGGCCATTTTCAACAAATAAAACAAGGAGTCAGACAGTGATGCGTACTTTCACCAGATCTGTTCTCTTTATACAGTGAAAACATATTGCGTGCAATAGTAGATATCCCAGGAATATCAGTGGGAGGACATAACATAAATAATTTGAGATGACGCGGTTCTGATTGCAAAATGTGAGGACCTTCAAGATTTAATTAATGTAGTAGTCACAGAAAGTAAAGAGAACGGCCACTTCCTAATTATCAAGAAAACAGAAGTAATGGTTATTTCAAAGAAACAAAATAGCGCACCTTGCAAGATCAAAGTGAATGATATAGTATTAAAACAGGTCCACCATTTCAAATATTTAGGTACAATTATAACAGCAGATGGAAGAAGTTCCACAGAAATAATATGCAGAATAGGACAGGCAAAAAACAGCAATCAGAAAAATTAAAAATATATTGTGTAATATGACCTTGTCATTAGAGAGTTCTGCAGTGCTATATAACCCTATACTAACATATGGGTGCGAGTCTTTGACAATAAACAAACTGGAATGTGGGAAATTAGAGGCTACAGAGATGTGGTCCTACAGAAGAATGCTGAGAATACCATGGACTGCCAGAAAAACTAATGTAGAGGTATTGAAAGAGTCAAATGCGAAACGGATCTTAATCAACAATATAAGGAAAAGGCAATCTTCTTTTTTTGGCCACTTCATGAGACAGGGAGGTTTAGAGAACATAGTCACAACAGGCAAAATTGAAGGCAACAGAGACAGAGGGCGACAACGTGAGAAAATATTAGACAGTTTGACAACCTGGCACGGCAAGGAAACAACAACGACTTTTATACATAATACTGCGGACAGAGAGCTGTGGAGAGCCATGACCGCCTACGCCAGCCGGCATGGCACCTGATGATGATGAGTAGAGTTTGAACTCTTAAACTCTAAATATAGCATAAGTAGCAATTATAATACAACAAATACTATATAATTTACTTCTACTGCTACAATAAGTGCCACATTTTGAAACACAATTACTGAGTCTACTACTATTACTACCCTGACTACCTCCATCATTACCACCACCAAGATCGCCAGTACTACAACTACAATTACTAGTACTATCACCACCACCACCACTACTACTACTACAACTACTGTTTTTGAAGCTGTGACTGATATCACTACCACGACTACTACTACTGCTACTAATACTACCGTCACCTCTACCGCCATCATCATTACTACTACTACTACTAGTGCTACTACCATTACCGCAGCCTCCTCTGCTAGCGCTACCATCACTACTACTACTACTACTACTACTACACCTACTACTGCAACTACCACTAATACAGCAAGGCCTTTGACAGAGTCCAACATGAAAAATGTATCATATGTCTTCAAGATATAGGCATAGATGGAAAAGACATCAGACTGATTAGACATATATACTGGGAACAAACTGCATCAATAAGATGTGAAAACAGTTACTCTCCATACATAGAAATAAGAAGAGGGGTAAGACAAGACTGCATTTTATCACCACGCCTATTTAATATCTACACAGAGAATATCTTTAAAAATATAGAAGAAACACCAGGACTCAAGATCCATGGGAAAATAATAAACAACATTAGATATGTAGATGACACTGTTCTTTTAGCAGAAAGTGAACATGAACTACAAAGACTAATAGATCAAGTAAATAAATCAAGTAACGAATATGGACTGGATATAAATATCCACACACACAAAAAAAGACATGATAATCAGCAAAGACACAGAAGAACAGGAGATAAACATAAACATACAGGGAGAGAAACTACAAGTAAAACAGTATCAATATCTTGGACACATAGTCACAAATGATGGCAGATGTGAAACAGAAGTTAAAAGGAGAATAGGAATGGCTAAAAGTACCTTCAATGACATGAGGAAATTATTAGTATCTAAAAAAATTGCAAACAAGCTAACAATAAGAATTATAAAATGCTACATCTATTTTATATTAATGTATGGCTCAGAAACATGGACACTACATAAACAATTATAAGACAGAATTGATGCATGTGAGATGTGTGTACATAGAAGAATAGGGAGAACATCATGGAAAGAGAAGAAAACAAATGAAGATGTGCTAAAAACACTTAATATGAAGAAAGAATTATTAAATAGAAATAAAGATCAGGCAAATAAAATATTTTGGACACATCAAAAGACATGACACCTTAATGAAGACCTTACTTGAGGGTAAAGTCAAAGGGAAGCGAGCAAGAGGTAGGCAGAGATACACGTGGGAGAGTAATATCACAAGATGGACAGGTTACAGATTGCACCACCAAAACAAGAGATAGGGGATGTTGGAGATCTGTTGCAGCCAACCTTCGTCGCGGAGATGGCACTTGATGTTGATGAATTATTCCCTAATATTTAGAGAATAAATGCCCACTGAATTTCCCGCTGAACAACGAAATTGCCGCCCTGTGTGGCATGGGACCCCTGTTGGGAAACACTGCGTTTAATGAATGATTTCCAGAGTCACCAGGACTGTATAATTGACAGAGACATGGTTTGTCTCACAAAGTGAGAAGTATTTTACACATCGCAGTATATGACTGTCCTGAACAACAAATGTCATAAAATGTTTATCCTTTGTATTTCCCGCCATCATAAATCTCTGTCAAGTGAAATCTTCCTGTCAAGTGAAATCTTCCTGTCAAGTGAAATCTTCCTGTCAAGTGAAATCTTCCTGTCAAGTGAAATCTTCCTGTCAATTGAAATCTTCCTGTCAAGAGAGTACTTACTCAGAATACCTGTGTACTCTATTGCCAACTTTTTTCTTCTAAATTGTGTTATAAATTTGCGAAGTTTTATGATTTTATTTCTATCGTATGTTACGAGGGTCCGAAAGGGGAGAAACATTCAACACTACTTACCTTCCATGCATGTTGTAATAGTCAACTAAGGAGTATAAGGCGGATTTCGCTGCCTTATCCCTTATAATGTCAGAGTGATCCAGAAGCCATGCTGAAATTGGATGTGCCAGATCGAATTGCACAGATATCGTAGACTAGATGTCATCCATGACACAATCTAGAAGGACAATGGTCCTGCTACAACGGAGATCCAGCGGGAGTTTGAGAATGAACGCTGAAGAAGAAGAAGAAGAAGAATATTAAAAAATATGTGTATCTTACATAAGGGAGCATCAGAACTTTAGAAAGACTTACCTGGGCCATGGTAAAAAAAGGTTGAGAAACACTGGTATAGACTGTCGTTCGGCAGGTCATCTGGTACGTACGCCAGCTCATCGTCTACCAAAGATACTTCTCTGTGGCGAGTTGCAGAAAGACATGCGATCTCAAGCTGGTCAAAAGATGCGCTACAAGGACTTGTTGAAGATCTCACTGACAACCTGTGAAATATACCAAGGTACATGAGAAGAAAAAGGGGAATTAATAGGCTGTAAGACCATCCAGGAACTAAAGCTACAGGCAGCGGACTGCGTCATATGGAGAACCAAAACATCTGTTCTATGTGTCGCTTGCGGCACGAAAGGAACAAACTAACTAACTAACATGAGAAGAGCTTGCACAAAATAGAGCTACATGGTTCTCGACAATGTTTAAAAAAGGCGCAATACCTTGCGAAGAGAGAAGTACAGCAGCACAACAGCGGAGAGTAGCTAGAAAGTCACGAGTAGACCAAATAAAAACATCTACAGTGGTCATTTCATCACCGAATTGCCTTAGGACATTTACTGGCACAATAGGGATTCTTGAACATCAAAGAACTCATACTCAAGGGCATAACTCTCACTGCATTTCAAGAGTTGTAACACATAGACATCATCTTCATGTGATCAACGAACAACACACACACACACGCACACACACACACACACACACACAAACGCACAAACGCACACACACACACACACACACGCACACACACGCACACACACACACGCACACACACACGCACACTCACACACACGCACACACACACACGCACACTCACACACGCGCGCGCACACACACGCACACGCACACACGCACACACATACACGCACACACACACACACGCACGCACACATACTCTCTCACACACACGCGCGCACACACTCACACACACACGCGCACGCACACACACACGCGCACACACACACGCGCACACACTCTCACACACACGCGCGCGCACACACACGCGCACACACACACGCGCGCACACACACGCGCGCGCACACACACGCACGCACGCACACACACACTCTCTCACACACGCGCGCGCACACACACACGCGCGCACACACACACGCGCGCACACACACTCACACACACGCGCACACACACACAAACGCACACATACACACACACGCGCGCGCACACACACACACACACACTCTCACACACACACACGCGCACACACACACACGCACACACACACGCGCGCACACTCACACGCATACACACACACTCACACACATGCGCGCACACACACACGCACACACACACACACACACTCACACACACACACACGCGCGCGCACACACACACACATATATATATATATATATATGTATATAGTTTTGTAATATGTGTGCCTGTGTATGCTATTTGACCTAGAGGCCGACCACGAAAACGATGGACCACCGACATATAAGAGGCGACAAATTCCACAATATACTCAGCACATACGTGGGCCATCTCCAGAGAACTCTTCTACCCCTGACGCTGAAAGACAATAAAGGGTTTAGCGAATAGATAGAGATACTATTTAAACAGAGTTGTGTATTTGATATGCCTGAATGTGCCATTTACAACAGTTATGTATTTTATGTGTGTGTTTGTTATTTACAACAGAGTGTTGTAATTTGTGTGTCTGTGTATGCTATTTACAGCAATTTTTTTTATTTTATAGTGTGTGTGTGTGTCATTTACAACCGAGAGTTTTGTTTTATATGTTCGTGTGTATATGCTGTGTGCTATATCTGTTTTTGCGAGGTATCAATGCGTGTTTGTGCATTGCCCTGTGTAGAAAGCGCTCAGCGTTATCAACAACCTGAAACATTGAAGATAAATGTTCAAAGCGTGAGAAAACATCGGGCGAGCTCAGTCAAGAATGTAACACATCACATGAGATGTAGACTTGTAGCTGGCAGAATGTGAGAACTGAAAACTTGTTCTGAGCACGCTATTACCGGTACGCTTTCTCACTATCTCGTCGTCTGGTCTCTGCTATGTCAAAAGACTTTTCTTTATTCATAATTCCTAGTTATGTCACAGCCAATCCCGCTGATAAGGAGGTGGAGGTCGAGGGGGTTTAATCGCACCCTCCCCCCTTTAGGAACCCCCCTCCCAGAAAAAAATACACAATAAATTTAACCAATTTCTTCAGTTAACCTCCCCCTTCCCTCCCCCACCTCCCTTATATTGGCTTTTAACCCAAAAAAGAAATGCAGTGACCAATAAAAATCACGGGAAAAGTTATATCGTTACTTTAGAAGGATTATTCCCAATTACTTTTATGAAATGGACAGATTTTGACAGCGATGTATTTCTTACCCAGAAGATTTTGACAGCGATGTATTTCTTACCCCGAAGAGTCAAACTCTGATGTGTGTATGCAATGCTTTGAGAAATATCTTTCTGTATATTTCTTTAGACCAGTGCTCTTTAATATTTTTCATTAAATACACTCGTAGTTTTCACGTTGTAGTTCAGATTCGACATTTTATCACAATATATTACAAATATGCCACTTTTTTAACAATATACTTAATTTGGCCAATATTTTCACACTCTAGTTCCAATTTGACACTAAATGACACAATCTACTTCAAATGCGGCACTTTTTTAAAAACAATCTAATTCAAATCGGCATTTAAAAAAAAATTTAGTTCAAATGTGGCACTTTAAAATAACAATCTATTTTTTTTTAAAAGTGTCGCATTTGAATTAGTTCAGATGAGGGACATTGTTTATGATATAGTTAAAATGTATCAATATTTTGTACAATTTTTCTACAAATTAGTTCAAATTTATTTTTAAAAATTCACTCTAGTTTAAATTCGTTAATTTTTTTAAATTCAGTTCACAGGGGTCAAGTTAGCTCACAATCTAGTTCAAATGTGCCAATTTGTTCACAATCTAGTTAAATGTGCCAATTGTTCACAATCTAGTTAAATGGGCCAATTTGTTCACAATCTAGTTAAATTGCCAATTTGTTCACAATCTATTTAAATGTGCCAATTTGTTCACAATCTAGTTAAATGTGCCAATTTGTTCACAATCTAGTTAAATGTGCCAATTTGTTCACATTCCATTTAAATGTGCCAATTTGTTCACAATCTAGTTAAATTTGCCAATTTGTTCACATTCCATTTAAATGTGCCAATTTGTTCACAATCTAGTTAAATGTGCCAATTGTTCACAATCTAGTTAAATGTGCCAATTTGTTCACAATCTAGTTAAATGTGCCAATTGTTCACAATCTAGTTCAAATGGGCCAATTTGTTCACAATCTAGTTAAATGTGCCAATTTGTTCACAATCTTGTTAAATGTGCCAATTGTTCACAATCTAGTTCAAATGGGCCAATTTGTTCACAATCTATTTAAATGTGCCAATTTGTTCACAATCTAGTTCAAATGGGCCAATGTGTTCACAATCTAGCTAAATTACCAATTTGTTCACAATCTATTTAAATGTGCCAATTTGTTCACAATCCATTTAAATGTGTCAATTCGTTCACAATGTAGTTAAATGTGCCAATTTGTTCACAATATAGTTCAAATGGGCCAATTTGTTCACAATCTAGTTAAATGTGCCAATTGTTCACAATCTAGTTCAAATGTGCCAATTTGTTCACAGTATTGCTGAAATGAGTCAATTAGATCAGAATCTAATTTAAATGAGCCACTTCTTGACAATCTAATTCATTTACACCGATAGTGTCAGGCTCTTGTTCAAATGATCTAATCGACACCAGTATACATATTAATTTCAATAAGGAATATGTTCATATAGACATGTCTATCATTATTATTTCCTTGAATAAAATAGTGTTTGAATTTCCTGGAATTGATTAATAGTTAATGTTGTTCGTCCGTCGAATTTGGCGATGACCATTCAGCTCAACTGGGATGATGATGATGATGATGATGATGAAGATGATGATGTCTGCGGTGTGCTGTGACTAATGAGTTCTACGCGTGTCTGAAATGTCTACCATACTCTGAGCATGCGTGGGAGGAGTCTGTGGGACTGGATCAGCCCTTTTTTCTAGCGCGTTTTTTCTGCGCAGCTTTATTTCTGGGGTTTTCTGCAGCTGCTGCACCACTCTTGATGCTGTGGTGCCAGTCGGATCTGTCTTGCGCAAGATTCTCCCACGTGTTTGTGTCTTGAAGTGAGCTAATTGTGTCTTAAGAGTATCTTCAAAACGCTTCTTCTGTCTTTCTGCCTGCGGGAGCCAGTCTGGAGTTCTCCATATAACAACTTCTTTGTTAGACGATGATCTTTCATGCGGACCATGTGTCCTGCCCAGCGTGTGCCTTCGCCTTCATCATTGTATGTTTGCGTACAGAATTAAATTTTATCATTACTTCACTGTTAAATATTTATTCAATGGATGTTGAATATCGTACGAAGGCAGCTTAGGTGGAAGTGGTTGAGTCTTCTAGCGTGTCTGGCATATACTGTCCATGTTTCACATGCACAGAGAAGTGATGATATTACTGCTGCCTGGTAAACTATGAGCTTTGTGGTTATTCACATTCTGTCCCATACATTTTTTTGGTGCATTTTTCCAAATGTGGCACTAACTTTCGCTATTCTGTTGTTTACCTCAGTGTCGATGTTTACATCTTGCGAGAGAATGTTACCCAAGTAGGTGAAATTATCGACTGTTTGAATTTCCTCTTCTTTGTGTGTGGTTTACGTATGGTTTGTGTTTGGTGTTGATTGAAACATTACCTCCGTTTTCTTTGTATTGGTGGTGAAGCCAAAGTTGTCACAGGCTTGGGCAAATTGGTTTAGGGTGTCCTGCCTACTGTCTGCAGAATGAGCTTACAGTGCGCAGTCATCTGTATAGAGGAGTTCCATGATTGCTAAAGTACATTGCCAAATGTACCACTCATAGCACGTGACTCCGTAGCTTCAAATGATAGTGTCCATGGATATATAAATGCTGTTTTGACATCATTGTCTTGTCATTGATCCACCAATCACTGAGCGTCAGCTCTTGATGACTTGAATGTCACATAGAACAACTGTATTGTTCTATTCATGTGTTGAAGGTTGCTGCGTAAAATATTATCAATGTCAAGGTTTATTGGTAGATTGGTATGTCGTATTTCTTGTAGAGCAGGGCGATTTTCAACTGTCCCACTAGTGGTTTGGCTGTGTCTGTAATTAGGGTTATTTTGGGGTTCGATTCTTTTGCAGTGTTGATTGAGGCAGGGTTCTGTTCATAGTCTAAATATTTCTGTTTAGTGTTTGCGCTCAATGAGATTGATGTCATTTCCTATATATAGTATACACAGATGGTGTAGATAAATGGAATATATAGATGGTGTAGATAGATGTTGTAGATAGATGGTGTAGATAGATGTTGTAGATAGATGGTGTAGATAGATGGTGTGAGATAGATGGTGTAGATAGATGGTGTAGATAATGGTGTAGATATATGGTGTAGATAGATGGTGTAGATAGATGGTGTAGATAATGGTGTAGATATATGGTGTAGATAGATGATGTAGATAAATGGTGTAGATAGATGGTGTAGATAGATGGTGTGAGATAGATGGTGTAGATAGATGGTGTAGATAGATGGTGTAGATAGATGGTGTAGATAGATGGTGTAGATAATGGTGTAGATATATGGTGTAGATAGATGGTGTAGATAGATGATGTAGATAATGGTGTAGATAGATGGTGTAGATAGATGGTGTAGATAGATGGTGTAGATAGATGGTGTGAGATATATGGTGTAGATAGATGGTGTAGATAGATGGTGTAGATATATGGTGTAGATAGATGGTGTAGATAGATGGTGTAGATAGATGATGTAGATAGATGGTGTAGATAGATGGTGTAGATAGATGGTGGTCAAGTTTTCTTATTATCATTCCTGTTGCTATACATTACGCTACTCTTTTCAATTGTTTTTGATACTTTGTTTTGCTGTTTTCATATGTATTAATTACTCCGCCCGTGTGTTGTCGGGGCCCGAAAGGAGAGTAAAGAATAGCAACACTGTGTACCTTCCATGCATGTCGTACGAGGCGACTAACGAGGTTATGGGATGGAGTTGGCTGGCCCATCCCATATAGGGTCCGTGACCAAAAGCCACGCTGAAGTCGGATGTGTCAGACTGAAAGGCACAGATATCTCAGCTTTGCTGAAAACCATGACACAATGCATTCCGTTCTCCGAACTACATCCTACTGATCTGCAGTAGTTTGAGAACAAACGCAAAAGAAAAAAAGAAAAGATTGTTCGACTTGTGGTATCGAGGCCCCTAGCTTCGCTAGTTTATCTGTCTCTTAGTTGTAGGTAAACAAATATGCTCTTTTAAAATGACCACACGACCCGGGGGATCGAAACTTCGACTTGGTAAACACATGCAATTGACGTAACCACTATGCAACGAGTATTCGTTAAAAAAACATTTAAAAAAAATATTACATGGGAGTAAATCCGCACTCATTGAATTTAATCTTGGGTCCATTCCCAGAACAGATTCCTACCTCGTTTGATTATTTCCCGTGGCCATGTTGATCAATTTGCATATTAATTTATTTAGGGTTAGTTATGTAAAACATAAGTCCCTAACCCCAACACTAAATAAATTAATATTTAAATAAATTATTGATACACTATTTAGATTAACTATCACTAAAATACGCAGGTGGGTATCTGCTGGTGTTGGACTAAATCTTGTGAATGCGAAGACGAAGATGCAGTAATCTACACCAGTGAGTCACAAACAACAACAATACAATGTTAGTCATTAGTTGACTTCTACACACGCGTGTCATTGCCCATAAAAACCCACGTGATAACACCGGATCTGCTCGACGCTTATACCACTATAGAACAAGTTGAAATAGTTTAACTTTGAATACCTGCGGCGAATCATCTTAACAAGGCCAAAATTCAGAAACGTTGATAACAATGATTACGACTTCATAGGTATTCAGTATCTATGGAATAAACACCATCTGTTATATATTAGTTCTGGAATCTTGTAGTGTTTTTCACAGGTGTATTTTCTTGTTCAGGTGGTGCACGGTAACCAGACAGGATAAACAAGTTTTAGTGCAGGTAAGCCATGTGTGCATAATCTATCTCTCACTCTCTCTATATCTCTCTCTATATCTCTCTCACTCTCTCTAATTCTTTCTATCTCTCTCTGTCTATCTCTCTCTATCACGCTCTATCTCTATCTATCTCTCTCTATCTATCTCTCTCACACACACTATCTCTCGTATTCATCATATTATCCTCATATTAAATCAAAAAGAGTGAGAGAGCAGAGGAGTGTGCTTAACCACGAATCGCTAGATGTGTGGATATAGTAGTGATCAGCCACGTCACGAGAAAAGTAAAAGTTCTCGAATCTTGGAGTACATCACAGCAACAACCTGCCATCGGCGAATGAAGATAATTCTTTATATTCTCAGCCGCAGTAACTATTAAGGGAGGGTGACCAGTTCCCTTCTTCGATATGTTTATCTTCACCAACACATGCTTCATGTACCCATTTACAGCTGGGTCGACTGGAGAGCGGCCAAGTCAGGCGAGAAATCACAACCCTGAGTTTTGTTGTCCGGACATGGTTTCTAACGTGGCACGCTGTAGAGCGGTAATAGTAAATAAGCTCACAATCAACTTGGCTATCGTACACCTCAACCCTTTTATCTCAACCACATCACGATAAATTTTATCTCAACCACATCACGATAACTTTTGTCTCAACCACATCGCGATAAATTTTTCTCAATCATATCACGATAATTTTTGTCTCAACCACATCACGCTTACTTTTGTCTCAACCACATCACAACTTTTGTCTCAATCTCATCACGATAACCTTTGTCTCAACCACATCATAACTTGTGTCTCACAAACATCACGATAACTTTTGTTTCAGCCACATCACAATACCATTTGTCTCAACCACATCACAATAAAATTTGTCTCAACCACATCACAATACCATTTGTCTCAACCACATCACGATAACATTTGTCTCAACCACATCACAATAACATTTGTCTCAACCACATCACAATAACATTTGTCTCAACCACATCACAATACCATTTGTCTCAACCACATCACGATAACATTTGTCTCAACCACATGACAATAACTGATGGTTAATAAATAATACTGGACCGCGACCAGTTGTCATACAAGACCTAAAAGCAGATTCAAAACCAGTCTTCATACGTGATGTTTTCAAGTATTGTTGTGATTGTCGTTTGTCACTATGTATATATGATTGGGCAGATCTGTCTGTGTTGGGGATTTTGCCGTGATTTCATTGGCAGCTTCGAACAACTCTGCATATACAAGTGTTGATTACCTCCCACCAATTCAAACGTGGGTCTCCATCAGTTCTTCTTTAGTACGTCTTCTTCCTGCGTTCATTCTCAAATTCTCACTGGATCTCTCTTGTAACAGGACACATTCTCAAATTCTCACTGGATCTCTCTTGTTGCAGAACAAATGTTCTCCTAGATTTCCATAGGTCGTAGTCCAAAGAATGGACCTTGGTTGTGCCGCCCAGTGGGTCCGACACATTCTTCTTTTACTGCTCATTCTCAATAATAGAAGCGTTTAATAGATAAATTCAAGTTGGAAGCATAGTATAAAGTAATCATTCTTGAGATCAACGGGAATTGAGCCAGACCGTTCTGACGGCACCAAATCGCCTGGCAACTAGAGTAAACGGGTTTCCGTACTTGACTAACCGCATCTTCAAGACCATTTGGCCCTTGTAGACCGAATTCGAATGTTATATGTTTGTTATTACTGAAGATGTTTTAGTATTTGTACGGGATGTTCGTTATTGTTGCAATAGTCCTTGTTTCGATTGATCTGTTCTAAGTGACTTGGGTACACAGTTTAAATGTCTTGACAAAACCGCATCTTGTCTTGGAGATGCGATTAGTCAAGCACGGAAAACCCCATTTACTCTAGTTGCCAGGCGATTTAGTGCCGTCAGAACGGACTGGTTCAATTCCCGTTGGTCTCAAGAACGTTTAATAAAGCCATATTATTTCACTTTCCGAGACAAGAAACCTGCTTCTATTTATAGATGAGCAGAAATATTGTCAATTAAATTCTATAACTAACAATGACTCAATAAGTATAAGCGTGCCCGTGTTGCACTAACGAAACACATTGCAGCACTGTGCGACCAGTGTTACCACTGATGTTTTAGATATTACTCCAAATCGCCCTGTTAAAAACACCCAGATAACCCCTAGACTATATAATTCACTATTAATAAGACTAGCCCTAGGCAGTCTATTGTCTGTCCTCGGGACAGTATTCACACTTGCCGTTAAGCGTAGGTGGTGAAGCTGTCGTTCCAAGACCAGATGTGTTTCGTGGTTGCATTTATTCCATGCTTGTTGAAGGTTATCTTGATGTTTTCTATCCACCGTTTTCTTGGTCTACATTTAGCTTTACGCCAGAATATTGTCAAGGCAGTATGTAATATATATTTTAAGAAAGGGTAATTCGCCCATTTTCGCATGTAACTCCATCGTTTTCATGGGACTTGGTGACGTCTTTTCTGAAAATCGGAAGGATTTACCCATCGATTGGCTAAATTCCTATTAATTCTTGAAAAAAAATCCTGTATTAAATCACATTTCATCAAAATAACCCCAACAATTCAGACGGTACCTAAAATCCCAGATCTAGTGGGGAAGAAACATAGTTGTGGCAACGCTGCCTGCGACGCTCTGTTAGTTCCCATTTTGTTTGTAGTGAGAAGATATTGTGTGTGTGTGTGTGTGTGTGTGTGTGCGTGCGTGCTTGTGCGTGCTGGTCTCTTCGAGTAGAAGGTTCGTTATCAACTGTGGTCTTTCTGACACCATGACAAAGTTAAAGTACCGCTTCACGTCATTCACAAGTACGGGGAATCATTTATTTTTCTGTGAGACGCGACAGTTTACGGGTTCAGTGGTCAGTAGCACTCAGGTCATTTTAACTGTACTTTCTCTGATACCTCCTTTTTTTCTGTGTTCGCTTTCATAATCCCGTTGGTTAGCAGGGTGTAATCCGAAGATTGGAATGCGTTGTGTTATGATTTATAGTTTTCCTGCTATAACTGCGTGTTTCACCTTCACACATCCGTCTTGAGCAATGTTTTTGGGTCACTTTGACATACGGGATGGGGCATCCAACGTCGTATTCAAAACACATTCATCGTCTTTTTTCGACATACATGACATGTAATTGCTTCGTGTCCAGCGACACACATAACAGGTAATTGCTTTGTGTCCAGTGACACACATGACAGGTAATAGCTTCCATCAACGGGTGCCACTAGGCGTCATGAGGGGACGAAGTCTTATTTCTTTTGCTAACTGTGATGTCGCTGCCATAGTGCAGCCGTGATGTTCTAGTATTTCTCTGACGGCATCTATCCATCTTCGTCTGGGTCTTCCACTATTTCTCTTTTCAGATGATCTTCTATTAAAGGCTATCGATGGAAGGTGGTCTGGTTCCATTCTGATTAGGTGGCCGAACCATTTGATCTTTTGTGTATCTGTGTATTCTTTGCACGATATTGTCTTCACCAGATTTTCTATAGTATCATTGTTTATTCTATCTCTTGTTGTTACCCCCAGAGCTGTTCTCGAGCACTTCATTTCGCCGCATACAACGAGTTCTAGTAGCATGTGTCAAAATAAATGATTAAATATGAATCGAACATCTGACCACAAGGTTAGGCAGCTATTTTATTAACAACTGCACTTATTTGACACATCACATTTAAAGAAACCACTTATAACCATTAGAGTTTAATATGGTTGACAGAAGCTATAAAACATCGCAAACGAATTTATTATGGACATACAAAAACACAACAGATTTAGAAAGATTATTCTTGGAGGGAAAGGTTTCAGGTCAAAAAAGAGGAAACTCCTGTTGTCGACGGACACGGATTATCCAGGAAGTTTTAACACATGGCACTGGAAGACGCAAGATGGACGTCTTGCATGTAACAGTCATCAAGAGTGGCAGTGAAGACTGGGTTCTGTTGTTGTTGTATCGATTCTCCAAAATTACTCTCGATTAGCTCTTACTTACTATGTTCAATTGGGGGGGGTGGGGATTTCTCCGGAGCTTTTTTTTTCATACCACAAAAAGTAACCTGTATAGAACTGTCAACTTTAACAGGACTTCATGCGCGACGTTTTTGATTATTGTCGTCAATTTCGTTGGTCTTTATTAATATGTTTGAAGTCGCATGCCAAAAAAAATTTTACTGCCGACCAACGAAATGGACGGAAATAATTTTTAAAATCAGTTTTTCAGGTCATGTTTACTTTCTGAACACATGTCTTTACTATTGACGGTAGTATTTTCTCAGTAGTGTTCAATGGGGTAGTTTTTTTTTCAAAACATTATTTCATACCCTGAAGAGATTAACTTTCAGCGGTGTTCAATGCTTTGAGAAGATTTCTCCTACTGCGTGGCGGCACACCACGCTTTATAAAATAACAAGTTGGATAGGAGAATAGAAAGATGTATTACAAAGAAACTTGAGTAAGACTAGAAAGATGTATTACAAAGAAAGTTGAGTAAGACGATAACGTTTGTGTTGTAGCAATCCATATAAGGTAATACTGCGTGAAACGTAACAACAATACTACTTACGTAGAAAACAAGTTTATGAAGTTCCATTTCAACACGACCGACTATCACTAAAACTAAGGGGTTTGAGAAAGACCTGGCGGTTCGAAACGTTGAAAATGGCTTGTGTATTATAATTTGAATGTTTTCTTGTTTACACTCATATCCCATCAGTTTTAGTGATAGTCCGTCGTGTTAAGTGAAACTTCCTAAACCTGTGTTCTACGTAAGCAATATTGTTGTTCTAACAATAGAACTCATCATTGTCCATATGTTGCAGAGACCCGCATGAAAAGAAAAGAATAAATACATTGTTCCTACCATGCACGTTGTTCAGGGCCGTAGAGATTTTGTCAGTGAGGAGGAGGAGGGGGGAGATTTACATTAAGAAAAGGTATGCGCCTGTTTCGTGGGCAATTATATCTTTTTGCTGAGGATTGTGATGACCTTATTTCGTTAAATAACTTTTTTATAACCGACCGTTTGTTGATGTTTCTAGTAGCAAATGTTATGTTCTACTCTTCTTCATCTATCAAACATCCAGTCTAGTGTTGGTCATGTATAGAGAGGTTGGTTTTAGGCCATCTTGTATTTCTGTTACTACACAACAACTGATGACGCGTCTATGCTGCTACACAATAACTGATGACGCGTCTATGCTGCTACACAACTTCTGGGAACTTAAACATCCATGTCCAATATTGGTCATGTATAGAGAGGTTGGTTTTAGGCCATCTTGTATTTCTGTTACTACACAACAACTGATGACGCGTCTATGCTGCTACACAACTTCTGGGAACTTAAACATCCATGTCCAATATTGGTCATGTATAGAGAGGTTGGTTTTAGGCCATCTTGTATTTCTGTTACTACACAACAACTGATGACGCGTCTATGCTGCTACACAACTTCTGGGAACTTAAACATCCATGTCCAATATTGGTCATGTATAGAGAGGTTGGTTTTAGGCCATCTTGTATTTCTGTTACTACACAACAACTGATGACGCGTCTATGCTGCTACACAACTTCTGGGAAATTAAACATCCATGTCCAATATTGGTCATGTATAGAGAGGTTGGTTTTAGGCCATCTTGTATTTCTGTTACTACACAACAACTGATGACGCGTCTATGCTGCTACACAACAACTGATGACGCGTCTATGCTGCTACACAACTTCTGAGAACTTAAACATCCAGTCTAGTATTGGTCATGTATAGAGAGGTTGGTTTTAGGCCATCTTGTATTTCTGTTACTACACAACAACTGATGACGCGTCTATGCTGCTACACAATAACTGATGACGCGTCTATGCTGCTACACAACTTCTGAGAACTTAAACATCCAGTCTAGTATTGGTCATGTATAGAGAGGTTGGTTTTAGGCCATCTTGTATTTCTGTTACTACACAACAACTGATGACGCGTCTATGCTGCTACACAACAACTGATGACGCGTCTATGCTGCTACACAACTTCTGAGAAATTAAACATCCATGTCCAATATTGGTCATGTATAGAGTGGTTGGTTTTAGGACATCTTGCCTTCCCCACAACTTATTTTGTAGAGAAACTCCTGTGGGACAGATTGTCCTTCCTTAAACAGCGAAACCGGGACAATTGTGTAAATGTGTGTTCTGGTGCTGATTGTCACAGCTTATCTGGCCATGCTGAAGTTGGATGCGTCAGACTGAGAAACGCACGTATCCAAACACAGCTGTAAACCACGACACAGTGTATTCCATTCTCCGGAATGCATCCTGCGAATCTACGGGAGTTTGAGAATAATGAACGCAGAAGGGGAAGAAGAATTACGTGCATGTTTGAGTGAAACATAAGGAAAGAAAAGAGAAGAAAAATCGACAACATATTGTCAAAACATAATGTCAAAACATATTGTCAAAACATATTGTCAAAACATATTGTCAAAACATAATGTCAAAACATATTGTCAAAACATATTGTCAAAACATATTGTCAAAACGTAGTATCAAAACATATTGTCAAAACATAATGTCAAAACATATTGTCAAAACATATTGTCAAAACATATTGTCAAAACGTAGTATCAAAACATATTGTCAAAACATAATGTCAAAACATATTGTCAAAACATATTGTCAAAACATATTGTCACTACGTAGTATCAAAACATATTGTCAAAACATAATGTCAAAACATATTGTCAAAACATATTGTCAAAACATATTGTCAAAACGTAGTATCAATACGTATTGTCAAAACATTTTGTCAAAACATATTGTCAAAACATATTGTCAAAACATATTGTCAAAAAATATTGTCAAAACGTAGTATCAAAACATATTGTCAAAACATAATGTCAAAACATATTGTCAAAACATATTGTCAAAACATATTGTCAAAACATATTGTCAAAACATATTGTCAAAACATACTGTCAAAACATATTATCAAAACATATTGTCAAAACATAGTGTCAAAACATAGTGTCAAAACATATTGTCAAAACATATTGTCAAAACATATTGTCAAAACATACTGTCAAACATATTGTCAAAACATATTGTCAAATGGAATGTTCCCTTGTTATGTGATGGCCTAAAACCAACCTCTCTATACATGACCAATATTGGACATGGATGTTTAAGTTCTCAGAAGTTGTGTAGCAGCATAGACGCGTCATCAGTTGTTGTGTAGCAGCATAGACGCGTCATCAGTTGTTGTGTAGTAACAGAAATACAAGATGGCCTAAAACCAACCTCTCTAGTCTTGTGTGAGACTCGTTCTTTTCAATTATAGGCACTGCCTATCTTAGTTATATGAGAGCGCACACGCAAGCTTTGTAGATATTGAAGTGTGGAGACACCATACTTGGGTAAACTGCAGTACGATGTTTAGCGCTCAGAGCTAACATATCATATTGAAGACTCAGCTATCAACCATCACTTTTGATTGTATTTCATATGAAATATTTACGTGAAATAAGTTTCCATTGCATTTTGAATAGTCTCAATGCACAACTGTCTGTGGCACAAAGTGAAACCTTTGTACCACAGTTTGATCAATTCAATTCCCGTCAGCTGTAAGAATTGTTACCACAGTTTGAAACAGTTTGAGTGAGTTTGAAACCTTTGTGACTTTAAACACGCTATGTACCTTAGTTGAGGAGACGGCATAACATCTGATAGGAAGAACAGAAATAAAATCATATTTATAATAATGGAAATCAGAGCAGCATTGATATTTTTAAAACAATAAAAAATAATAATGTGATATTTCATATCCGATATAGTATGTTAATTGTAAATGGGAAGAGTATTGTTGTGTGGCTTAACGGCGTGAGAGTGAAGGTGGTGCTCTTGTATGGCTTAGCGACGTGAGAGTGAAGGTGGTGTTCTTGTGTGGCTTAGCGACGTGGAAGTCAAGGTGGTGTTTTTGTGTGGCTTAGCGACGTGGGAGTGAAGATTGTGATGTGTGGCTTAGCGATGTGGGAGTGAAGATTATGGTGTGTGGCTTAGCGACGTGGGAGTGAACAGGTGGTGTGTGGCTTAGCAATGTGGGATTGAAGATTATGTTGTGTGGCTTAGCAACGTGGGATTGAAGATTGTATCGTGTGGCTTAGCGACGTGGGATTGAAGATTATGTTGTGTGGCTTAGCGACGTGTGATTGAAGATTATGTTGTGTGGCTTAGCGACGTGGGATTGAAGATTATGTTGTGTGGCTTAGCGACGTGTGATTGAAGATTATGTTGTGTGGCTTAGCGACGTAGGAGTGAAGATTGTGTTGTGTGGCTTAGCGACGTGGGATTGAAGATTGTGTTGTGTGGCTTAGCGACGTGGGATTGAAGATTGTGTTGTGTGGCCTGTCGATGTGGTCATGCTGCTTATATGATCCCTTTCACTGTGAGCAGGTAGTCATTGACAACCTATAACCTTCCTGATAAAAATTAGTTTTCAGTTGTGTTACTGAGGTGACATCCGAATTCATATAACGTCTGAAAGAGTCTGCCACAAAAGGACAAAGGCGCAATTGTCACTGGCCGGCATCTTCTTGTCACTGGCCTGGATCTTCTTGTCACTGGCCTGCATCTTCTTGTCACTGGCCTGCATCTTCTTGTCACTGGCCTGCATCTTCTTGTCACTGGCCTGCATCTTCTTGTCACTGGCCTGCATCTTCTTGTCACTGGCCTGCATCTTCTTGTCACTGGCCTGCATCTTCTTGTCACTGGCCTGGATCTTCTTGTCACTGGCCTGCATCTTCTTGTCACTGGCCTGCATCTTCTTGTCACTGGCCGGCATCTTCGTGTCACTGGCTGGATCTTCTTGTCACTGGCCGGCATCTTCGTGTCACTGGCTGGATCTTCTTGTCACTGGCCTGCATCTTCTTGTCCCCGTCTGGATTATTTGATAGAAGACAAAGGCAAGAAATTGAGATAAGATGTAACAATGATGATTTTTTCACAGGTCACAGACTGTCAACCTATCACCCAGCGTTCCTTAGTCGCTTCCTACGACATTTCTGGAAAGAAGACAGTGGCTCTATACTTTGTACCCTGAAAGAGAAGTCCAGGCAGGTAGTTGCCACACGAGTGGCGTGAAAGTGAATGCTTGTGGTATGGCCTATCGAAGTGAACGTGAAATTTGCGTTGATGTATTGCTTAGCTATGTGAAAGTGAAGACTATCGTTCTTTGGCCTATCGAAGTGGAAGTGAAGTTTGCAGTGATGTTTAACCCAGCGAAGCGAAAATTGTGTTGTTTGTTATACAGCTTAGTTATCCGAGAGTAAAGATTGATGTTGCATGACCTATCGAAGTGGTAGTGAATATTGTTTGTTGTTTGACCTAGTGACGTGCAAGTGATAACTATGTTGTTGAATAACCTAGCGACTTGGAAGTGAAGATTGTTTATGATTTAGCGACTTGGAAGTGAAGATTGCTTAGGACCTAGCGACTTGGAAGTGAAGATTGCTTACGACCTAGCGACTTGGAAGATGATACAAATGTAGACATTTATTATTAACTAACAAAACTAATGGGAGAGTAACACGATGGACAGGTTACAGTCTAGCAGAGTGCACCACCAAGACAGGAGACAGGAGATGTTGGAGATACGTTGCAGCCAACCTTCGTTGCGGAGACGGCACTTGATGATGATGATGAACAAAACTAACAGGATAGGATTAGGGACATGACAGGATTATGGATAGGATTAGGGATAGGATTAGGGATGAAGAAGAAATATGAGACTGTCTAGTTCTATGTAAACGCATAAGAAAATAAAATACTGATGGATTAAAGATACACTTGAAAGTGTGGGAACAGCACATCACGGCAGTAAATGACATATGGAGCATGGATGCCCAGATACCAGGATGTACTACAGGATGTTTCAACGTCACGGTAACAGTTTATTGCAAACAATAACAATACTAGGAGTTATTTTAGAATACATACATTTTCAAGATATACGTCTACTTGTAGAAATACGCAGTAACAAATTGTAGAAATCTTCACCAGTAAAGCTAATAACATTAGAGAAAACTTATACAGTAGAATCCCTCTATAGCGCATTTTTTTATAATAAATTTCCCTATTTAATAACACGTTTCAAAATCCCCAATCACATATATTCTTTATTGCTTATACTGTATATAGCGAATGTCTGTTATTACATACATATTTGTCAGTCGGACCAAGTTGTTATAATGGGATTCCACTGTATAAATGTCAAGGAAATCCCAACAATTCCCAAAGATAATCCTGGTATGTAGAGTTCCGTTCAAAGATGCAGCTGCGAAGAACAGCTAGGAAATATACTGAAGAAATGTTATAGAATATCACGTCTTGTTGACGTCAACTTTTGTTTAACCCCCCCCCTCTCCGTGTCAACAACTGCCCGTATTCTTTCATACCCCCTTCCCACCTAATTGATTACGTAACCAAACTGCAGCCCTCATATATTGCCTAATACCGTACACACCAGTACCCCCTCAATGGTATTGTAAAAGTAATACGTTACTTCTCACTCGTGTATGTTCGGATAATATATGTGTACATACATACTACATGGGTGCGCGCGCACAACACACACACACAGAAACATACATACATACATACATACATACATACATAAATACACACGCACCTGCATACATACATACACACACACAAAGACATACATACATACATGCATACATACATACATACATACATAAATACACACACACCTGCATACACACACACACGCGCGCATACACAGATTGTTAAACATGTATGATTGCAGCCGTGTCTATTCTTGCAAACACAAATCAGGCAAAATGTGACTGCTCACAAAAATCAGAAACTACCAAACTATCTTCAAATTGACAACAGGCATTAACCCTCATCAGAGCTGCCATCAGTATGCAGGACTGCACAAACAGCAAGTTAGCTCTCGTTAGCTCTGATTGATCTTAGTAATTGCTTTATGACCGTGCAACATTTGCGCGTGATGTTAACAATGGGGGCGGATTGTTACTCGTAAAATAGTTACAGAACCAACCTCTGCATTGACAGAGTATCGGTTGGAAATGATTTCCTAGTGTTTGAGAGGATGTTGTTGGCAACTAGAAATCGTTAGGCCCTCGGGGCGTGATCTTGTCATCCATACGTGCACGCTGGTGAAATATGCGCAATTTTTCTCTTTAGTTTATCACGTTTTTGTTATTTCAATTTCAGACCGCGGGGAAAAATGTTGGTGGAAGAAAAGTGTTGGAATAGAAAAGTGATGGAATAGAAAAGTGATGGAATAGAAAAGTGATCGAAAAGTGATGTAATATAAAAGTGATGGAATAGAAAAGTGATGTAATATAAAAGTGATGGAATAGAAAAGTGATCGAAAAGTGATGTAATATAAAAGTGATGGAATAGAAAAGTGATGTAATATAAAAGTGATGGAATAGAAAAGTAATATAAAAGAAAGGTAGATAAATATAGCTAAGGGATGAATAATAAGAGAAAAAATATCTGGATATACTGGAACAAAAGAAATGAAACAAATAAATATCTATGGAGCAACTAAATATCAAATACAGCTTGGTATGGAACAACTAAATATCAAATTCACTTGGTATGGAACAACTAAATATCAAATTCACTTGGTATGGAACAACTAAATATCAAATTCACTTGGTATGGAATAACTAAATATCAAATTCGCTTGGTAGGAATAACTAAATATCAAATTCACTTGGTAGGAATAACTAAATATCAAATTCACTTGGTATGGAACAATTAAATATCAAATACAGCTCGGTATCAAACAACTAAATATCAAATAGTGTGCGTGTTTTACAACTGTTTGTACCTAGTTGGTGATGTATAGGCGTTGTATCATTTGTGGTCCGCGATACATCTTTTTGTTTCTCATAGTATAGTGGCTTCCTTCATGGAATATCTGTTGATGTTATTATAGTACTTTTTCAGATGTTCGTTGTGTGACTGTGAACTGGGTGAGGTTGGTCCTATCTGAAACCTTAGCTAATTCTTAGCTTTTAAAAGAAAGGAAATGGTATTAGATATCTTTAATAACAACTCTCTTTAGTAGACATTAATTTTGTGAGTGAAAACATATAACACATCCTTTCAGTTTTTATACTCACAGGAAAGAAGGCTGTGAATTCCCTGGGCTAAAGGCTCACCGCCTACTTTTCTAAACATAACAATCTGGTTGTCTACCCTGACTGTTCAGCATACTAACTAACACTAACAAGAACTAGTTCAAAAATTGATTGACAGCCACTATTAATCTATCATTAAAGTCAATAGTTTGCAATTGTCATTGTTACGTCTATGATTGGTCCACCTATTTCAGCACGGTTGAAAAACAAAATTAAGTGTAGCATTGATATCGTTGTGTTCACTATTCATAAAACTGGACATATCCATTGGATAATAAAAATTATATAAAATGACGAGAAGTGTGACTTTGATAAAGAAATGTTCAGTTTATTCACTAAACCAATCAATTGAACGGTAATCTTCCCGAGGTAAACATTAACTGGCTGACTCTTCAAGAAAGAACAGCAGGTGTCTCCTAATTCATAGTCTCTGACTGGTTGCGTCCAGCAACATTCTCGAAGTTGAGTAACATTTCGCACATGTTCAATCGGTAAATAAGTCTTCAAAACGGCAGAAACTCTGGAACTCTGCTAAGGCTTCATAAAAGTACTTGCAGTTTCAAGTGACAAAACTACAAAGACTTCCTCTACAAATTCAACTCTCCCTCTGATTAGTGCAAATATTCAGAATGCACCATCTTATAACACTGTACCATTAATTAATTTGTATAGATCTAACAATCTCTCTCAACCCTATTTAATAGCTAAACGAACTCATCGCTGGTGAATAATGAACAGAGTATTTCTATTTCTCTGCTGAATTGAACATACGGCGATACTTGAGAATACTTCTTCTTCTGCGTTCATTCTCAAACTCCCACTGGATCTAACAGGACAATGGTCCTACTATATTTCCAGCAGGATGTAGTCCAGAGAATGGAAATGCGTTGTGTCGCCGTTTTATTTGCGCCAATGACCCGACACATCCGTCTTCAGCGGGACTTGAGAATACAACTTCTGAATTTCCCTACCTCTATTCTAAGGCGAAATGTTTTCGTGGTAGAGATTCATCTTTCTCTCAAATTTCATAATTCTGCTTTACCTCTGGTCAAACCATTAGAATATCTAATATTCTGGGACAATTATCTTCTTTCTCAAACCATTCTATTTCAGGTGAACCATACATGGTGTCACGTTTTCGACGACATACAGAAAGATCCACGTATTTAAATCAACTTATAAACAGATTAATAAACTTAAGACTGATATTTTACTCTTAACATGTAGGCTTTTATTACAGTCTATGTTAACTCACTCCTAAATTCTACATTCTACATAAAATAGGAGCTACTAATAAACCCAACAGGCGACAAATTCTCTCTTACATTGCGTTGTACAGAATGCATTCGAACATCATTTTTACTAAAGAACAGTGTTCGAAGAACTTATGTCCTATCCCTGGGACAGTTCCTCGATTACATTTTTGAGCTGTTTCTTGGTTACTGTCAAATGAACGAATGATCACTCAAAAGTGACCGCAATTCGCTATATTCACGTTTTCACAGGTTTTTAGATCACAATCTTCCTGAAAACTAAATGGTATTCATATTTTCCCCCGCAATTTTTTTTGCCACGAATCTAATTTTATCATATTCTGCGACGATAAAGTAGTCAACAAGCTTCACTAGAACATTCTACTCTATACGCGTCTTTACTTAACTTAACAATTTTGAAAAATCTCTCTCTTCGTCATATCCCGTGTCTCGGTCACGGGATATAAATTTTTATTCTTGTCCGCCTCTCAGCTAGCCCTGCAGTCTGTCACAATACAACTTTATATCGAACAACTAAATATCAAATACATCTTGGTATCGAGCAACTAAATATAAATTATAGTTAAATATCGAATACACTGATATCGTACAGTGTTGATATCGAATATATTGATATAATACAGTTTCATATTTGACTGGAGCATTTAAATCCCGAAGTAATTAGATCTTCAGTCAACCAGGAAAGAATAATGTTATAAAATTTTCGAAATTTTTCCTCCAGCTACTGTTTAAGTCAGGGATGGGCAACCCATGGCGCATGCACCAATGACTTTTTATGGCCATTTGCATGACTACATATGGCGCATTTGAACTGGAACGTGAAGCATTTAGTGTGTTTGAACACACGCGTGAACAAATTGACGCACTTAAGGTAAAAATTTGGACACCCCTCGTTTAAGTGGTCTTCCATTGACCCTTTTAGCAAGTTGAAAATTGACCAGACATCCATTAAAACATCCATGTGTCCCTCCCTGAGTGTATGCAAGATGTTCCTCTTTAGAAATAAGACATTTCAACGGATACGTAAAGCACCATCTACGTGGGTACATGCTACAGGCTTACGTAGATATCGTTCTCCATCTCGCAGGGTATTGTATGTGAAACATGAACCCCTGCATTAATAAACAGACATGCAGGATATTCGTGTACCGTTTCTTATACATTTATATAATCCACTGTTCCATGGGTTCTTAAACTGGTGTCCACAGGATCCCCAGCAAAGAGTTTATGAGATATAAGCCTTATCATTTACAATAAGAGGTTAAATGGACATATATATTTTTATAGATTTTCTGTTTAATAGTAACATATCAGCATTATACATATCAAGTGATATATTCTTTCCAGAACGTTGTCTTCGTCGTGGATACCCTGAACCCCTCTCTGTTCTGAGTAAGTAGGCCTGCATTTGCCACAGACATGTTCATACATTCTTCGATGTCGCTGGAACATCGCCTTTTCGGTCTTCCTCTTATTCTCTTACCTTACACTCTGTCCTCCAGAATCGGTCTTTCGATGCCATCATTTCGCTTTAAGTGTCCAAAATACTGTACCTTCCTTCTTTTGATGGTATTTAGAAGCCACCCTTTATTTAGTTTCAGTCATTTCAAACTTTCATTGTTCCTCTTTTTCTCTGTCCATAATATTCGGATCTTTCTGTAGTGATTCATTTTAAATGAATTTATCTTTTTTGATATTGTCTTGTTTAAAGTCCAAGTCTCGCATTTCTACGTCGACAACGGGAAAACACAGGAAAACATTAAAATTACATTTGCAAATACATACATTATTTACTATCATTAATTCACAAATAATTAATTCAGAATATTTTCATATATGGAATATTTTTTTACGTCTCATGAAGTGGGGCAGCAGAACAAATTAAGTTTACAACCGCAGAAAAAAGTATTTCAATGTATTCGGGACAATAGAAAGTTTAAGAACCGCTGATCTGTTCAAGTGTCTTGCATTCCTGCATTCCATTGTTAATGAACTCACTTTGTTTTTATCTCATTTTTATTGTGTGACTCATTAATCTTCTTCAACATCGTTGACTTTATTATCGTCATCTTCATTAACTTCATTTATAATCATTTTCACATATTTCTTCTTCATCAATGTCTTATTTCTTATCATTTTAATCATCCTTTACTCTTCATTTCCGTTCACCTTATCTTCCTCTTGTTCTCTCTACTTGTTTCATATTCCTAGCGTTCTCTCTACCTTTATCGTCTTAGTGTTCTCTCGACTTTTATCATCTTCCTCTTGTTCTCTCGACTTTTATCATCTTCCTCTTGTTCTCTCGACGTTTATCATCTTCCTTTTCTCTCTACTTGCCATCTTTTCTTATCTCGACTTTATCATCTTCTTCTTCTTATCTCGACTTATCATTTTCCCTTACATTATTTTCATTTCTCCATCTTGCTATTATCGTCTATTACTCTTTCCTTTCTAATTCTTCATTCAAAATACACAATATGTATACTATCCTCATCAATTATCATTGCTACCGACCACCCACATTAACACTCACCAACCACGATTAATACCCACCACCCACGATTAATACCAACCACCCTCATTAATACCCACCAGCCACATTAATACCAACCACCCACATTAATACCCACCACCCACATTAATACCCACCACCCACATTAATACCCACCACCCACCTTACTACCCACTACCCACCTTACTACCCACTACCAACCTTACTATCCACCACCCACCTTACTACACACCACTCACCTTACTTACCCACCACCAACATATCTATCTATTCCATTATTATAACTATCTACCTATCAACATTATTATCTATCTATCTAATAAACCCTTTGTTGCCTTTCAGCGTCAGGGGTAGAAGAGTTTTCTGGAGACGGTCCTCTTATGTGCTGAGTATATTGTGGAATCTGTGTAGCATAGCTTGCTGTGGTATGCTGTCTGATGGTAGTCTGCAAACCGTTTGATTTGTTGTCTCTTGATTGGGGTGGTGCCGGTTTTTTGTCGGATGTCCTCATTCCCCACTCTTGTCTTTTAGCGATATTCATAAAATTCTGCGTAAGCATGCCATCTCAGCTGTCACAAGTTTACGTTTATCTTGTGCTGTCGTTGTCCATCGTGTCCACTGTCAATTGGTAGTACAGCGTTGGCATAATAATCGTTTTGAATAGTGCTATTTTGGTGTTTAAATCTACGTTTTTGTTTCTGAAGATTGAAGATTTGCCCTAGAACTGGGTATGCTTTACTACACCTATTTGGTATTTCTTTGTTGCTCTTGCTGTCTGTTGTTATATTACATCCTAGGTATTGGAATTCTTTCACTTGGTTAAGTCTGTTGTTTTTAATATATATATATATATATATATATATATATATATATATATATATATATATATATATATATATATATATATATATATATATATATATATATATATATATATATATATATATATATATATATATATATATATATATATATATATATTGGTGTTTGTTTCTGTTCTTCCTATCTTCATTACTTTGGTCTTTTCTATATTTATCTTCATGTTAAAGGTATGGCATGTTTGATGTAATCTATCTATTTGTCTTTGTAGTTTTTCTGATGTTGCCATTAGTGCTTGGTCATCTGCAAATCATCTTCAGATTGTTGTCTTCCGTTGTCTTTGCTACTTTGCAGATGTCTATGTATGCTATGAAAAATATGTTACCGACATGTCATTCCTATGAAAAAATTTCATTGTTCTCTTCTCCATATTTCTCTTCATTATCTCATTCGGTTACTGATTTCTTCTTCATTAATCTCACCATTCTTCAATGTGTGTGACACATGGTGTGACACATGGTCACAGCATTATTCTCGCACCCGTGAGGTCCAGAGTTTGATCCTTGGGTAAAGTCTGTGGTTTTGTTTTTTCTAAGGGTAAATTTGTTAATTTAATTGACGTGACGACAGCAAGTGCATGCGGCCTTTATCACAAATCTACAAAATCCCTCCCTGTAACTCCGTAACGGAAAACATGCACTATTCTACAAAATCCCTCCCTGTAACTACGTAACGGAAAACATGCACTATTCTACAAAATCCTTCCCTGTAACTCCGTAACGGAAAACATGCACTATTCTACAAAATCCCTCCCTGTAACTACGTAACGGAAAACATACACTATTCTACAAAATCCCCTCCCTGTAACTCCGTAACGGAAAACATACACTCTATTTGACAGTTTATTATTTTAATCTCACTCTGCATCTTGTATAACACAAACCCCTCCCCCCCCCCGACTCAAAATTGTTTTCTTCATATTTTATTATGTATTCTCTCATTCTAACTGACATTGTGTTGCTACCTACCTTCAACAATACTTATTTCCAGAATGTGTCATTAATTGATTGTGTTACATGATTCTAATCTTTGATTCTACAATCATTGTTTTGTTTTCATCAACTAATGACATATTTTGTAATCTATTAAGTTTCAAGGGCTATGATCAGCTTCATTGTCATAATGATTCTTCTGCCTACTATCATTGTGGTTCTTCATTGTTCTCCAGTTGTGACTAATCCCTTATCTTACTACAGCTATGACTCTCATGAGAACAAGCATTCCTACACACTCTGTGTCTTATGTTCTTCATTGTTCTCCAGTTGTGTCTTATGTTCTTCATTGTTCTCCAGTTGTGTCTTATGTTCTTCATTGTTCTCCAGTTGTGTCGTATGTTCTTCATTGTTCTCCAGTTGTGTCTTATGTTCTTCATTGTTCTCTAGTTGTGTCTTATGTTCTTCATTGTTCTCCAGTTGTGTCTTATGTTCTTCATTGTTCTCCAGTTGTGTCTTATGTTCTTCATTGTTCTATAGTTGTGTCTTATGTTCTTCATTGTTCTCCAGTTGTGTCTTATGTTCTTCATTGTTCTCCAGTTGTGTCTTATGTTCTTCATTGTTCTCCAGTTATGTCTTATGTTCTTCATTGTTCTCCAGTTGTGTCTTATGTTCTTCATTGTTCTCCAGTTGTGTCTTATGTTCTTCATTGTTCTCTAGTTGTGTCTTATGTTCTTCATTGTTCTCCAGTTGTGTCTTATTATCTTCATTGTTCTCCAGCTTGTCGCTCTTAAACCCTATATTACACTGTATAGTTTTTGTTTTTTTTATAACATACCATTTCGAATCAAATATCTTCGCCATATTTGTGTTCAAAATTTCAAAGGTTACTTCCCTTTAAAGTCATATGTGAGTTTGTTTTTTTTAATGCATTCTTGACATTTTCATAATCAAGCATGATTTCTCTGATACTTGACATGCATTTAAATCTGTAAAATAATGTGTTTCTACAAAATTGTGCAAATAGAAATTCTTTTCAATTTTGCAAGGTAAATTTTTCTTATTTAATTTCACGTAAGTTTTCTACAATGAAATATATAAAGTCGTGATACCACTTTAGTTTTCTACTATAAAATGTATAATAATGAAACCATTTTGGTTTATTTCTGCAATTTAGTTTTTGTAGAAATATCCTACTTTCTCACCAAAAATCACATTATAGAAAAAAGGGCACCACGCCCATAGAAACATTAATATACAACATTTCCACATATTTTTCTATACACGTTCTGCAGACCTGAACATAATACACTTGAAATATTTATCAATTATATTTTTTATCATAGAAAATCTTAAATGGCGTAATATAGGGTTACGACCTGATCGATTAATCGATCTCCTTCATGTTATTGTTTCTCATGTTTTTTATTACCCGCAGGATTCGATCTTAGAGAAGTTCTACCAATAGAACTCGCGTCCATGCGTTTCACATCTATAATCCGACGTCAGCCGCAACCGTCAGAAGTTTAGGAGACCTGTCAACTAAAACGTAAACATGAACTAACCTCCCTCCGATTTGCGTGAAATCTATTGGTTGGCTTTGCCTATTTTGTAAATAGCGACCAACTAAAAGTCCAACAATAATCAAAAACGTAAAGAACGGGGTCCAAATTAATTCAGCTAAGAGGTCTGTAAAAAATTCAGAGCCAAGGTTCAGTGCATTCATCTGATGACAGCATTCATGTCATCTTGTTGAAATCGTGAAAGAAGTTCTTATTTAGAGATTCCGATAATTATCACAAAAGTGCAATGTCATCCCTCTATAGCGCATTCCTTTATAACAAAAAATGTCTATGTAACAACATTTTTCAAAATCCCAAATTATTTTTTTTATTTATTGTTTGCAACTAATATAGCGAACTTCTGTTATAACATACATATGTTGTCAGTCGGAACCAAGTTGCTATAACGGGATTCCACTGTAATAAAATTTTACCGAGTCTCTCGTCAGTTAGAAAGTCGTGTGGACTCTCCTGTAAATCCTCCATGAGTGACGATATTTGACTTTTACCGTGATTTTAATTGGGGCATCTTTAGTGACAGAATTCCATCTTTCCGTTTGAGTGTCTCCGCTGACAATCTCTTTCTACAAAACTTAGCTTCTACTGCTGGTGACAAATTTCTGCAGATATTATAATTGCAAGGAATAAGTGACAAGCAATTCTACGTGGCATAACATTATACTGCGTGACAGAACATTATACTACGTGACACAACATTATACTACGTGACACAACATTATACTACGTGACACAACATTATACTACGTGACACAACATTATACTACGTGACACAACATTATACTACACGGAATTATACTACGTGACACGACATTATACTACACGGAATTATACTACGTGACACGACATTATACTACACGGAATTATACTACGTGACACGACATTATACTACACGGAATTATAC
This sequence comes from Meghimatium bilineatum, assembly GCA_034231615.1. Taxonomy (NCBI): domain Eukaryota; kingdom Metazoa; phylum Mollusca; class Gastropoda; order Stylommatophora; family Philomycidae; genus Meghimatium; species Meghimatium bilineatum. The sequence goes on along the minus strand of CM067311.1, from coordinate 62,034,230 downwards.
TACGTGACACAACATTATACTACGTGATACAACATTATACTACGTGACACAACATTATACCACACGGAATTATACTACTTGATACGGAATTATACTACGTGGCACGACATTATACTATGTCCATGCAAGATACTATAATATAATGAAGGATTATCAAGGATTTATTACTAAAGATAAATCATAATGGAACAAACAGGATTTGAATCAAGCCGTTCAGATGACACCTACTGTTCAGGAGAAGGTTGTGAGAAGGTTGCGAGGTGAGTAGGTGTCATCTGAGAGGGCCTGATTCAAATCCCGTTTGCTGCATTATGATTTTTCGTCAAAGGAAGAAGAGGAAGGAGGAGATAGAAGGAGGGAAATGTAGAAGAAGAAGACGCCCGGTAGGAAGACAATGAGTGGTGGGGAAGAGGCGGGTGGAAGTAGAAGGGAGGAGAGGGAGAATCGAAGGAGGAAGAAGGAAAGCATGATGAAAAAGAGGATAGGAAGAAGAAGAAGAATCGGGGGAGCAACAAGAGAGAAGAATGAGAAAAAAATAGAACAGATTGTATCAAACACATTATAGCGGAGTAAAATAGAACAGATTGTATTAAACACAATATAGCGGAGTGAAATAGAACAGATTGTATTAAACACAATATAGCGGAGTAAAATAGAACAGATTGTATTAAACACAATATAGCGGAGTGAAATAGAACAGATTGTATTAAACACAATATAGCGGAGTGAAATAGAACAGATTGTATTAAACACAATATAGCGGAGTGAAATAGAACAGATTGTATTAAACACAATATAGCGAGTAAAATAGAACAGATTGTATTAAACACAATATAGCGGAGTGAAATAGAACAGATTGTATTAAACACAATATAGCGGAATACAATGGAACAGATTGAATGAAACATAATATAGCGGAATGCAATAGCACTTTACAAAATGCGGTTAAGTAGACATAACCAATACTATCAGCTCTTTGGGGCAGTGCAGATTGTCTCGTTTGAGAGATCACTGTTACCACTGTCGTTTTTAAAATATCCCCAGATCGCCCTAGAAGTAATCTTCCAGAAAACCCCAGTCTGTATTATGCATCTAAATAAACCGCAATGACATCGGGTTTGCCTTTTAAAAACAGCTTTCATCCATTTTCGTGTACAACTCAGTGGTTACAAATTCAATCGTTTATATGATACTTTTGGTGATCTTTTTTTCTCGAAAATTGTTAATGTTGGGGAGGGTTTACCAGTCTTTTGGGTAGTACTAAAAGTCATGTTCTAGCACATTCCTAGCACTAACAGTCATTTTCTGATTTCCTAAGGAGCAGTACCAAAAAAACAACCTAGATTAAGACAAATTTGGTCACAATAACTACAGCACCCCAGACGAAAGCCAAAAACACCAGATCTGAAGAAAAAAAACCAGAGCTGTGGAATCACTGTGAGATACCACCGAACAATGCAGGTTATGATATCTCGATATGAAGGGTGCACTTCATGTTCTTAAGATACACATGCCAGTTTGGCAAGGTGTAAAAAAAATGTGCGAGAATTGGAAACGTATATTAACATCATTAACGTCTAGTATCGTATGCTGTGTTGTCATGGAAATAAATCAACATCGTATTAGCAGAATATTCTTGACAACTTCTCTGAAAAACGTTTCGACATAGCGCCTTCTTTGTTTTATTCATCATTTCTTCTTAGCACGATTTATTCCAGAAACAGAAACAGACTTGCATTGTGCCTGATTTACAACTTTACTTCGCTAATTATCACATACGTAAATGATATAGATTTACGTGACTAGTTGTCTTGTTTCATACACATAAATTCCCGGTTTATATAGGTGTGTGTGTGTGTGCGAGAGAGAGAGAGAGAGAGTGAGAGAGAGTATATGTCAATGCATAAAAGTGTGATAGTGAAGAATTCACTTACCAATGTGAATGTATACGAACAATGTTTATATTATACGAAATATTTATCGTGTATATATATATATATATATATATAATGGTGTTGTAGGACGAATGGTGGGTATACCGTTAGTATGCGCGAAGAAGTACCTAATTATTAGTGATAAACCTCCCCCCCCACACACACACATACACTCACGACTACCTTCCCCCGATATAACACACAAACACATTCATTCATTTTCCTTTTGCGCTGAAGTTATCGCATAGGGCAGAGGTCAGATCTCTCCAATTCTGTCTGTTCAAAGCTATTCTGTGCAGTTCTTGAATAGTATGAGTATTGGTAGTGTTACTTTCTCTAAGTAATGTTCTTCTGAGTGTTTCTTTTGGTCTACCCCTTGGCTCTTTTGCTTGTAGATATCCATTCAAGAGATTGGTGGTGTATTCTGTTGGTGTGACAAACACATTACATGACATGAAAATATTTATTAATATGTTGATATAAGAGCCGTATCTTTTTTTTAAAGTTCCATATTTGCATAGGAAACATTCTTTCTTCTCTTATCTCATCTGTGTGTTTCTGAATTCTGTTGTCTATAATCTGAATTCTACCTTCTGTAATTCAAGTCTCAGACATCAAACTCATCAATACTCAAAGTGTCCATACTCTACCTTCACAACACACTTTACGAGATGGAAAAGTCTAGAGTCACTTCGATAATCCCCAATTAACCAGATATGTGTAAATGACGAAAGACAAGAACAAATTGTCCAGTGTCTGTCAAAGATGAAATGAAATATTACTAAAAGGAAGACGTCCTGTGTTATTACTTGTAGTACCTAGGATAGCGGGCATCGGCTATAAATCCAGATCAAGATAATCCAACTTCGGTTTCGGATCGTTTCCAGACACTAGCTTTATCTATCAATATATCACCACGATACCGTGCGTCACTGTCCTTGGCCGTTTATCATTCTATTTAAAAATAAAAGAAATAACAATTTGAGTAGACCTATATCACGGTTGAATTGTTGTTTTCGACATGCATGGAAGTATACAGCATAACGTGACAAACACGGGGCACTTTACACGGCAGCTGCAACAGAACACACAGCATAACGTGACAAACACGGGGCACTTTACACGACAGCTGCAACAGAACACACAGCATAACGTGACAAACACGGGGCACTTTACACGGCAGCTGCAACAGAACACACAGCATAACGTGGCAAACACGGGACACTTTACACGACAGCTGCAACAAAACACACAGCATAACGTGACAAACACGGGGCACTTTACACGGCAGCTGCAACAGAACACACAGCATAACGTAACAAATACGAGAGATTGCCCACGGCTATGTGTCATTGTTTACAGTTTTGCAACAATGTTTGTGCCTTTCGGCCTGGCATATCCGACATCATCATGACTTCTGGGTCACTTTGACCTTATGTAGAATAAACAGCCATTTGCATCCCACAACCTTCTTAGTTGTCTTGTGTCGTAATTCTTGAAGAGATGGCTTACTGCAACTTCACGATTGGTTATAGAGATGACATTCTCGGCTATTTGGGATTGTAGATTCTGGATTCGAGAGTTAGGCAGCGACTAGGTAAGTCGCAAAGTGTCGGCTGTAAGTCTTAGTGTAGCATGGGAAAGATTCCCTGATAGCTAGATGTTTAGTGATAAGTTTTAGTAAGAAATAGTTCGAAGTTTTAGTAAGAAATAGTTAGAAGTTTTAGTAAGAAGTAGTTAGATGTTTTAGTAAAGAAGTAGTTAAAAGTTCTTAGCTAGAGGTTGTTAGTATCATAGCTTGAATAGCTCTACGTTGAGAGACGGTGTAAGTCTCCAGGACATCCAGGCTTCTCACGAGATAGTACATAATTGGAACAGACAGTTTCAAGGAGTTGATCCGATATTGGGAGCATAAAATTCTAGGACGTCAAAGTATCATAGCACAAGTCGTGGGACTTGAACTTAGAACTTGTGCATTCTCTCTACAGGCAGATATGATCCAATGATTGCCATTACAGTCGCCACACGGCCATTTAGAATAGACAAGCATTGTGATATATGGACCTCGGGTTGTAAATTCTAGCCGCTTACCATCACGGGCGGGGAGTCTGAAGGTTAGGTAGAAGAAGAATATTAGCTTGCTGAACAGGACGAATGAATGTGTTAGCGACAAGCCAGTGAATGAAGAAATGTGATATACCTAAGATGGCGTACATTCGAATTATAGATGTTGTTACACTGCACGTTGTAACCTTGATGTCGTAAATCAGGTCGTTGTAAATAAATAAACTGGTTAACACCTTGGAACCCTGATGTCTCGCTGATATTTGTGTACTGATGCCTTTATATATAGAACCAAGATACCTAAAAAAAAAAACTTCCACTGTCACACTAATATTCAAGTCGCTAATACGTTTCTATGCGTTTGCACTTGACACTCTAATTAGTTTTGTGTCAGACATGCCTAGCGACAAACGTGTTTCGACTCTGGTCAAGCTTAGCGACATACACGACAAAAATACCAAATGAAGAGGGAATGTGGCGGTATACCAGACGAGAGGTCGTTGTAATGTTGGGGTAAAAGGGGAAGCAGTAAAACTTCTAAGCAATGTTTGAGAAAAAAAAAATTCGCCTATGTAAGTTGTCGTAGTGGATTAAAAAGAGCCTTGAATAAAATTTATCTCTGTTACTTTTTTTAAATAGGCAAAATGTTATCTTTATGTCACATATAATGATTGTTTCTCCGTTTATGAGTCTTCCACGGACATCTAGAAATAAAGGAGGCGTTTACTACGAGCGTCACAGTAAGGGACGGTTCTCAACGATTAATGTCGGAATGTATAAGTATTTATCACGACCTTTTAACGAATACTTCTTCTTCTGGATCTTACATAACGCACTCATCTTGGCTGATGCGGATTATAATTTGCATACACTTTATACCGCCAGCCAATGAACATCGCGGATAAAGACAAACAAGCAAATATAGGAGTCGCTCCTGATGAAGGCTATTGTTCTCTAGCAATTGTCTATTGTCTATTATCATTCCTCAGGTGGTTTGTGATCCACTCTTGCCGATAAACGTAGGGGTGATTGGAGCTTGAGTTCTAAAGCCAGATGTGTGGCCTCGGCTGTGCTATAACCGTGTCTGTACAGGATGCCCCTGACGTTTTCTATCCATCTTTTCCGTGGTCTCTAGCAATATAAATGATAATGATGACGTAATCCCTTTAACTGTGAGCAGGTACCACTTGAAAGCAAATAGCCTTTCTGACAAAATCAGTGGTTCTCAGAGTGATAAACCGAGATGACACCGAGATCGTATAAGGTTTGCTATCTCAATTCGTAGTTATGTGAGCAGGGTTTATGGATGCATGTTTAGTCTCAGCCGGGAGGACTTCCAGTGCAGCAGTATCCACGGATCATCAGGTTCTGGCATGACCGTAGTATATAACTCTGGGCCAACCAATTCATCATTTTTCTGTCAGATCCGTTAATCCATTTGCAGTGATGGCACACTTAGCATGCTCCTTCATCTGTGAGTCTGCCATATAATGTGCAGTATTCGCTGAACCGCATTTCTTCGTCATACGAGCTATTTCACAGGTGATAAAAGTAAGTAATTCAGGCAAGACATATAGTGACAATTGTTTATTTTTTTTGTGTTCGTAGATTATATGTTGTCAGCATATTCTCTCAGATCTCCTTAGTCGCTCCCACGACATGCCTTGAAATAAGACAGGAAGCACTATTCGTTTCACCCTGAACTAGACGCGTTTTAACATGGGAGAGTAGTACTATAGTTAGAATGAGACAATGGGAAATCCCGAAGGAAATACGATATTGTTTATGGAAAACTGATACTTATTATTACGCCATAGTTGGTCCTGCTAGTATTTCTAGATGTTCGTAGCCTTCCCCAGTCTGTAGACACATGCATCGTTGAAATTGTGTTTCAGACGTTATTTGTATATGTGTTTATGCGTCCGTGTCAGTATTTTCTTCTTCTTCTTCTTCAGTACTCACTGTAATCATCATTATAATCATCATAACCAAAACGCTACGAATGGGGATCCTAATTAATGGAGTCCTGTTGGAAGGTCCTCTATACTGCAGACGGTATCGATATGGAGTACAGTACAGTAATTTATAAAACAAGTATATCGAGTACAGTACAGTAATTTGGAAAACAAGTATAGCGAGTACAGTACAGTAAGGTGGAAAATAAGTACTTGGAGTACAGTGTGGTAAGGTGGAAAACAAATATATGAAGTAACACGGGTTTGTTTTAATGGGGTAATCAAAAGTTCAAATGAAAGACAAACTGCAGTACAACTGTCTCCATCGTGGTAAATGAAGAAATGTAAAAGAACCGAAAATGGGTAGAATTATGTTTTACTAATATGACGAATAAAACGTTTCGACTCCATACCATGACCTCATTATGTATTTACCAAGAATTCACATATTCAACGTTTCGACTTCATGCCATGGCCTCTTTATCCACTTACCAATATCAATATTTAGCTTATAAAAAAAAATATATATATATATATATTGTATTCCACTTTACTTCCATCTACTTCTCCTATGGTAAAATAGATTCCTATATACTTTCCGTTAATGTAGTGTTTGTCTATTCTAGTTCAAGTGTTTGCGTTTGTCCTTATCTTGACAAAGACTTTGCGGTCGAAAAGTTTAATCTGTGCATTGATCCTATTTGTAAAACTAGATGTTAAAATGTTCTTCTTTTTTTTCTACATTTCTTCATGTTAGCGAAGCCAGAGCTCTAGTGAACTGATTATCAGATTTCTCTCTATTGTCCAGCTTATTCTGAAAACAAATTTGGTGTTCCGTCTGCTGTTGTCACTTAGATCAGACCTGTCTGCGCGATATGTCTCTGCAAACAATAACATACTAAGTGTCTTGCGTGAGTGTGTATACGCGCGCGTGAGCACGGACCAGATAACGTCAGGAACATGCACTCAATTGAATATTTTTTCCGTCTGGCTGTTTCCATTTTGTAACATTCTAGTTCACTCAACCTTTCCTGCATTTAGTCACTCGATCTTCCCTCGTCCCTAGCACCCCTAGATAAAGTTGTTATTGAAGTCAATTTTGAACAATGTAGAATCTAGCTGACACGTGTACCGTTCGGCAGATTTGATGAGAGGTCACCATCATCATCAAGTGACGTCTCCACAACGAATCCTGGCTGCAACAGACCTCCGACTTCCTCTGTCTCTTGTTGTGGTGGTGCACTATGCTAGACTAACCTGTCCATCCTGTGATGTTACTCTCCCACATGTATCTCTGCCTACCTCATACTCGCTTCCCTTTGACTTTACCCTCAAGTAAGTTCTTCAATAAGGTGTCATGTCTTTTAATATGTCCAAAATATTTTATTTGCCTGATCTTTATTTCTCTTAGTAATTTTTCTTCATATTAAGTGTTTTAAGAACCTCTTTGTTTGTTTTCTTCTCTTTCCGTGATGTTCTCCCTATTCTTCAATATACCCACATCTCAAATGCATCAATTCTGTCTTATAATTGTTTATTTAGTGTCCATGTTTCTGAGCCATACATTAATATAGAGGTAAGTAACAGTAAGAAACGATACAAAGTAAACCGGTAGATGGAGGGGAGGGGGAGGTTGTATTGTGGTTACACCCACTCCCACCTTTAAAAAATAGAACATAATACTTAACACTATCTTCATAAAGTGCCGTCTCCGCACCGAAGGTTGGCGACAACGGATCTCCGGTATCCTCTGCGCCTGTTATGGTAATGCACACTGCTAGTCTGTGTTTTGTACATCTCTTGATATTCACCTCCCATTTTTATCTCTGCCTACCTCTTGCTCGCCTTCCCTCAACTCTACCCTCATTTAAACTCTTCAAAACGGTGTCATGTCTTTTAATGTGTCCAAAATACTTTATTTTCTTTAATAGTTTCTTTCATAAGAAGTATTATTAGGATTTCTTTGTTCGTCTTCTACTCTTGATCTTTCCCTCTAGTTCTCTCAATTCTTCTAAATATCCACATCTCAAAGGTATCAATTTTGTCTTCTAGTTATTTGTTTGTTATCCATGTTTCTGAACCATACATTAACATAGACTAGATGTAGCATTTTACAATTCTCATTATTAGTTTGTGATTTGCTTGGATATTACTATTTTCCTTGTCATTGAAAGTACAGTATACATCTGATTATCCGAATTAATTGGCGATCGGACCGATTCGGATAATCGAAAATAGTTCAGTATTAGCCCACAAAAACATGATAAACTCTGCCAAAAGGAAAGGAATATGTTATTTTTAAGAAACCCTTTCCCTATCACAGTCGTGTCTACGGCGCTGATAAACTAGAGAAAAGCGCATGAACAAATACATATATTACCAAGTTTGACACGGACAAAAAGGACGATAGATACGGAGTTGGTTCAAAAAGCTCCCGGAATTTGTGAATTATATAGAAATAATTAACAATATATTTCCTTATATTTAACACTAATTTCCTTAATAATTACTTCCCTTCGGCAATTATATACTTTTGACAGCTGCTGGAAACATTCGTGGAACTCATTCTTTGACACCTCTCTGAGATGCCTTGTCACATTGGTGATAGCGTCATCTGCATCCTTGAATCGATGACCTTTCAGTACTGATTTAAGTTGAGGGAACAAGAAAATATGTGTGTTCATGCCAATGTGACCGTCCATTTCCTTACTATTCGTTTTCTTTTTCTTTGTATGTTCTAATTTTGTTTCAATGTTTGTCTTGATTAAAGCCTTTTGTTCGAAACTTGGATTTGTATGTGTTATTACGTGTGTCTCTAGTTATTAGCAAAACTTTATTACCCTGTTATTGGATTTACCAGTTTAATTTCAGTTTTGCGCAGTAAGTACAAATTATCTATCTTAGAACCTCTTTGTTTTCTTCTGTTCCCACGATTCTCCATATTCTTCTATATATCCACATCACAAAGGCATCAATATTGTCTTCTACTTGATTGTTTATTGTCCATGCTTCTGAGCCATACATTAATATACAATAGATGTAACATTTTATAATTCTTAATTTTAGTTTTTTTGTAATCCGTTTAGATGTCAATAGTTTGGTCATGTCATTTAAAGTACTAATTAACTTATCACAAAAAGCATTCTTCCTCGATAAAACAATCCCATTTCGTAAACGGAACAAATGAAGTTGCCAATGTAGGATCTTAACAGAATAACTGCATAATTTTAAATTATATAATTTTTGGGATATGTAAAATGTAGAATCTCATGCAAAAAATGCATGTTATTTTGAGCACGTGTTGTGATATTAAATGGAGTTTGAAGGAAACAATGTCTAAACGCACTATTGTGACAACATAGACAGGTATAAACGTTCGTGTGTCTGTGAGTTGTCTAGTTTTCTGGTCTCGTGAAACAATGAAAATAGAAGATGCACTCTGCGAACGCTATAGAAATACACACGCTGACCAAACTACATGTAGCAGATAACGTCCCCTTTTCATTGTATCCGCGACATTTCAGAACCGCATTGTGTTGACCCGTGAACACTGAAAATAAAAATAAAAATATGTGGGCTAAATTGGGAATCATCGTTCTGAAGTTACGCATTGTATTTTTCTCGAGATTTTCATTCGCTGACGATATAAAATATTCAGAAAGTGACCAATACAAATTACGGGAAAGTTCAGAAGCGTCACTTTGAAAAGATGATTCTCCTTGACCTAGCAGGCCTCATAGACATAATATGTCTATTTTTTTCAGCATCGATGATTGCTCATGGGTTGCCGAGGTAAGAGAGAAGAGGAAATAATAATAAACAATTTGACCTGCCATGTGTATCGTTAGAGCCGACTAAGCAGGTTGATGGGCGTTGGTGGAGTTGGTTATCCCATCCTAAGACTACAGAGACAGTCAAAGTGACCAAGAAACTATTCTGAAGTCATATATCAGGTCAAAAGAAAGTGAATATCGCGGCCAAACTGTAAACTAGCACATCGCTTTAATTTCTCCAGATGACATTCTGCATGAGCTTCGGGACGAACATAACAAGAAGTTAGAGAAGAAGAAAGGATGATGAAGGGGTTATCATCGCTTGTGGTTGGGGATGGGGATGATGAAGTGGTTATCATCGCTTGTGGTTGGACGCAATGGTATTTTTTTGCAGTGAAACTATAAGACCCATAGGGAATGTTCACTGAGTATTAGTATCCCATAACTTGTGATTTCTACATCTCCTACCTGTTTCTACATATCCTACCTGTTTCTACATCTCCTACCTGTTTCTACATCTCCTACCTGTTTCTACATATCCTACCTGTTCCTACATCTCCTACCTGTTTCTACATCTCCTACCTGTTTCTACATCTCCTACCTGTTTCTACATCTCCTACCTGTTTCTACATCTCCTACCTGTGTCTACATCTCCTACCTGTTTCTACATCACCTACCTGTTTCTGCATCTCCTACTTGTTTCTATTTCTTCCTGTTTCTACATCCCTCCCTTTTTTTCCTACCTGTTTGTACATTTCCTACCTGTTTCTACATCTCCTACCTGTTTCTACATCTCCTACCTGTTTCTACATCTCCTACCTGTTTCTACATCTCCTACCTGTTTCTACATCTACCTGTTTCTACATCTCCTACCTGTTTCTACATCTCCTACCTGTTTCTACATCTCCTACCTGTTTCTACATCTACCTGTTTCTACATCTCCTACCTGTTTCTACATCTCCTACCTGTTTCTACATCTACTACCTGTTTCTACATCTCCTACTTGTTTCTACATCTCCTACCTGTTTCTACATCTCCTACCTGTTTCTACATCTCCTACCTGTTTCTACATCTCCTACCTGGTTCTACATCTACCTGTTTCTACATCTCCTACCTGTTTCTACATCTCCTACCTGTTTCTACATCTCCTACCTGTTTCTACATCTCCTACCTGTTTCTACATCTCCTACCTGTTTCTACATCTCCTACCTGTTTCTACATTTCCTACCTGTTTCTACATCTCCTACCTGTTTCTACATCTCCTACCTGTTTCTACATCTCCTACCTGTTTCTACATCTCCTACCTGTTTCTACATTTCCTACCTGTTTCTACATCTCCTACCTGTTTCTACATTTCCTACCTGTTTCTACATCTCCTACCTGTTTCTACATCTCCTACCTGTTTCTACATCTCCTACCTGTTTCTACATCTACCTGTTTCTACATCTCCTACCTGTTTCTACATCTCCTACCTGTTTCTACATCTACTACCTGTTTCTACATCTCCTACTTGTTTCTACATCTCCTACCTGTTTCTACATCTCCTACCTGTTTCTACATCTCCTACCTGTTTCTACATCTCCTACCTGGTTCTACATCTACCTGTTTCTACATCTCCTACCTGTTTCTACATTTACTTTATCGGCGTACATATCTCACGATATTGCTTATATTTATGCTTTACTCTTCTTTACTTCCATCTATTCCTCTTATATTAACATAGATGCGTATATACATTCCTGTAATTCTTTTGTGTATTATAATTCCTGTTTGTTTGTGTTTGTCATTGTCTTGACAAAGGACTGGTGGTTGAAACATTGTATCTGTATAATCGTCGTATTTGTCAAACTTATATTTAATAAGTTTTACTTTAGAGTATTAGCAAGTGGGCCCCAAGATTGCTCTCGAGTTGGGGGGGTCTCAACAAAGTGAAATTGTAATCTGTGATGCAGGTGGTAAAGGGCGATTAAGAAAGTTTAGGTGTCTGATCACATACACTTCTTAGTGATCCAAAACATATGTCAAATTTGAATGTGTCAGGCTAGAAATCACAAATATCGCACTTAAGCTGTAAGCTACGAGTGAAGATCAGCACAGATGATAGTCGTATGATTTAGCATGTGTCAAAAAGATGCAATACTGGAATGAAAATATGAACAAGGTTACCCAGTTGTCATCATAAGTTATATCTTCTGTAAACAGGCTCACTGTCTTCACTGAAGTGAAACGGAACAACAATAGTACTTACGTAGAACACAGGTCTTTGAAAATTTCACTTCAATATTTTGTTATATATGTTATCATATTCCGTCCAATGTTCAACAAAACCTACTTCCATTACAACGTTTCCACATACATCATTGTCACCTTGAACTTTCTATTGTTTAAATGTCAATAGTGTATCTAGTACCTCTGTAGTTTTAACATTGTTTTTACTGTGTTCATTGTATTTCACTGTTTTATATTTTCTTGAAAAAGACCTGACGGTTCGAAACGTTGAAAATGTTTTGTGTATTGTAATTTGCATGTTTCCTAGTTTACACTCATATCCCCTTACATTTAGTGATAGTCCATCGTGTTCTAGTGAAACTTTCAAAAGCCTGTGTTCTACGTAAGTACTACTGTCTGTTCCCCATGCATGTCGTTGGAGGCGACTAAGAAAAGTTAAGCATAAAATTACAAATAGACACCTGTGCAAAAAAATAATCAATGCCACATTTTGTCTCAAATTCCTAATTGTGTATTCCGTCAAATGACCACCCATGGAAGACGAAGATATACAGACAAGCTACACTGCATCGTTGTACTTTTGTATCTGATTCCTACATGACAGACTCCTAGAATAATGAGACCCAGAAATGTATGCAGCATTTTTGGAAGAATGTGATAATCCTGCGATATTGGTGCACTGGAAAACCTACTCTTCGGGGACTAAACAAGTATCCATAAAAGCACCTTGCAAAATTATGTCCTAAAAATAACCGTGTGTAAACCCAGGTGTCATCTCAGATACACGATTGAGAAGCACATGTGATTGTGTCAGAAGGGCTACGGACTTTAGCTCTCACAGCTAAAGGGATTATTTCATCATCATCATCGTTTGGTAAGAGGTGCCTGCTCAAAAATAAAGTGTTTCATCATTATCATGTGCCAAGAGCTACTTGCTCACAGCTAAAGTGTTGATTTCATCCTCTGTTTCAAAGTACCTCGCTATATATGGTGATTGTATTTACATAAAACACAGGTTTATATAATCGCTTCAATCAGACACGACAGACTACGTTTCACGCTGTTACCTTGTATTGATTGTTGTATATGGTAATGTACGCTACAACTACTGACATAAGTCCAATCAATCAATCAAGTGCCATGCCGACTGGCGTAGGCGATCATGTTTCTCCACGACTCTCTGTCTCTTGTGTTGTCAATAAGCTCGGTTGGTGAGCTTCTACCTAAGTCCACTTTGGTTATTTCATAGATTTCACCGATGAGATACCTGATAATTCCACATGGCTGTATAATTAACGAGAGACTTGGCCCAGTCAAGCTTTTATCAAGAATATATGTCTTGTGCGCCGATCTCACACAGTGTCACTTATTTCTTCTGATCCTATTTTCCCGCGCCGTTGATTGGTTGGCGAAACAAAGTGAAACTTATTTCCATGGGAAAGAAACTACTTACCTGAAATATGTTGCCCTTAAGACTGGATAACATATTTCAGAAATGTAGTTTTTTCCCCCTTTGATTTCTCTTAGAGTTCTCTTTTATTAAAGAGCCTACTTGCTCATTTGTTATTCATTTTACACTCTCTCTCTTATTTCTTGTGGTATTTACGTGCTTTCTTCTTTATTTCATCTTCTTTCCCTTATCTTCTTTTGCTCCTCTTTTACATTATGGTCTTCTTTCTGTAATATTCATTTCTTTCGGTCCCGACGAAGATTTTTTAGACAAAAGTTCGCCTATTTCTGTTGATGTTGTTCGTGTGTTATGTATTTTGTTGCAACACTCCTTACTTACATGTTTTTACCCCGTATTGATCTGTATTGCTTCAGCCTTCGCATCTTTAGTTTGTTAGGTTGTTTCTTACCTACAAAGATGTATGACTTCACGCAATTCTAGACTGTAAATGGACAGCATATGGCGTCACAAATATAATCGGCTGCCAATAAATATTATAAGGATATATCTTACTGTAAAACTAATGTAGAGGTGTTGAAAGAATCAAATGCGAAACGGACCTTAATCAACAATATAAGAAAACGGCAATCTTCTTTTTTTTGCCACTTCATGAGACAGGCAGGTTTAGAGAACATAGTCATAACAGGCAAAATTGAAGGCAACAGAGACAGAGGGCGACAACGTGAGAAAATATTAGACAGTTTGACAACCTGGCACGGCAAGGAAACAACAACGACTTTGATACATAATACTGTGAACAGAGAGCTGTGGAGATCCATGACCGCCTACAGCAGCAGGCATGGCACCTGATGATGATGATGATATCTTACTGTATACATCAAATCCTTCTTCTGGATAGACCCGCGTGCTGGCCTCGCTCGACGTCGTTCATATTGATTGATTATTTGTCATTTTGTGTTTACATTGTGTGATCAAACAATAAATAGCGCGGAAAACTATAAGTGAGTACATGAGATCAATACTCGACTCTATTATGAAGAAGGACTTGGTATACACGATGCTCAAACATTTTATATCTACACTTGTAAAAATCGGTCCAATGACGGGGAATCTCTGCAACCGCCTGCTTTGTGACATCTTAGCACATTTTTTTGTAATCTATGAGTCCGCAGATCAGCACGCATGACCTATAATCTGAAGATCTTGCCTCAGGACTCAACTGAAATAACAACTTCAAGGGCTGCACTAAAATCAAAATTGAAGCGATTTTGTTAAGAGAAACGTGTGACCACGCTGGTAAATTGCTTGTTAGCAGATGTTGATACCGGCGTCAGTCAGATGGAAGACTCCAATGGTTCTGAAAGTGTGGAACGAGGAGTCTATTTTCTATCCCCAGGTTGTGATGGTGTTGTAGTTTCCACATTTGCCGTTGAGCTTAGGGGTTTGTGAAGGAAATATAGTCTGCGTTCCAGATCCAGGTATGCTACTCTGGTTGAGCCCTGGTCATGTCTGTTCAGGATGGTCTTAATGTTGTCTGTCCACCTTTTCCTATGTATGCTCTTGGTTCTGTTCTGATCTTGGTTCTGACCTCTTCCCGTCAATCTACATTACACATACAAATGTGATCGTCAATGTCATTATTGATCGTTTTCTGTTATATGTTTTAATTTTGTTTCAACTGTTGTCTTGAGAAAAGCATTTTGGTCGAAACGTCGATTTGTGTGTGTTTTTATGTGTGTCTCTAGTTATTAGCTAAACTTTGTTACCCTACTCTTGGATCTACCTCTTGGCCCTGTATCCTGATTGAATCTTGTTATCAGCTCTTATGGGAAGTTGTTCGTTCATCCTCATAAGATGTCCACACTAATTTATTTGTAGTTTATATACTCGATGCATGATGTCTACCTATTGGAATGGAAATGGAGTGGAATGAAAAAAGTAAGGAGGTGGGGCAGATAGACTGGAATAATATATATCTATCCATGTGACGTGTCCTTTACAGGGCGTTGTCCTCACGGCCATTATGTAAGCTTCTCGGTTCTGTGAAAGCTGCCCAGCCTTTTCCAATGTCATGTTCAGAAGGTTTTCAATATCCTGTGTCCATTGTAGTCTTGATCAGCCTCTCTCTCTTTCCTGGAACTTTCCCTCCATAATTAATCTTTCTAAACCATTCCATCTTGTTATATGTCCGAAATGTGCTAGCGTGATGTTGTTTTTTTTTCTAGTTGTGAGAAGCCAGTCTTCATATATGTTAAGGTCTTTGTGGATGTCTGAGTTGGTTCATTCTTAGCGGATGTCTGAGTTGGTTCATTCTTAGCGGATGTCTGAGTTGGTTCATTCTTAGCGGATGTCTGAGTTGGTTCATTCTTAGCGGATGTCTGAGTTGGTTCATTCTTAGCGGATGTCTGAGTTGGTTCATTCTTAGCGGATGTCTGAGTTGGTTCATTCTTAGCGGATGTCTGAGTTGGTTCATTCTTAGCGGATGTCTGAGTTGGTTCATTCTTAGCGGATGTCTGAGTTGGTTCATTCTTAGCGGATGTCTGGGTTGGTTCATTCTTAACGGATGTCTGAGTTGGTTCATTCTTAGCGGATGTCTGAGTTGGTTCATTCTTAGCGGATGTCTGAGTTGGTTCATTCTTAGCGGATGTCTGAGTTGGTTCATTCTTAGCGGATGTCTGAGTTGGTTCATTCTTAGCGGATGTCTGAGTTGGTTCATTCTTAGCGGATGTCTGAGTTGGTTCATTCTTAGCGGATGTCTGAGTTGGTTCATTCTTAGCGGATGTCTGAGTTGGTTCATTCTTAGCGGATGTCTGAGTTGGTTCATTCTTAGCGGATGTCTGGGTTGGTTCATTCTTAACGGATGTCTGAGTTGGTTCATTCTTAGCGGATGTCTGAGTTGGTTCATTCTTAGCGGATGTCTGAGTTGGTTCATTCTTAGCGGATGTCTGAGTTGGTTCATTCTTAGCGGATGTCTGAGTTGGTTCATTCTTAGCGGATGTCTGAGTTGGTTCATTCTTAACGGATGTCTGAGTTGGTTCATTCTTAGCGGATGTCTGAGTTGGTTCATTCTTAACGGATGTCTGAGTTGGTTCATTCTTAGCGGATGTCTGAGTTGGTTCATTCTTAACGGACGTCTGAGTTGGTTCATTCTTAACGGATGTCTGAGTTGGTTCATTCTTAGCGAATGTCTGAGTTGGTTCATTCTTAGCGGATGTCTGAGTTGGTTCATTCTTAGCGGATGTCTGAGTTGGTTCATTCTTAACGGATGTCTGAGTTGGTTCTTTCTTAGCGGATGTCTGAGTTGGTTCATTCTTAACGGATGTCTGAGTTGGTTCTTTCTTAGCGGATGTCTGAGTTGGTTCATTCTTAACGGATGTCTGAGTTGGTTCATTCTTAGCGGATGTCTGAGTTGGTTCATTCTTAGCGGACGTCTGAGTTGGTTCATTCTTAACGGATGTCTGAGTTGGTTCATTCTTAGCGGATGTCTGAGTTGGTTCATTCTTAGCGGATGTCTGAGTTGGTTCATTCTTAGCGGATGTCTGAGTTGGTTCATTCTTAACGGATGTCTGAGTTGGTTCTTTCTTAGCGGATGTCTGAGTTGGTTCATTCTTAACGGATGTCTGAGTTGGTTCTTTCTTAGCGGATGTCTGAGTTGGTTCATTCTTAACGGATGTCTGAGTTGGTTCATTCTTAGCGGATGTCTGAGTTGGTTCATTCTTAGCGGATGTCTGAGTTGGTTCATTCTTAACGGATGTCTGAGTTGGTTCTTTCTTAGCGGATGTCTGAGTTGGTTCATTCTTAATGGATGTCTGAGTTGGTTCTTTCTTAGCGGATGTCTGAGTTGGTTCATTCTTAACGGATGTCTGAGTTGGTTCATTCTTAGCGGATGTCTGAGTTGGTTCATTCTTAGCGGATGTCTGAGTTGGTTCATTCTTAACGGATGTCTGAGTTGGTTCTTTCTTAGCGGATGTCTGAGTTGGTTCATTCTTAACGGATGTCTGAGTTGGTTCTTTCTTAGCGGATGTCTGAGTTGGTTCATTCTTAACGGATGTCTGAGTTGGTTCATTCTTAGCGGATGTCTGAGTTGGTTCATTCTCAGCGGATGTCTGAGTTGGTTCATTCTTAGCGGATGTCTGAGTTGGTTCATTCTTAGCGGATGTCTGAGTTGGTTCTTTCTTAGCGGATGTCTGAGTTGGTTCATTCTTAGCGGATGTCTGAGTTGGTTCATTCTTAGCGGATGTCTGAGTTGGTTCATTCTTAGCGGATGTCTGAGTTGGTTCATTCTTAGCGGATGTCTGAGTTGGTTCATTCTTAGCGGATGTCTGAGTTGGTTCATTCTTAGTGGATGTCTGAGTTGGTTCATTCTTAGTGGATGTCTGAGTTGGTTCATTCTTAGCGGATGTCTGAGTTGGTTCATTCTTAGCGGATGTCTGAGTTGGTTCATTCTTATCGGATGTCTGAGTTGGTTCATTCTTAGCGGATGTCTGAGTTGGTTCATTCTTAGCGGATGTCTGAGTTGGTTCATTCTTAGTGGATGTCTGAGTTGGTTCATTCTTAGTGGATGTCTGAGTTGGTTCATTCTTAGTGGATGTCTGAGTTGGTTCATTCTTAACGGATGTCTGAGTTGGTTCATTCTTAGCGGATGTCTGAGTTGGTTCATTCTTAGTGGATGTCTGAGTTGGTTCATTCTTAGCGGATGTTTGGGTTGGTTCTTTCTTAGCGGATGTCTGAGTTGGTTCATTCTTAGCGGATGTCTGAGTTGGTTCATTCTTAGTGGATGTCTGAGTTGGTTCATTCTTAGTGGATGTCTGAGTTGGTTCATTCTTAGTGGATGTCTGAGTTGGTTCATTCTTAACGGATGTCTGAGTTGGTTCATTCTTAGCGGATGTCTGTGTTGGTTCATTCTTAGTGGATGTCTGAGTTGGTTCATTCTTAACGGATGTCTGAGTTGGTTCATTCTTAGTGGATGTCTGAGTTGGTTCATTCTTAGTGGATGTCTGAGTTGGTTCATTCTTAGTGGATGTCTGAGTTGGTTCATTCTTAGTGGATGTCTGAGTTGGTTCATTCTTAGTGGATGTCTGAGTTGGTTCATTCTTAGTGGATGTCTGAGTTGGTTCATTCTTAGTGGATGTCTGAGTTGGTTCATTCTTAGTGGATGTCTGAGTTGGTTCATTCTTAACGGATGTCTGAGTTGGTTCATTCTTAGTGGATGTCTGAGTTGGTTCATTCTTAGTGGATGTCTGAGTTGGTTCATTCTTAGTGGATGTCTGAGTTGGTTCATTCTTAGTGGATGTCTGAGTTGGTTCATTCTTAGCGGATGTCTGAGTTGGTTCATTCTTAGTGGATGTCTGAGTTGGTTCATTCTTAGTGGATGTCTGAGTTGGTTCATTCTTAGTGGATGTCTGAGTTGGTTCATTCTTAACGGATGTCTGAGTTGGTTCATTCTTAGCGGATGTCTGAGTTGGTTCATTCTTAGTGGATGTCTGAGTTGGTTCATTCTTAGCGGATGTCTGAGTTGGTTCATTCTTAGCGGATGTCTGAGTTGGTTCATTCTTAGTGGATGTCTGAGTTGGTTCATTCTTAGCGGATGTCTGAGTTGGTTCATTCTTAGCGGATGTCTGAGTTGGTTCATTCTTAGCGGATGTCTGAGTTGGTTCATTCTTAGCGGATGTCTGAGTTGGTTCATTCTTAGCGGATGTCTGAGTTGGTTCTTTCTTAGCGGATGTCTGAGTTGGTTCTTTCTTAGCGGATGTCTGAGTTGGTTCTTTCTTAGCGGATGTCTGAGTTGGTTCTTTCTTAGCGGATGTCTGAGTTGGTTCTTTCTTAGCGGATGTCTGAGTTGGTTCATTCTTAGCGGATGTCTGAGTTGGTTCATTCTTAACGGATGTCTGAGTTGGTTCATTCTTAGCGGATGTCTGAGTTGGATCATTCTTAGCGGATGTCTGAGTTGGATCATTCTTAGCGACATAAAGTATATACATATTGACCAAGGAAATGTTGCGAAAATAGTTTACATCATTACGTATGAAGGCTTGTTTTGATTGTGTTCGTGTGCATTTACTGTCGATAGCCACGGTATGACTGTGTTTATTGATTGATAAGTTTTTGGACACATCATGGGAAGAGGAAAGATGGAACACATTGTATCAGCAGGCAGAAGAGCAAGAGAGAAGATGCTTGACAACCTAGTATTGTGGCATGGGAGAACATCGGTATCGGAGATCATTGACAGCACACGAAATAGAAGGTTGTGGAAAGATAGGATAACTAGCGCCACACGTCATGAACCACAAGAAGAAGTTTTGAATGTCGAGGTGGGTTGTTGCGGGTTTAGTTTCAGAGAAGGTACGCAGATCAAGATTTTAGGAATCCCTGATGTAATGTAGTTCAACCCCCCTTTATTGAAGACTCCACCTCACCATTACGCGTATTTCTCTAACGAATACCTTTCTTGCTTGTCATACT
This sequence comes from Meghimatium bilineatum, assembly GCA_034231615.1. Classification (NCBI taxonomy): domain Eukaryota; kingdom Metazoa; phylum Mollusca; class Gastropoda; order Stylommatophora; family Philomycidae; genus Meghimatium; species Meghimatium bilineatum. Next base: position 62,014,399 of record CM067311.1, on the reverse strand, counting down.
CTCCGGTACTCTCTCTCCCTCCTTATCGCATGCTCAAGCAATAGTGTTGACCGTCAAATACTCTTCAAAATAATCTTACACTTCCTCCTACACTTCAGTCATCCCACTCTGACTTTCTCTTAGATTCTAACAGTGTTCTCTCACTTTCTAGCGAAATTTTACCTCCTCACTCTACTGTGTACTCTTGCCTTTCTCCAGTGCATATGCTAGTACTTTCACCTTCAGTCCCATGCACACTAGCATTCCAATGGCCACTAAGAACTTCTTCATCCACGGCCACATATACTCTAGTACTCCCACCCTCACTCTCATGTACACTCTAGTACTCCCACCCTCACTCGCATGCACACTCTAGTACACTCTCTTCCACACTAATTCAAACATCATCAGTTCGTCTCTCTTTCTCTCTCTCTCTCTCTCTCTCTCTATCACCCACTGACACTATACCACAAGTTTAAAATCGTCCTCTCGCACATTTTATACTAACCTCTCACTTCCCCTAACACTTTCCCTCTTCCACTATACTCTTTCTACATTTTTATCTGGTTCTCACTCTTTCCAACTCCCTCCCTTGTAATATGTTGACTGTCGCCTTCTCCACGTGCTTCTCTGAGCTGAACGAGTTGACTCCTCTCCTCACACCCTCTATTCACGAGTGCACGCCCCGGTCGGATGTTAGAATGCTTGCTCAAAGAACTGGAACAAATCTAGAACCAACTGATCCAAATAGTTTCACTCTTTTTAAGTGAGTTAGATCACACCTGGTCCATTTCGACTTGGCCATGCTGGAAAAATAAATAAGAGGAATGAGTATGAATTTAGGAGGAGTGGGACGATATACCAGCTGGTAGGGTGAGGGTGGGTGGATCCACTCACGGAAAGTGCATGAGGGGAGGATAGAGACTTGGGTTGTGAATCAAATGAAGAGTGATACAGTGTGACAGAATACGAGAACAGTGAGGAGGAATGTGAACAAGTTGGGATGAAAATGCGTGTGATGGAGAGATGTGAATTGAGAGGTTGATCCTGGTAGAGTTAGTGATAGTGCCTGAGGGGAGTTGATACGTTCAGGGATGAAAATGTGACATGAACACATGGATCGTGTAGAATATATTCGTGATTGAATATACGTATAGATTTACAGATGTGTACTTGAATATACTATAAATATACGTATTGTCGGAATATACATACATATATACACGTGTGGGTGGTTGGATATACATAAATTTATATACGTGTGGGTGGTTGGATATACATAATTTTATATACGTGTGGGTGGTTGGATATACATAAATATATATACGTGTGGGTGGTTGGATATACATAAATTTATATACGTGTGGGTGGTTGGATATACATAAATTTATATACGTGTGGGTGGTTGGATTAAATTTATATACGTGTGGGTGGTTGGATATACATAAATTTATATACGTGTTGGTGGTTGGATATAAATAAATTTATATACGTGTGGGTGGTTGGATATACATAAATTTATATACATGTGGGTGGTTGGATATACATAAATTTATATACATGTGGGTGGTTGGATATACATAAATTTATATACGTGTGGGTGGTTGGATATACATAAATTTATATACGCGTGGGTGGTTGGATATACATAAATTTATATACGTGTGGGTGGTTGGATATACATAAATTTATATACGTGTTGGTGGTTGGATATAAATAAATTTATATACGTGTGGGTGGTTGGATATACATAAATTTATATACGTGTGGGTGGTTGGATATACATAAATTCATATACGCGTGGGTGGTTGGATATACATAAATTTATATACGCGTGGGTGGTTGGATATACATAAATTTATATACGTGTGGGTGGTTGGATATACATAAATTTATATACGTGTGGGTGGTTGGATATACATAAATTTATATACGTGTGGGTGGTTGGATATACATAAATTTATATACGCGTGGGTGGTTGGATATACATAAATTTATATACGTGTGGGTGGTTGGATATACATAAATTTATATACGTGTTGGTGGTTGGATATAAATAAATTTATATACATGTGGGTGGTTGGATATACATAAATTTATATACGTGTGGGTGGTTGGATATACATAAATTTATATACGCGTGGGTGGTTGGATATACATAAATTTATATACGTGTGGGTGGTTGGATATACATAAATTTATATACGTGTTGGTGGTTGGATATAAATAAATTTATATACGTGTGGGTGGTTGGATATACATAAATTTATATACATGTGGGTGGTTGGATATACATACATTTATATACATGTGGGTGGTTGGATATACATAAATTTATATACGTGTGGGTGGTTGGATATACATAAATTTATATACGTGTGGGTGGTTGGATATACATAAATTTATATACGTGTTGGTGGTTGGATATACATAAATTTATATACATGTGGGTGGTTGGATATACATAAATTTATATACGTGTGGGTGGTTTGATATACATATAGCTATACACGTATGGGTTGTTCATATACATATACACTGTAGATATATATATGCGTATGTGTCCTCAATAGTTGTGACTTTGTTTTTATATTTGCACCTTAAATTGTTCCGCTATTGTTCTTAATGTAATTTAATTTACTGTATCTCCTGTGATCTACGTCGTTGACAATGATATATTCATAGCCGTTGACAGCGAGATATATATTCCTATACCCCCACCCCCCCCCAATTAGTCGACCACATTAACAATTTTAAAATTGGGGCCAAAGGACCACAGAAAGGTAACTACTTGGGCGATAAACATCAAGAATTTTAACGATAAATAATAAAAACATTTGCGAGTTGTTAAAAAATGTAATGACATACTTTATATATTGCTAAGGGGCATTGTTGTGCACAAATGATTTGTTGTGTTGTGATTCCTGTTGTTCTGTCATTCTATTTGTTTTCAGTAAAATGTACTTACTGCGCAAAACTGAAATCCAACATATAGATCTAGGAATAGTGTAACAAAGTTTTGCTAATAACTAGAGTCAAATATAAATTCATACACAAATCGACGTTTCGACCAACATGCCTTATCAAAACAACAATTGAAACAAAATTAAAACAACGAACAATAATGACATCGACGGTCACATTGGTTTATGTAATGAAGATTGACCGGAAGAGATGAAATGACACCGAACAAGGAAAATACAAAAATGACCTCACACATGTGACACGAAACAAACAAAATCTATGGATCAACTAGAGTCATACATAAGACAGGCGCTCATTAATGCCGTATGGTTTAAGAGTGCCATATTAGTAAATGTAGCGGACCCATCTGGCGCTTGAGAACCGCTGCATTTACCAATATGGCACTCTTCAACCCGATGTCATTAATGACCGCCTGTCTTATGTATGACTGAGTTGATCCATAGTTTCTGTTTGTTTCGTATCACATGTTTTTAATCATTTTTGTATTTTCCTTGTCCGGCGTCATTTCACCTCTTCCGGTCAATATACATTATATCCAACTGTCGTTGTCATTACTGTTCGTTTTCTGTTATATGTTTTAATTTTATTTCAATTGTTGTCTTGATAAAGGCCTTTTGGTCGAAACATCGATTCGTGTGTGTGTTTTATGTATGTCTCTAGTTATTAGCAAAACTTTGTTACCGTATTCCTGGATATATCTATTTGTTTTCAGTCCTAGTTGTTTTATTTCGTTTTTTATTCCCCATGTTTCAATGCGCTTCGCAACAAGCATAAGTGAGTTATGTGTGTACAGGCCCGTAGAAAGGTGGAGGGGTGGTTGTAGGGTGTTCAAACCCCTCCCTTAGCATACCTGATGATGAATTTTAATACTAGGAACAACCAAAAATCGATAAAACCTTTCCCTTATCAATGTTTTAGGAAAAGGTCTTCAAAATTAGGTTAAACCCCCCCCCTTAAGGTAATTATAACTACGGTCCTGTTTGTGTACTACGTCATTGTTACATTTAATGTCTCTATTATGAAATATCCATCGTCTTTTCCATCTTATTATTACTTGTCCTTTGTTTCTCTTAATTAGGACTTTTTGGTTCTTCTTTTTTTTGTTTTCATTCTCAAACTGAATTTTCGCTGGATCTCTCTTGTAACGGACAATCGGCCTACTAGTTTTCCAGCAGGATGTAGTCTAGGAATCTCTCTTGTAGCAGGACAATCGGCCTACTAGTTTTCCAGCAGGATGTAGTCTAGGAATCTCTCTTGTAGCAGGACAATCGGCCTACTAGTTTTCCAGCAGGATGTAGTCTAGGAATCTCTCTTGTAGCAGGACAATCGGCCTACTAGTTTTCCAGCAGGATGTAGTCTAGGAATCTCACTTGTAGCAGGACAATCGGCCTACTAGTTTTCCAGCAGGATGTAGTCTAGGAATCTCTCTTGTAGCAGGACAATCGGCCTACTAGTTTTCCAGCAGGATGTAGTCTAGGAATCTCTCTTGTAGCAGGACAATCGGCCTACTAGTTTTCCAGCAGGATGTAGTCTAGGGATCTTTCTTGTAGCAGGACAATGTCCTATTAGATATCTCTTGTAACAGGACAATGGGCGTACTAGATTTCCAGCGTGCTGTAGTCCAGGGAATAGAAATACCTTGTGTCGATGTTTTTTGTGCGAAATGCCCGACACCTGTCTTTGGCAAAGACCTCTTTGTTAAAACGTTGATCCACAGAAATGTGACAAATACAATAGTGCCACGTTCCAAAAAACTATGGAACATACTGTGTTAGAACACAAGTCAAAATAATTTTAAGTCGATCAGGCTATGTATTAAGCCATGACTTAAGTCGATCAGGCTATGTATTAAGCCATGACTTAAGGGGGACTTGCGAAATAAATTCTTGTTTCATGAAGGACACATGATACTGACAAATGTGTTACCATAAATTTTGTGTAAACAATCACGTAACAAGAAATTCAACGCCTCAGGTTCCATCGGAAACCATCTGTTCAAATGATGTTTTTCTGTAGATAAGCAAATTACGCGAGAGCATTTCTTGTTGATGACTGATGAAGCCAGAAAATATGGCTGGAAACGTAATTACGGATGATAAAAAATGGCGAATCGCTTAAAAATATGGAGTATTGGAGAAAGCTTAAAAGCGAAATCAAAACAAAACAGCAACTTCGCAATTACATAATTGTTTTAAGAAATAACCTCAGCGATCGATTTATGAGAAAAACGCATAAAATCGGGAATGAAAAAAACTTTGCAACAAATTCGAGCGAGAAAATACAGCAAAAATATTAGTAGAAAATTTGCTAGAAATTAGGAAACTCACGTAGTAATCTGTACGATCGTAGACTAACGTGTGTAGTACCAGTTATATATTCTATTATTATTAATTGTTCTTACTTCCGTCATCATTTTATTTGTTATTGGACATTTGTGTCCAACATGTTATCATAACTTGTTCGTATGTTTTAAATTTGGTAATAGGCTTGTAAAACAATCGTTACTTGAACAATTATATACTGAAACACATTAAAAAGCACCGCATGTATAACCCAGGAACAGAGTGTGAAATGTAAATGTGTTTACATATTTGGAATCTGTATTCACTTTTCTGTGAATACATGCTCGTCATTAATTCTTGTATTTGATTTTTATGCAATACATTGCATGCTGTGAGGCAAGGGAGAAAACTAAAATGGCAATCAATAATACAAAATCTTTCACGCTAACCTCAGTATCTGGTATGTCCACCGTGTGCTTGCAAACAAACGTGATAGCGGCTCTTCATGGAAAGCGCAAGTCTCTGAAGGAAATTCAGAGGAATCAAGTCCCATTCACGTGTAATAGCAGCTTCGAGCTTTTGCAAATTTGCTGGAGAATCTTGCCTGTAGACTCTGCGTCCAAGCTTGTCTCACAGATGTTCTATAGGGGACATGTCTGGTGATAGGGCAGGTAAATCAATCGTCACAATGTTCTGCTGCTGTAGATATTTCTGGGTAATGCATACGGTGTGCGCAAGTGCGTTCTCCTGCTGCAGAAGCTGCAAGTCTGGATAATTTGTGAACGCGGAAACTACTAATGCACCCAGAACCTTATCTCTATATCTCACAGCATCAACATTTTCACGGAAGACGTGCAGCGGCAAGCGATGGTGAAAACAGAATCCTCCTCAAATGTGATTACGACCACCTCCAAATCGGTTGTACTGACTAACACGGCATACTGCAAAGCGCTCTCCACGCTGTTGCCAAATCTGCATACGTCCATCAGCAAAGTAGATGTTAAATCTTCTTTCTCCTGTGAATAGGACAACTTTCCACTGCAGTCTAGTCCATCTGACATCTTGATCTGCCCATTTAAGGCGCTGCTAATGATATTTGTCTGTCAAGTTTGGCCCAACATAAGGTCGTCTTGCAGTACACCTGTATCCCTGAGTCGTCGCATGACTGTAATTCGAGAGACTTGCCCACGTCTGCACACTATTACACTTGCTGTTTGACTTGGTGGGAGGGAGCGATTCCTTAGGTGACTCCGCACAATATGAAAATCTTGCGTAGGGTTAGTAACTCGGGGTTGGCCACTTCAGAGTCTATCCTGTGCACTGCCAGTAGTGTCGTAACGTTCATTGAGGCATACAATAGTGCTGTGGTGGCAATTTATTCTCCTAGCAATGGCCCGTGAGCTCATTCCGGTATCCAACATACCAGTGGTTCGTAGGCGGTCGTTTTCAGATAGTCGTGGTATTTCAAGCATTTGTACTGGATGTTTTGCCTAAAACGGCCTTTTTATAGTGAGTGTACTGCGACAACCTCTACCCATTTTCATGGTCATAGCTGCTAGGAATCGTGTTGCACATGTAATTGTCATTGTTTTCGTACATTCTGTACACAAACCCGCGGGTTGACTTATCCACTTTTCACCCCGGTAGCCATTCGCTCTCTACCTCATGACAAACTCGGGAAAAATTCATTGTGACAGTTTGTTTTCCCTTGCTGGAGAACCTTGCCTGTAGACTCTGCGCCCAAGCTCGTCCCACAGATATTCTATAGGAGACATGTCTCCCAGCTTCATTTTGACAGTTTGTTTTCCCAGCTTCTCGGCAACAGTGTATATAACAGTGGTGTGTTTTTAATGTGTTCCAGGATATAAAGGAGTTGATAGCATGATTGTACGCATAAATGTAATAAATATATAGCCGTACAAATGATTAAATCAATGATTGATTGTGAACTAAATAATAAATTATTGATTGAGTTACTGTATGAATAAGTGATTTAACAATTGATTAACTTATTTCATGAATGAATGATGAAATATATTAAAGAACGAACAAGTGATTGATTGAATGATTGATTGAATAAACACAGATTGTGTGTATGCATACTTTAATAGATGGAACTTTTGTTCCTTTTGTTGAATTATTGACTGAATTATCGTTCAATTGATTCATTGACTTAATGAACAAACATGTACATATATATATATACTTGAATAGGAGACTTGATACATAAACGAATTATAACTCAGTACAGTACAGACAGTGAAGAAATACGCCAATAAACGATTCAAGAAATGATGCACCAACAACTTGACACTATATTTTTTTCGATATTTTGATTTAATTTACAATTAAAACATGCAGCAAAAGTGGCTTAACACGTGCGTCCCATAAAGCTATTTATCTTTATGTAAATTCCGCCGAAGACTTATGTGTCGGGTCACTTGCGGAAATAAAACGGCGACACAAGACATTTCCATTCTCTGGACTACATCCAGCTGGTCACATCTAATCGGACCATGGTCCTGCTACGAGAGAGATTCAGTGGGAGTCTGAGAATGAACACTGAAGAAGAAGAAGATATGTAAATGTTGTCACGTGAAATATTTAGGTGAAACTGGCAAAAGACTTAGTGACCATTTCTGCCAACATCTTCATGACACTAACCATAGATTGTTTACTCCTACTATACATTTCAATGGTGCTGATCAATCTGGTGCCCACGACTTCAGTTCACCGCAATAAAATCTTGCCCCAGTGACGATAGAGCTAGGTGCGCCCCTAAAAATCCTTATATTTTGTAGTATGGTACCCTCAAGTCACTTGGTCTTAATACAAATCATTCATTTATATATATTATGGAGTGGAATCCTTTGCTGTATTGTATTTAATTTTTTTTTTAACCATTTCATTTATTTTAAGTCATAGTGTATTTTCTTCTTTCTCATTCCCCGTGTTTTTACTGTGCATTTTTACAATAATACGTGAGGTACGTGTGTATGTACGCCGTTACTTTGTTTGTCTATGTTGTTAATATGTCCCTCTAGTTAATTTGTGATATTACAGTTATTTTAAATGTATGTTCACTGTCTGTCCTGCATTTCTTATTCCTGTAAAGACCTTATGGTGGAAATGTTATTTTAGTATGTCTTGTATAGTGTTTATTACATTTTTCGTACCGGTTAGTCATTTGCTCTGTTCGTTCACTGTGAAACTGAACCACCTTGCGTTCTAAGTACTAAAGGCTACAAACAGACATTACAAGATTTTTTATTAGATTTGATTTTCCGACTAAAATATGCACAATGTGACCAGTATGCAACGTACCATGACATCAACCATATTTTATCATCTGTAATCCAGTAATTATTGATTGTCAATACTCCAGAATGTCACAATCATTACTTCCACAATTGTTCTTCATATTTTGATGTCATTTAATTTCTTGACATCGCTCACAAAAACATTTACATTTATATTTAATTTGATTGAGGGATTCTCGAATATTTTATTTGAACTGACATATTTTGATATTACATCACATTTCACTAGCGTTGCCCAAACTTCAGAAACAATGTATCAGAAAATATGTAGCTAAAATTAATGAATTTTTTTGAGTGAATGTGAAATGGCATATTCCGTGCGAAATAGATTTTAATTAAAATGCCGCCATTAGTTTCATTTTGAGTTTATTTGAGATAGAAAGCACAAGTTTACTTGTCAACAGACGCCTCAAAACACATTTTTATATGTTTACATTCATTTATAAGACATAATATAAGATTATTGATTTATTATAAAATTGGCATAGTGTATGCGTCAAGTTGCAATATTTTATACTCTTGAACACAAAACACACGATATTTAATGTTATACCCGGTGTAATGTTCACATTGTCCGTCAGCAGTGTTTCTACAAGCGTTGTGTAGTTTAGAAGAAAACTTTAATCTGGGAGTAAAGTTTGTGACATTTAAGCTAATCATAAATGATATTTTAAAGTATTTTTGCATTGAAGCTACTCTAAGAAAACTATATCATTCAATGTGCAAAAAAAATGTCAATCAATACTGCATTTTCCCTGCTAGGGAGTTTGCATGGAGGTTGTCGAGTGGCTTGTGTGATCAAATCCTCATGCCCTTGTTGTCGCCACGTCATGTTCAGTGTGGATTTTTTAATTAACACTCCGACAGAAAAACAGCAATTCATTACAAGGATCCAACACTGGACCTCACTGGTGTGAAACCAAAGCCCTAACCTCTCAGCTATGCAGTACGCACAGTCTATTTCGAACCCTGAAAATTCATGCCTTGGTGATCAGTAAACGATCATTGCACAATTGGACAGCAAAATCTTAAATGCTTAATTCAAGTCGCTTACACACGAACATTAGGCCGTGAGTGGTGGATAATTTGAATAGAGAATTGATGTGAAGAAATATTTGTAATCCGTATCACAATAATGAAGCAGTGACTTTAAGGGAGTAACATATGTCTGTCTGCACATATCAAAAGACATGACACCTTGTTGAGAACCTTACTTGAGGGTACAGTCGAGGGGAGGGGAGGAAGAGGTAGGCAGAGATACAAGTGGGAGAGTAACATCACGAGATGGACAGATAGAGTACAACACCAAGACAAGAGACAGGTGATATTGGTGGTCCCTTGCAGTCAATCTTCGCTGCAGAGACGGTACATAATGATAATGAGATGTGTTTACCGTTGCAAATATTTTTCATAATTATAGTAATTTTGTGCGATTCATCTTGTTTTCTAATTGAAATGTGCCGTTTCCTTCATAGTTTAGTGTAGTTTAGGTAATGTTGAGTGTCGTCTTCGCGCACCGGACATGTGTAGTATAATCCTAGCACACCGGACACGTTGTGTATCGTCCTAGCACACCGGACATGTACCATACGTGCTGTTGTGGTGATGAGGCAAGCTAATTGGTCGGCCAGTTCGTTTCCCTCCACGCCCGCGAGGCAGTGGATAGTGATAATCGTGAGTTTTCGTAGCGATACCCGCATTTTAGCTCTATCTAATGACTCCCCTCCCATCCCCTACGTACATCACCTGTTTGACTTTCTGAATCATATTCATTAACTTTATCTTAGTATGCATGCATGGGAATAGGCTTGCGATTCCAACCAGTTGAGTGTCTGCGTTACGGTGAATACTTCCATTGTTAGGTTGCTTGTTGTTGCGGTAAAGGCACCACTGGCTTCGTGTACTGTTATTTCTTTTGAACTGGCAGTAAAAGCCCATGCGCATCGGTGGTGACGGATGACCGACCCTTTCGTGAAAATCACAGCATCTGTGTCATCGGCATGCTTGCAGATTACCGGTAGTGCCTTGAGCTCAGCATCCACGCTCACGGGGCTGTGCACTCTCTATTGAGTGTAATGATAGCCTTGACTGCCGCCTGAAAGACCGTAGGAATAGGTATCCATTCCTCGCCAGAAGTTATGTCTTATTAGGCGCAGATATGTTCAAAGGCATCCTCGGTACAACCCATTCATGACTTGCCTCTCTTTTGAGACTGCTTCCCTTCACACGAGGGAGCTCACTGTGTAGTGGGTGGTCTATTTCAGGACTCACTTTGAAGTATGCACGATCACACCCACATATCAATTCTATGAGATATGTTCGGGAAATCAAGGAGAAATTTCATTGCCACAGATGGTGTGTCCCTTGTGCAACCAAGGATGCCAAGCATCTCTTCATTCTGAATTCTCTCCAGCCTATAAATCTGTGTGTGACTAGGGGTGATAGTGGCGCCTGCATATTCAAGGACTGAGAGGAACCTACCTTTACTTTACTGAATTAGTGACACTTCTGTAAAATTGTATAACAATAGTACTTACCTAAAACACAAGCTCGATTAGCTAGCTATACAATGAACTCGCAGACTATAAGACATAGGGGTAAAACTACGGTTTAATTAAGTCTTCACTGTGCTATAAATAGAACACAATGTTTACATTTTTAACTATCCGACGTCACGGATTTCCGTGAAACACCAATGAAATTAATGGATGCCGTGACGTCACATCTCCCGATGTAAACAGCATCAACCACATTTAAAATTATAATTTTTATAACTAATTAATTTTTTAATTTATAACTGATATTAACCATTACCCCCATCCCTCATCTAAATACTAATTCCAAATTAATATGCATTTTCAATTAATATACCTTAATTTTAAATATAAATTCTACTAATCACGCTGCAAATGTTAGGTAATACCTCGAAACTAGAACAAAGGTCACAGTGAAGACTTATACCATAGTTGCGCCGGGAATAGGATATGGTTATCAAACAATACAAATGACAGGTAAACAAGACATCACACGATGTCATACTACTGTCTTGTTTACCTGTCATTTATATTATTTATACCCTATCTTCAGCGCATTGTCTGTCAAGCTAAAATATTAGAAGCGATGGGAGACAGTGCTATCTCTCCAGAAATATCAGAAGAACGAGTAATCAGTAACTTACTGGGACACTTAGCTTATACACTTTTAGATGGCCGACGGAACGGCAAGCAGATCATATATATTATGGAATGCCCCCAGAGCTGTGACGCTAGTTCCTAATCAAGCGTCAAGAGTTAAGCTAAACGACCTTGTGTTTTATGTAAGAACTAGAGTGTTAAAAACCTCTATAAAATGCAGGAGAATTGCGGGTGGATTTGCTTCTATACACTGGGGGATCACGACTCAAATAAAGTCGGGAATGTCTGCAGTTGGCCGATATATTTGTTGGCGGAATGTCTCTATCTTTCTCTATATCTCTCCATCTCTCTGTATATGTATATATATATATCTTTTTCTCACTTTCTCTCTCTCTCTCGCTATATTATATATATATATTGATATAATATTCAATCATTCATTTTCCTTTAGTGCTGAAATTAGCGATTGGGGCAGAGGTCAGATGTCTCCAATTCTGTCTGCTCAAAGCTATTCTGTGCAGTTCTTGAATAGCATGAATATTGTTTGTTTTAATTTCTCGAGTATTGCTCTTCTGTGTTTTGCCTTTGGTCTACCCCTGGCTCTTCTGCCTGTTGGTATCCATGCTAGAGATTGGTGGTGTAATCTGTTATTGTCAGGGCGTAGGGCATGTCCGATGTAGGACCAACGTCTCTCTCTCTCTATATATATATATACGTATATTTAAATCTATTCCAGTATTAGCAACACCTTCTCCAAAACATTCCTTTGGGCAGATTTCACGAAGCATCATATATTGCAGCTGATCCAAATGTGTCCGTACTTTTCATTGTCTATCGTCACAATGTATATGCGCAGTAAACATTGTTTAATTGCATTAATCCACATAAGTGACGCTGTTTGGTATCTGCACTCAGGACTGTTTCGTAGAGGGATTTGCTATGAACCAATTTATTGGGTTGTCCCTGACATTATCTTTCTATGACTGTGTCTTCTCAAGCTAAGCATTCATACGTGAATTCACTATGTGCCTTCACCGGCTAAGCATTCATATGTGAATTCACTATGTGCCTTCACCGGCTAAGCATTCATATGTGAATTCACTATGTGCCTTCACCGGCTAAGCATTCATATGTGAATATTTGATATGTGAATTCAATATGTGCCTTCACCGGCTAAGCATTCATGTGTGAATGTTTGAAGTAATGGCTTTCTAAAAAATATATGAAATCGGATAATGGAATCGATTGAAATGTCAATCTCAAAACGTAAAACAACGTAATCGGGTCTAGAACCTTGGCGCCCAATTCGATTGGTTGTTTCCAGTAATGTTGATATCGACGAGATGACAGCAGCAATTGTGTCAATCAGAGAGCAATCTCGTGTACTTTCATTTGCTAAGTATGAAACTTCAAATAGTTGCATGTGTGTCTTGTCCACTGTGTCGGGTATATTCAGTTTTAACATCAGGTCAGTTGTATGGCGAGAGTTGTGTTATACTATGTGTAGGTCCGGAGTATTCCTGGTGTTAATTTGATGTTGTAGTAATGTATGGCCGTGATAATGATATTTGATGATGTTGTAATGTATGGTCGTGATAATAATATTATGGCTAAAAGTACCTTTAATGACATGAGGAAATTATTAATATCTAAACAAATTACAAGCAAGTTAAAAATGAGAATTATAAAATGCTACATCTATTCCATATTAATGTATGGCTCAGAAACATGGACACTGAATAAACAATTAGAAGACAGAATTGATGCCTTTGAGATGTGAGTATATTGAAGAATAGGGAGAACATCATGGAAAGAGAATAAAACAAATAAAGAGGTGCTAAAGACACTTAATATGAAGAAAGAATTACTAAGAGAAATAAAGATCAGGCAAATAAAATACTTTGGACACATTAAAAGACCTTATTGAAGACCTTACTTGAGGGTAAAGTCAAAGGGAAGCGAGCAAGAGGTAGGCAGAGATACAAGTGGGAGAGTAACATTACACGATGGACAGGTTACAGTCTAGCAGAGTATACCACCAAGACAAGAGACAGGAGATGTTGGAGATACGTTGTAGCCAACCTTCGGAGACGGCACTTAATGATGATGAATCTATGGCCGTGATAATGATATTTGATGATATAGTAATGTATGGCCGTGATAATGATATTTGATGATGTTGTAATGTATGGCCGTGATAATGATATTTGATGATATAGTAATGTATGGCCGTGATAATGATATTTGTTGTTCTTCTGCCTTGAGGATATGTGCTGGTTGAATGGACGTGTTTGTAATGTTGTCATTCAGGCTAGGCAAGTCGTTCTCTGTAATAGTCATGAGCGATAATCTCAATCTTGGTTTATACAAGTTCTGTGCTGTTTATTTTCTGGCGACAGAACGCATACGTAAAAATTGACCAATGATAAGTCGTGTTAGATAAGTAAGTGACGCTGTTTACGATCAGCTCTCGGGATTTATTCTGGAGGATGACTTAATGTGTGGCACCAATCAAATAATAGTACTGAAAGATAACAAGATAAGTGCCGTTGTTTTGGCTCAATTTGTGTAAGAGGAAGGGGAGAGAAGATATAATATTGTTGTTGTTCTTATCTTCTATTATCTTCTCTTGTGTTATCATACAATAATATGTGCGATGTACATTTTTGAATTTTATAATTGATAGATATAAAAGAATTTGGTAGAACGTTCTTTCACAATCTCTCCATAAATTAACTGGTATAGTATAACTTCTTTGGTAAGGTTGTATAACTTTCAACTCTTCTTGAAAGAGTGGTTGTCTTCTCTAGTTGTTGTTTTGGTTGTTGATGTTATAGTCTGTGGTTCATTTCCTTCCTTCTCCGTATAGTGCTTCCAAATCTGGAATTTCTGTTGATGTTATAAGTACTTCTTCTGATGTTCGTTGTGCGACTGTCAACTAAAAGAGGCTGGTCTCACCTGAAACCTTAACTAGGTCTTAGCTTCTAAAAGAAGGAAAACTGTATTGCACATGATCATCATCAGGTGCCATACCGGCTGACATAGGCGATCATGGCTCTCAACACCCCCCTATCTCCAGCATTATGTATCAAGATCGTTATTGTCTCCCTGCGTGCCAGGTTATAAATTATCTAATATTTTCTCACGATGTCGCCCTCTGTCTCTTTTGCCTTCAATCTTGCCTGTTGTGACTATGTTCTCCATACCTCCCTGTCTCATGAGGTGGCCAAAAAATGAAGATTGCCTTATTCTTATATTATTGATTAAAGTCCGTTTCGCATTTAACTCTTTCAACACCTCCACATTAGTTTTTCTGGCAGTCCATGGTATTCTCAACATTCTTCTGTAGAACCACATCTCTATTGCCTCTAATTTCCCACTTTCCAGTTTGTTTATTGTCCAAGACTCGCACCCATATGTTAGTATAGGGGTTATATAGCACTAAAGAACTTTCTCACTTCTAATGACAAGGTCATATTACACAGTATATTTTTCATTTTTTGGAATGTTGTTTTTGCCTGCCCTATTCTGCATCTTATTTTGTTGAACTTCTTCCATCTGCTGTAATCGTTGTGCCTAAATATTTGAATTCGTGGACCTGTTTTAATACTATATCATTAATTTTGATCTTGCAAGGTGTGGTATTTTGTTTCTTTGAAATAACCATTACTTCTGTTTTCTTGATATTTAGGAAGAGACCTTTCTCTTTGCTTTCTGTGACTCCTACATTAATTAAATCTTGAATGTCTTCCTCACTTTTTGCAATTAGAACAATGTCATCTGCATATCTCAAATTATGTATGATGTGTCCTCCCACTGATATTCCTGAAATATAAACTATTGCACGCAATATGTTTTCGCTGTATAACGAGAACAGGTCTGGTGAAAGCACGCATCCCTGTCTGACTCCTTATTTTATTCGTTGAAAAGGAGCAAATTGATTTCCTACTCTTATTGCTGCTGTTTATCGCCATTGCATGCTCTTGATGATTCTTAAATCGGTACTGTCGATGTTCAAATTCTCTAACATGTGTATAGCTTCACTATGTTTAACTTTATCAAACGCTTTTGTGTAGTCTATAACACAGAGGTACAGATCTGTTTTTACCTATGATTTTATATATATTAGTGTTCTCAAAATATATATATTATAGCATTGTCGATACCTTTGCCTTCTACGACACCGTACTACAGCAAGCTATGCTACACAGATACAGTAAGGCAGACCTAGAGACCGGCCTCGAAAACGATGGATCGCCGAGAAGAGGCAACAAATTCCACATTATATTCAACACACACAAGGGCCATCTCCAGAAATCCCTTCTACCCCCGACGCTGAAAGGCAACAAAGGGTTTAGCGAATAGGTAGATAGATAGAACACAAGACAGACGGTGTTTACGGTTGTATCCGGTGTAATGTCTGAAGTGGTATATATAGAAATTGGTGATCGTTCATAATTTACAAAGTTGGTTTTTTGAATTTTCTCTCCAGTTCTCGGTCCATTCTTCCGTCGTCTGTAAAAATTCTCCCAGGATATTTAAATTCCATCATTTATTTCAGGAAGAAACCAATTGTGTATGCTATTTAAAATGTTCGCATAATTTTGCTTATGCATATTTAAAACTGTTCCTATTAGTTGGATTGTCTTGGAGTATCCCCAATGTATAATCCGACATTTTTTTTTTGCACTGCAGTTAAATATCATATGTATACAGAGAAGATTTATAGAAATTATCGACTAATCTGAAACACCGACTGCGCAACATTAATAATGCACAGGCAGAAGTGAGAGCTGTTGCATCGTGGTGTTTCACGGTGTGTACAAGATGCAACGCGCATGCATTTAGAATTGTTCCGTTATTTCATGTCGTCGAACCAAAACCTAGTTTTGGTGTTACCCTTTGTCTAAATTTCTGTTTTGTAGTAACATTTTCTCTGTTCAAGAATGACTGGGCTTATAAAGTTTTGAAATGTTTGCAAATCTTATAAAAGTTCAACGTAGTCATCAAATCCTCTGAGTTATTTCACTGGATGTTAAGTTTTGTTTCGCTATATGAATTTAAATTTTAAAAATGTTTGAAAATGTTAAAAATTTTAATCGCAATTTAAGTTTTGAAAATGTTTGCAAATCCTACAAAAGTTGAACGTAGTTATCAAATCCTCTGATTGATTTCAGTGGATGTTTAGTTTTGTTTCGCTAACGCAATTTATATTTTGCAATAAAGCAACCTAAATCAAAGACTACTTAAGAATGTCTATGAAAATGAAAATGTTGGAAGGCATTAGAATAACAGTAAAAACTTAAACAAATATAGTAGCAAGGAAATCTATGAAAGCATAATCAGGTAAGAACAATTATTATTTTGTTTTTGTAAATAATTTAGTTCAACGTTGTGATTTAATGATCAACTGTTTTTATTCTAAAAATAAGTATCACCGTTTCCTAATGATTTTGTCGTTCATCTTGTAGCTACGAGGTCACTAGCTCAATTCATGGTATAGGACGTCTTTTTAACAAGTGCATTATACCGTAGATCGTTATGCATTTTTTTCTTGACCCCACGGAGTTACGTGCTATGAGTGGTACTTATGCGATTTGTGGGTTGCTGTGTTGAAAGGGCTGAAGTGCATGTGAAGAAACTTTAGTACAATAAAGTCAATCATATACGCCTTGTAAGCCCCTCTTTAATCCTTTATTTCTGCACCCTATATTACACAACAAACCAATTCGACTCGTGTATCTTCGTCATTCTTTATGTGTTCACACATTTCACGGTTGTTTCCCTTTAAAAGCAAGATGTTTTTTTCGTCGATTCCTTGAAACTATCAACAAGTTGATACATGATTTGTATGATTGTCTGCGTGCATTTAAATCTGTAAAATCAGTTTTTGCGAAAAAATTGTGTAATAAAAAAAATGCTTTACAATTTACATTTAAAAAATTAAGTTTGACTTTAGTTTTTTTATTTAAATTTAAATGTTGATTTTATATTTTTACACTTTAGTTTATTTCCGCATTCAGTTTTTTTTTAAAGAAACTATTTTCCCTACAAAAAATCACATTATTGAGAAAATGGTACCATGTCCATAGAAAAATTAATATACAACCTTTCTCATTTTTGTTTACATATTATACATATTAGGCCTGAACCTAATGCACTGAAATATTCAGTAAACATATTTTTATTGTGAAAAAAACAAAACCTTAAATAGTGCGGTAGCAGGTTAAGAACGTTTTAGTTGTTTGTATATTGTCCAACAATTTAGTGGATTTGAACTGCCGGTGCCAATACTTGAACGACTCCTTCAATCACTGTCAAAATATAAGACGCTTAGGAAATTATCTAGAAATTAATTAAATACTCGCTTCAGATTTACCGGGTTTGTGTTCTTTCCCCCTCTTCTGTGGCAGTGAAACGTGGAGATCCTATATGCATCATAGGCGATGACTAAAGAGCTTTAATTCGCTATGCCTAGTAGAATTCTTGGAATTAGATGACAGGACACAGTCACTAGTACTGATGCATTGGAAAGAACAACCAAAACCCACATTATTTTCTATGCTTGGTCTGGGCAGATTTTTTTTTGCAAATACAATATTTTGGCTATATAAAACGTCATAACAGCCTGCAGAAAACCATAATGGAGGGGATGATGCCAGGGAGATGATCAAGAGGCAGACCAAAGAAGAAGATGGATGCAAGACATCAAAGACCACCTGAACATAACAGTAACAGAAGCAGGAAGACTGGGCTCAAAACAGAAGTTTCGAAGAGCTGTAATGACTGTTACATCCTGTTTAGGATATGATACTTGATGATGATGGTCTGCGCAGACTCAGATCGATGAGACACACCAGGAGGATGGAAGATGGTAGAATACCGAAGAATCTACTTCATGGAGAATTACAGTCTGGAAAAGATCTCCAACACGATATGCCAACACGATATGCCAACACGATATGCCAACACGATATGCATGATACAGGAATTTATACAGAATCATGCGATGGATCGTGTTGCATGAAATGGTGGGGGAGGGGAATCAGAAATGATATAAAGACAAAGGAGAAATGAATAGGATGTAGTTCAAGGGCTGCAATTAAGAAGACAAACAACTCGCATGATGGTACGAGTGGACCTGTGATTCTATGTATATACTATGGAAGACTCTGTTGCCCAAATTGGTCTTGTGAGTCACATCCATTATTTTCCCATGGATTGTAGATGATATTTCTTATAGCACAACACTAACACTATCTTCTGGAAAGACGGAAAGATGCCTACTACTAATTCAGAACTCAAACATTCTATATTTGATGTGTAATATAAATAATTAGAAGAGAAAAATGAGATGGCAAATTAACTATCAGTATACGCCCCGTCACTTAGCCCGACTTTATAACAGTGCCTAAAATCAGTGAGTCAGACTATTTGTCTTGGGCGTAGCCACATACTGTAAGAAACAACTAGTTGAGGTGTGGTATTCCGATTCTTCTGTATAAGCACTTCGATTCCAACGCGTTTCATGGTCTATATCAACATACATCTTTGCTTCCCACATTACCTATCTGCTATTGTCCTCCTCATTATAACCCTATTTGTCTCCATGTAAGATTTGTTTTATTGTGGTCATTTGTTTGTCCTGATGAAGGCATTATAGTCGAAACGTCGTCTGTCCCTGTATCTCGTTGTTAAGTTGTTTTATGTTTTATTTTGGTAACACACCTATCTATTTTTGTATATCTTGACATTTTGCCCAGTGTTACCCCAGCCACCTACTTCCTGTTTAGGGTTGTTACCCTACACTAGAAGATTTATCCCTTGACTGCGGTACTCAGTCGGCTGGTGACTGAACAAATTCATACAGTGTTACAGTGATACTCTGACTCCCAGAGCATGCTGTGGAAGATAGAAAGGTGGATGTTAAGAAAGGATTTTACCATGTTACTGAACAATTCGGTTGTACAAAGTATTAAATGGATATACTGCCCTGGTAATGCGAAGGTCAGAGGCAGCGAAAGAGCAGTGATTGGCAATGCTGTGGTTGATGGCACAGTATTGAAGAGAGATATGGCCGACCTAATAAGGGCGCTCATTGATGGACTACAGAGTAAAGAAGAAGATGCTGGTGATGATAATATGCACATACTTCTTCTTCAGCGTTCATTCTCAAACTCCCACTGGTTTTCTCTTGTAGCAGGACAATGGTCCTACTAGAATTCCAGCAGGGTGTAATCCAGAGAACGGAAATGCGTTGTGTCGCCGTTTTGTTTGCGACAATGGCCCGACACGTCCGTCTTAGGATGCCTCTAATCAAGACAAAGTCAGTATTTTTACCGAACTTCCTGTATTATATGACAAGCTAGCAAATACCTTTCATTTTTCTGATTAAACTCTTCGATTTCAACGGGTTCTTTGATAGATATGCCAATGGACTATACGAAGGAGTATACCAAAGAATTCAAATCAGACAATCAAGAGAAGACACGAAATAGCTAAATGTTTCTACAACAATAAGAAGAAAACAACGGATTTATCCGACGTTTACTTAGAATGAATGAAAAAAGACTGCTACTAAAAGCATTAAATCGGGTACCAGATGCAAGAAACAAGAGGGAAATCAAGAGAGACTGACTGCAGAACAACCTTAAAAGAATGTATCACTATGGGTCACAAGAACATGCACGAATTACAGACACTTGCATTACTTTGCTCGAATTGCTCTTGTTTCTGCTTATGCGCCGTATTCGATGCTGAGACATCGATACTAACAGACAGAATCAGTGTTTATTGAAAGGTATTTATTATGGTTCACTTTATCGATATACAAATCAAAATATTACACAATTCGAATATTACAATATGAATTTACATCAATAGCGCCTAAGCAAATAGCTAGTGTAGTTGAAACCATACAGTCATATGGACTGTGGACTCAAAAGTGGCCATCATTGATATAACTAAATGGTTGCATACTTTCTTGTCATTGGATGCCTGTATACAAAATGGCGGAGCATATACACACACACAAATTTGTCACAAATTTATCAAATTTTTCATCGAAAGGAACAATGTACTCAAGAATGACCTTATTTTTTAAAGGTAATCCCCCCCACCCTACTTCCTACACCGCCACCCCCCCCCTTTTTAAGGGAAACGTATCTACTGCTTTGATTAGGACCTTTCGATAACATTTCATTTCAAATGCCGTTATCTTCGTTTCCATTGTTCATCGTTGTCATTGCTCCAGTTCCACAATCATATGTTGCCACTCAGAAAAATAGCTTTGTAATACAGTGGAATTTTATTATAACAACTTGGTCCCGACTGATATATGTATGTATATATGTAATAACAGACATTCGCTATATACAGTACAAACATCATCATCAAGTGCCGCCTACGCAACGAAGGTTTGCTGCAATAGATGTCCAACATCCCCTATCTCTTGTTTTGGTGGTGCACTCTGCTAGACTGTAACCTGTCCATCTTGTGATGTTACTCTCCCACTTGTATCTCTGCCTACCTCTTGCTCGCTTCCCTTTGACTTAGTAGGAGAGAAACATAACGAGATGGACATACTACAGTCTGACGGAGTGCACTACCAAGGTAAGAGACAGGGAATGGTTTTCATTAAGGTGTGATGCCTTTTAGTGTCCAAAATATTTTATTTGCCTGATTTTTATTTCTCTTAATAATACAAACAGTACAAACAATAAATAATAAACATAATTGGGGACTTTGAAAATTAGTGTTATATAGGGAAATGTGTTATAAAAGAATGCGCGATAGAGGAATTCCACTGTTGTTTAAAAAAAAAATATGTTATTATCTTTGTCCCGTAAAGATTTTTTTCATCTGTGAAGTAGTTGTTTTTTTTAAAGATCATTGTTAATTCCTTTCTGATCTTTTCAGAACAATATCCTGCGATGTGGATGATTGAACTGAAATATCCAAAGATGCACTAATATTTGCACGTCATCAATAATTATAAGCATTACATTTAGCAAATTAGAAATTGTAACGTCGACCAGTGTCTGTAAATTCAGTGTTTACACATAAATCTATGATGTAAAGAATAAAAAACGATGTAATTTGAAATAAAAAATCGAACTTATGTAATTACGTTATTAAGCAATAAGCCAGGATTTTTTCACGCCGTTGAACCAGAAAACTATGAGCCATCAGCACTCATCACCGTTCTTGTGCTGAAAGAAATTTCTAATATTATTTATTAAATATGATGGTGTTGAGTTTTAAAGGGTTTTTTATGTACGAAAAACATGACTGGGCTGCAACAAAATAACAACAACAAATAAATTTCCTTCTAATTATCTATTGTCTTTTCCACAAATGAAGTTAACCGTCGTGGGGAGTTGAAGTTTTCTGTCTTTGGCCATCTTTGATGCGCCATGGTTAAGCCGTTGTTTCTAACAATCTATCTGATTGACTTCACATCTTGTTCTTGGTCTTCATGCCTTGTAGTCGTTCTTTCTGCTGTTGTATGCCTGGATGGCAGGTTGTGATGGTTCCATTCACATAAGGTGCCCGAACCAATTGATCTATTGTCTTTCTATATATTGTTTGCATGATATAGTCTTAATTAACTTTCTGATATCTTCATTTCTCATTCGGTCTCTACTGGTGACGTTTATAGACTTTCTTAGAATACACTGAGGTTATTACACCAAAATTTCACCGAGAAAACAATATGGTTAATACATCAAAATTTCACTTAGAATACACTGCGTTTAATACACCAAAATTTCACTTAGAATACACTGAGGTTATAACACCAAAATTTCACCGACAAAACAATGCGATTAATACACCAAAATTTCACCTAACATACACTGAAGTTAATACACCAAAATTTCACTTTGAATCTTCCGTGAACACAATAATACTGCCATCTCCCGCCATTGTGATTTTCCTTAAAGCTTGCATATTCCTAGTTGAAAAATATGGGAAATCATAAGATAAGAAACAAAATTAGAGCATTTCAAACCAAATGTTACTGAAGAATGATCAGAATACCATATACCAAAAAGATAACCAATTGGAATATTCCAAATGAATTGAAAGTATAAGAAAACAGGATAAACAACACGGTTCACTCTAGAAATTGCAATATTTCGGCCATATTAAACGACACAATTATTATTATCGTCATTAAGTGTCATCTCTTCAACGAAGGCTGACTGCAACGGACATTCAACATTCCCTGTCTCTTACCTTGGTAGTGCACTCCGTCAGACTGTAGTATGTCCATCTCGTTATGTTTCTCTCCTACTTGTATCTCTGCCTACATCTTGCTCGCCTCCCCTCAACATTACCCTCAAGTAAGGTCTTCAACAGAGTGTCAAGGTGCCAATCGACACAGTAGCCTAGAAAAGACTATAATTGAAGGGATGATGCCATGGTAATGATAAAGAGGTAGGCCACAAAGAAGATGGACGTATATTATTAAGACCAACTGAACGTGACACAGAAGCAGGAAGATTGGCTCAGGATCAGTAAGGATTTTGAAAAGTTGTTATGACTGCTACATCCTGTCCATTATATGCTATACGATGATGGGTTTTAATTACGTTTTTCCTGGGCCAGCTTCTGTTTTCTCCTATCAGTCATTGGTTCACGCATATGGGAGATTCAATCAACTGTATGATTCACTTCGCTTTTAACGTACTTCTGGCAGCCAGTACACTCTATCACTATCATCTTCAGTCTTCCTCCTCTGGGTTAATTTTCATGCACATTGTAAGAACATAGTTCAGGGAACGGACTGCGATTTGTCATGGTTAATTTTCAATCTCTTGCACATTGTAAGAACATAGTTCAGGGAACGGAGTGCGATTTGTCATGGTTTACAAAGCTTAACTTGGCTTAAATGTCTGCTCATTGAAACATCCTACTTCAGGATGAATTCTGAGTCATTTTGACTCTCCATATGATAGAACACGAAACCCCATTCACAAGACCTCCTTAATCACATCTTACGACATTCATGGTAAATTACAGTGTTGCTATGTTTTTAAACAATGCATCAATAAACAAAGCAGCAGGCTCTGATAAAATACAAATATAACTTATCAAAGCAGCAACAGAGAGCGGCTACACAAACTTTTTAATGTAATGTGGAAGAAACAAGAAACACCAGAAGACTGGAGAAACGCGACAATCATTCTCATGGAAGAAAAAAGCAGTAATAGAGATTGCACATAATACAGAGGGATATCTTTACTAAGATACACATGAACAATTTTTAACAAAATAATGGAAACACGACTACGATCAAACATTGAGCCACAACTTAAAAACACTCAAATGGGCTTCCGTAAGAACAAAAGATGTACGGATGATATCTTTACACTTAGACAACTAACAGAAAGAGCCACAGAAAACAGCACAGAATTATACATCGCATTCGTCGACCAAGAAAAGGTCTTTGACAGACTAAACTGACAACAACTTTAGAAAACACTATCAATATACAGCGTACAAGAACATTTAATCAATACATGCAAGCGCACTTATACTAATGGCCATTGTGAAGGACGGACAAATACAGAAATGTCCAATAAGTTCCAAATTCAATCAGACGTTCGCCAGGGGTGTGTCATATCCCCTCTACCTTTTTATAACATATATTGACTACATCTGTAAACTAACAAGTACTAACGAAGAAGATAACATGAACGACAAATTGAACGAATTACTATTTGCAGACGGTCAAGTACTAATAGCGACATCAGAAGATAAATTGCAAGAACATATGAACAGACTCCACATAACATTTCAGAATTTCATTATGAAGATTAATATTGAAAAGACCGAAATAATGGCAATAGCTAAGAAATAAACATCAATATCTCCATCGATGATAAAAACATTAAACAGGTAAATGAGTTCACTTACTTAGGAAGCATTATATCGAGTGAATGGAAACACAGTAAAGAGATACAAAATAGAGGCAACAAAACATACCAGAGCCTAGGACAGATGACACGCATGTTTAATAACAAAAATGTAAACATAGACACTAAAGTTGCATTACGCAAGACTTTTATTATCTCATCACTTTGCTACCAGTGCCACACCTGGACCATGACAGCACCAAGAGAAAAGAAAAATAGTGACAGCAGAAATTACATGTCTATGAAGAATACTAGTAGTGTCATTACGAGATAGAATTAGAAACGATAACATCAGACAGATAACCAAAACAATACAAGTAGTGGAACACATCACAAGACAACAGATCAAGTGGTTTTCACACGCTTCCAGAATACCGACAGATATCATGCCACAAATGGCTATGACACATAGACATAACGGTTATAAAGCCAGAGGCAGACCATGTAAAAGATGGATCACAGAAATCAAATAAGCCACAGGAACAAGCTTGCAAACAGCACAGAAGTAGGCCATCTCCAAAGAACCTTCCTACCCATAAGGCCGTATGGCAAACACGAGCCACAGCGTATAGATAGATAGATACACCGTTTTTTACTTCCGTTTCATTTCTGGCAACACATGAGCCATATCTTCAGTGGACAGTAAGATTCACTATGAGCAATATCTTCAGTGGACAGTAAGATTCACTTTCTCTTGCTTGTTCCGTCAGGTAAGACAACATTTCACAAGATTTAAGAGCATCATATGTAATCATATTCTTTGTCAATTGAGTTGAGAGAGAGAGAAAGAGAGAGGGGAGAGAGAGAGATCGTGTTCTTAGAAGTCTATAGTATGAACATGTATCAACCCTGAGTTTAACTCGACTATCGCCGCTGCCCAACACGGTTCATACAGAAGAAATTAGGTCTGAACTTAGGGACACGAAGAATGGTAATGTAATGGTCTTCCTACACGAGGAATGGTTCCCTGGCTGCGAAGCGCCTCGTCGGATAAAAGATGCACAGTGAGTGACCCTTGAAAATTATCAGCTGCCCCGTCTCATATACCCCCTCAGATTAGATGACTTCTTCAATAGGCATTGCCAGAATCCGAAATCTCGATTGTAGGAACAAAATATCAGATAAACCACCCTAGTGCACATGCCACCCCAGTGCACATGCCACCCCAGTGCACATGCACATAGGATGTTATATCAAGTTACTTGAAATTTCTGGGGTTAGCAAACAAAGAAACAAACAGAAGATTATAGAAACAATACTGATATATTGACGTGAATCTTCAACAATCTGCAGAATGGTGGACATTTATATAGATGCAACAATCACCAGAATGGTGGACATTTATATAGAAGCAACAATCACCAGAATGGTGGACATTTATATAGAGGCAACAATCACCAGAATGGTGGACATTTATATAGAAGCAACAATCACCAGAATGGTGGACATTTATATAGATACAAAAATTACCAGAATGGTGGACATTTATATAGAAGCAACAATCACCAGAATGGTGGACATTTATATAGAAGCAACAATCACCAGAATGGTGGAAAATTATATAGATGCAACAGAGATGTGGTTTTATAGAAAACATTTTAAGAACGCAGTGGACAGATAAAAGGCTATCTTGAAAGGACTTCATTGGAATAGAGAGCTGCTTACCCGGATCAGAAGAGATAGTCTATATATTTTTGACGCATTATGAGAAGAGGAAAGAGGAAACACTTCGTGACAACAGTGCCCAACAATCAATTAATTACGTTGAAGAACGAAGGGTGTAGAGAAATACCAAGAGGCGGACACTGCTTGACTACCTAGAATTGTGGCATGGGAGAACATCGGTATCAGAAATGATTGATATCACACAAAACAGAAGGCTGTGAAAATACGCGGTAACCACGGCATGGACCATAAGATGAAGTTATCAGATCCCTATTGTTATTTGATATCTATAGATCTCCCAACACACACACACACAGACATAGAGAGAGAGAAAGAGAGAGAAACAGCTTCATCGTAGAAAGTATAATATTTTTACTATTATCTTGTGTAGCGTGGACAATAATGAAGAATGCTAATTTTTTTCAACCATATACATTTACAATTTTTATTACGTTTATAAATCTCAACCAAGATCTGCTAACGAAAAACAAATAAAAGTACTTAATTTGTGTTATTCTTACTGAAGTTTGAGAACCGCTCTTTTACAAAACGATCATTATGTATTACAAATGATCTGGTTTAGTGCACAAAAATTCCATTACATATTCATTGTAATCTTGTTTGGTTTTACATCGAGAGCTGATTAATAATTACGTTACACGGAATTTCGTTTAAAAATGGATGAATGAGAGAATTACAGCGCTCGAATTCAATCTCATCTAAAGTGAGTAGTATTGAAAATCTATAACATTTAATTACTGTAAACTCTTATTTTTTCTGTGGGCTTTTATTTAAATGAGATGCTTTGTTCATCCCGCTATCTATGTAGAAGAAGCAGTACTGGTTATTGAGAGATTGCCGGCTTGGATAGAATAGATTTAGTCATCACACTGCCAGTTTATCGGTTGCAGAGATGAATCTGTTGTGTCGTGCTGCTAGTACGTTCTAGAAACTGAAAAACGGCTTCTATTTCACGCTTCTCTACACAGGGTGTCGTCCGTGACAGTGGATACGTCTTGAGTAGGGGAAGGGGTTACTATAGAATTAAATAAAATATCATTTGCTAATTTTCATTGCCAGACCCTCTTTTTTTAATTAGACTTGTGTTTATCTTCTTGCAGAATATTGTTTGGTTGGGGGGATGGGAGTTTAGGCCTACCCACCCTTTGTCTACGTTCCTAGTACTAAAAGCCATGTTCTTATTTTCTTGGGGAGGGGGGTGAATACATGCAAGCCCTCCCTTATCTATCATCTTGGTGCCTTCATAGCTACAATCAAGACGACATCCTAGTTAAACTCAGAAATGTCCTTGCTCCAAGAAGGAAGCGCTCACGTAACTGTCCTCCTGTTGATTGCTTAGCAATGCTTGGGTGAATGGTGAGTTTTATAAGTGCAGGTTATCGCCAGAGCACACCTGACAAGTACATATGTAATCTGATCCCCGATTACGTGATCTGATTCCCGATTATGTGATCTGATTCCCGATTATGTGATCTGATTCCCGATTATGTGATCTGATTCCCGATTACGTGATCTGATTCCCGATTACGTGATCTGATTCCCGATTACGTGATCTGATTCCCGATTACGTGATCTGATTCCCGATTATGTGATCTTATTCCCGATTATGTTATCTGATCCCCAATTATGTGATCTTATTCCCGATTATGTTATCTTATTCCCGATTATGTTATCTTATTCCCGATTATGTGATCTGATTCCCGATTCAGTGATCTGGTACCGGATTATGTGATCTGATCCCTTATGTGATATGATCCCCTATTATGTGATCTTATCCATTATGTGATATGATCCCCTATTATGTGATCTTATCCATTATGTGATATGATCCCCTATTATGTGATCTTATCCATTATGTGATATGATCCCCTATTATGTGATCTTATCCATTATGTGATATGATCCCCTATTATGTGATCTTATCCATTATGTGATATGATCCCCTATTATGTGATCTTATCCATTATGTGATATGATCCCCTATTATGTGATCTTATCCATTATGTGATATGATCCCCAATTATGTGATCTGATCCATTATGTGATATGATCATCAAGTATGGGATCTGTTCCCCGATTATATAATCCTACCCCCGATTATGAGATGAGATCCCGATTATGTAATGTGATCCCCGATTATGAGATGAGATCCCGATTATGTAATGTGATCCCCGATTATGAGATGAGATCCCGATTATGTAATGTGATCCCCGATTATGAGATGAGATCCCGATTATGTAATGTGATCCCCGATTATGTGATATGATCCTTTATGTGATATGATCCCCTATTATGGGATCTTATCCCTTACTATGTAATCTGATACCCGATTATATGAATGATTTCAACGAGAAGCTACAACAGTTCACAATATTGTCCAACAGAAACCTGTTGGCAATACAACTTAAAAAGAGTGTGTCGAAGTTACGTACAACTTCAAGAACAAATTCGCAACTTGTGTGTTGATAGTCGTGAAGGCTACAAGACTGTGGCAGAATTTCTTCGTGGTGTTGACTGGAATATTGGTGTAAATTCTAAAACATTAACTAAAAATGTAATGCCAAAATATTGTGTATGTTGTTTTATATATGTGGATATGACTTATTTAATATTGACGTTTCGCTATCTTTGCTAGTCAAAATTATGACTTTCCTTTGACTTTTTTCCTACCGAAATTCTTTTTCTGCGACTTTATTTCCTACCCCTATGAACTAATTGTGACTTTTTTCCTGTGACTTTTTTTTTGCAGTCAAATTTGTGACGTTCTTTTTCCGTAACTTTCTTTCCTGTGACTTTATTTCTGGTTACCAATTGTGACACCCTTACGATGCTAACGGGTTCAGTGTTGTCTCACTATTATATGTGATGTTGGTTTGTTTTTGTTGTTGCTGCTGCTATTGTTTTCGTTGTTATTATTGCTAGTAGTTATTATTTTAGATCTGCTTAGTCTTTAGTTCATTTCATGATTCGCAGAAGTTGAAATTTACTATTTTCTCCAATGGGAGATTAGAGGTGAATAGAATCACTGTCTCAATTGTATTTTTGTAGTCCAAATTGCGCTGTACCATGGTTTATAACTTGGCTACAATATCTACAACTTTTGGTCTGAAACATTAGCATGACTTATGAGTCACTTTGATCGTCAATGATGTGGGACTGACAACCAAGGTTCCCTCTAAGATAAGAATGCTTGTGAGCGAAAATAGATACTAATCAGCTAATACAGTTTAAACACCATGTTTTCTGGGTAAACCGTCTACTTAAAAAAAAAAGTTAATCTTCTTCATCATGTTCTATTTACTACAGTTCCATTTTTTTTTTTTTGGTTATAGGAACTTTTAAATATATTTGTATAATCTGTTGTGTGCGCTAAATTCAAGCTCTGTGCGAGAAGGGATAAAAAATGTGTGATCTAGCGCAGAGTAGCGCAGTTTAGTGGGAACAGTGCTGCCAACCCCACCTTCAAACCTCATGAGTCGCACTTTACGACATGAATGGCAGATAAAAATATCGCTATTAATTGCTTAATTTTTTTAATTTTGTTTGCCTTGGAAATACACCTGCGAATAATAAGCAATATTTTCAAGATACAATGAGCCATTTTTGACCACGATCCAACGCCATCTTCAAGTGATATTCTTGTAAGATGCTGCATCGCTGCAATCTCGTTAATCCAGTAAGATGCTAAATCGCTACAATCTCGTTAGTCGAGTAATCGATGTAACGCTGCAATCTCGTTAATCGAGTAAGATGCTGCATCGCTACAATCTCGTTAATCGAGTAAGATGCTGCATCGCTACAATCTCGTTAATCGAGTAAGATGCTGCATTGCTACAATGTCGTTAATCAAGTAAGGATTGGAGAGAGAGAGAGAGAGAGAGAGAGATCGCAAAATTGATCGCGAAAGTGTAGTGCTGAAATGTTAAATACTGAACAGAAAGGCACAAATATCGCTGCTTCGCTGTAAGCTATCTCACAACGCCACACATGCCCTAGTCATAATCAATAATAGCTAAGAAAAAAAATAATCTATTTCTTCATCTTAGCACAAGTATGCGTATGATTTCATCTGGGGAACCTGAAGTACTTTGTTCTGCTAGTTTTTCAACAAAACTGTGTTATTTGGCCTTTTGGCCGATCGCATTAGATTTTGGCATGCTTTTATTCAAGGTGAACTTACCCAGCCTTTGACAACATTCCTATCTGTGTATCAGATCTTCGTAATTATTTATCACCCAGTGTTCTCTTGGACTTTGCACGCTAAAAGCATGTTCCTGGGTAGTAGTTTTAAAGGATGTGTTAAGCAATGTTTTGGACTTTGGTCGACTGCGTCTATCTCAGACGAATATGAAATCGACATGTAGAAGTGGCAGTGTTCAAGTACAGCAAAATACGATCCTCCAAGTAATTTTGACTTATCATTCAGGCTTATTTAAATTGATACACTAGTCCCCAAGGTCATAATATATCAAATCACAGCTTATCGCAGCCAATCTGTAAACTACATTGTTAATAAATAGTGATAGAAAGGAAATGATTACGTCAAGTATTTGATGTTGTTAATTGAAAAGTGTTCATAATGGCATAGACATATGAAAATGTGTATTTCGGCACATTTTGATGTTTACAAGGGAGGCATCAACCACTTTAACTTTGAACGAAGCTATTCTTTTGATAACGTGTATTGAAAAAAAAATTGTAGATCTTTCTGCTGGCAGGAATTGCATCCGTCCCAGTATCTATATCTATCTATGTTCCTTCAGCGCCGAACACGTTGCATAGTGAAGAAACCAGAGCTCTCCAGAGTTGAGTAATGTAATGCTACTGTGTGTAATTATTGTATGTTGTTGAGACCCATAGTCATACCCTCTTTGATGGTTGTTCTTCGAAGAGTCTCTCTTGATCTTCTCATTTTCTTTTTCTTTTTTTCCATCTGGTACCCATTTTAATGCTTATAGTGGTAGTCTATTTTCATTCATTCTAAGTACATGTCCGATACAAGTCCATCGTTTTCTTCTTTTTTTTTGTAAAAACATATTGTTGTTTACTGTCTTCTCTTACTTACAGGTTTGACTTCTTGAATTTTTCCCAACCAAAATTTAAGTCTTGAAAGACATTTATTTTCAAATGAGTTCAATGTCCCGTTCCAGTATAGCAACCCCGAGGACCAAAACAGTTTGCCCACTATTGATCTATAGGAGAGCCGCGGAAACTTAGTTGTTTGTGATTCAAGACTCTTCTTCTTCAGCGTTCATTCTCAAACTCCAATTGATTCTCACTTCTAGCAGGACAATGGTCATATACATCCGCCTTTGGCAGGATTCAAGGTTTAGTTCCAGTTAAACTGGAAATAAATATAAAGCATCAACGGATGCTAGGTCGACATACCCTAAGGAAATGGGTACTAGAACTGAGAAAATAAATGCGGTTAGCGTGACTCTGACCACATCATTCATTGGAATGCTGTTGATTACTTAAAAATAAGGGCCTAAGGGAAATGATGTGCGTTACTACTCTATAGTAATATAATTTGGTCGCTGAGAAGTTGCACACATTCTGAATCTGATGTATTTGTTAACAATTATAAGTCTCTTTTTCTTTTCCCTTTATTTCCAACTTCGTGATAACAATTTTAAAAAAGATGGCAAATCCATCTCATTAAAGTTACTTCTAGTTATGATTGTTGATTTGATTTCACAATATTTGTCTTCTTCAGATTGTATAGTGTAGCAATCAAGATCTGTGGTCAACATGGCAGATGCAGGCGGAGCAGGGGAGCCAATGTTAGATGCAGATAAGAAAATCAGGGGTCAAGGTGTTAAGTTCACGGATAGGACCGGTCCTGGAGGAGCATGTCTTTCATGTTTGTCAGCTGTAAGTACTTTGATAGATATTTGTTCTTAACTTTTAGCATAGACTGGCTCAAAGAAACGCAGTAAAGTCTACGTCATGTAATTTAAATACAGATAAACAAAAATCTGGTCAAATTCCGACCAAAGGTAGATAATTGATAACCATGAACTGCAAAATGTCACAAATTTTGAAAATTTTTGCGAAAGATGCTGGTACTCACCCAAGGGAAATGATCAGCTGAAGCTTACTTCACGTACATACATGTCTGGCCTGTTGGAACTCAATAATTTCCTCGTGTCTCGAAATTGCACACACACAAAACCTGAAAAGTCAGCTGCTTAGTAGAGACATATAGTCAAGCAAAATGAATTAAACAGGTTACTAAAACACTTACCTTGCCTATTAATAAAAAATATATATAAAAGTATATATAAAAAACATACAATAAAACTAAACAGGACAATTCTCCACGTATCGGCTCAAATTGAACCTTTTTCAAGAGACAAACAACAGAAAACAACACAATCTTGAAAAAGGTTCAATTTGAGCCGATACGTGGAGAATTGTCCTGTTTAGTTTTATTGTATGTTTTTATATATATTTTTTTATATTTTTTTATTAATAGGCAAGGTAAGTGTTTTAGTAACCTGTTTAATTCATTTTGCTTGACTATTTGTTCATTAGGTTACTGAGGCACCATCCACTTTGTCGGACACCCTCTGACCATTTGGTTATTTATATGAGTAGAGACATATAAATGTCCACACTTTCATTTACAGATGTCTTCAAATTAATCTAAAGCTGTCCACACTTCTAAATAACTATACACCTTTTTTTTAAATATAGTTGTATACACTTCTATAAAACTAACTACCTTTTGTCTATTGTTGTATCAATCAATGAATTAAGTGTCATTTTGAGTGGCATAGGAGATCATGCTTCTTCACAACTCTCTGTCTCTTGTGGTGTTAATAAGTTCAGTTGGTGACTTATTTTTGTGCCACAGTGACAATCAATCAAGACATTTCTCTCTGTCTTCCTCTGCCACTTGTCACCTTGATCTTTCCTGTGGTTACTAGATGTTCAAGTTTTACTTTTCTCATCACATGCAATAAACATCTTGATTATTTGCTTCTAATTTTCGCTATAATTTGACGTTTTACACTTCGTTAAAACTATAACTTTAAAACTATAACTTTATTGTTGTTATTCATGTATTCAAATGTGTGAGTGATTATCATCAGCTAATCGGGATATTTCTATACTATATTTTTCTCCGCATGTGCGCATATTTATCCCCATGTGCGCATATTTATGCCCATGTGCGCATATTTATCCCCATGTGCGCATATTTATCCCCATGTGCGCATATTTATCCCCATGTGCGCATATTTATGCCCATGTGCGCATATTTATGCCCATGCGCGCATACTTATAGAGTATGTGTGTTTCCAACGCTAAAATATAAAGCAAGGTATAGCACCACGGTTACACCAGTTTGTTGATGGGATCTAAAATGGGAGCAAAGAATAGCACCACTTCGCTAGCTTCCTGTTACCGGAGTCTGAATGGGGAACACAGACGAACGGCACTGATCTGCCATGCAAGTCGTAGGAGTCGACTAAGGATGTTATTTAATTTGGTCGGGGTGGAGTTGGTTCGTCTAATTCCATTGAGGATCAATGTGACCCACGAGCCTTGCTGAGGTCGAATGAATTAAGTCGAAAGGGACATACACCGCAGCCAATCTGTAAACCATGACACGATGTATATATATATATATATATATATACACGCAATGACACAACGTTCTCTGGATTACATCCTGCTATTCTACGGAAGTTTGAGAACGAACGCAGAAGGAGAAGCAAAACCACTTAGACCTGCCATGCATCTCGTAATTAACAACTAAGGAGGTTTGGGAGTGAAAATTGCTTTACGTTCCCATAGATCAAATGACCGAAAACTCATGCTGAAGTCAGATATGTAAGACGAAAAGGCGCAGATATCGCAACCAATTTCTAAACCATGCTATAATACATTTCGTTCATTAGCGCATACATATAATTCATTAGCGCAGTGGTTAGCGCACTGACTTCGCATATGAGTGGTCCTGAGTTCATTCCCCAGTTGAGGCGGAAATGTTTTTCAGATCACAACAGCTCCCAGGTCGACCCATCCTTAAATGGGTACCGGTTTAATACGGGAAATAAAGACTGCGATGGAGAGGAGATGGCTACCGCCATAATATATAACAGAGCCACTTAAATGTGAGATCGCTAACATATCACTCCCCTATGGCATTAATAAATGATATGAGTAATGTTACTTTATATAATCTAGTATCCTTGGTAGTCTCCACTACAGCAGTGAAACATGGGCAACAGGAGAGATGATTAAAAAGCTTTCACATATGGTGCCTACGTGGAATTCGTGTAGTTTAGTGGCAGGCTGCACATCTAAGAACACACGTAACAGTAAACACTAATAGTAGACGATAGTACATTTGAACCTGTGATGCCTTGTACATACTGTGGACGTCTCTTTGTATCTGAGATTGGTCTTCCAGAATCTATGAATCGTAAATTATTATTATATCAAACCAATAATACTATTATCTGGAAAGACCAGAATGAGAAAAGAAATATGCCTACTACGTAAGATGTGTGTTGTACGTCATCGTCGTCATAAATCGTAGATGCTATTTCTTATATATAAAGTGACATGTTCTTTCCAGAACGTTGTCTTCGTCGTGGATACTCTGAACGTCTCATTGTTCCGGGCAAGCTGGCCTGCATTGGCCAGACACATGTGTATACATTCTTCGATATCGCTGATCCATCGTCTTCTTGGTCTTCCTCTTCTTCTTCTCCCTGGCACTCTGCCCTCTAGAATCAGATTTCGATACCGTTATGTCGCTTTAAGTGTCAAAAATACTGTATCTTCCTTCTTATGGTGGTATTTAGAAGCCATTGATGTTTTTATAGCACAACAACAGTACTGCCATCTGGAAAGACGGAAATGTGTCTACTACTAATTATATAATATTTCTTTCCAATTGTTTAGACTCCTGGATGGTGCCGGAAAAATCTTCTGCTGGTATTAACGGTTGTTGGTGTGATTTGTGGAATTATTTTAGGATTTTCACTACGATCCGCGGAACTGTCATCAGACACTATAATGCTTGTGTCATTTCCTGGTGATATGTTAATGAGCATGCTGAAGATGTTAATTGTTCCTCTAATTATCAGCAGTATGATCACAGGTCAGTAGTTTATATTTCATATTTTTCTATTTACAATAAATGTCATAGTGCTTTTTTAAATGCTTGCCATCAAATCACATTCAATATCACAATAACCAATGCTTGCAATAACGTGCATTTCTGCACTCGATCTTACAGTTTACATGTTCCACCATAGTTTTATAATTTATAAATACGCTGCTATTATTATTTTCATTTTTCTGCAATATTTTTGGATAATCATACAATTTATAATTACTCATCAGTATATGTGTAAAAATGAAATTGTATATACTCAATAAAAAAGAGGTAAAATGTAAAGGTAATATGAGTTATAAACCAACACTATGGCGCAGTTTCCCATAGGCGATCAGCTGTTTAGTAAGCATTTGACCAACAACACCTGTCTAAAGTCGCCTACTTCACTTGCCAAGTAAATATGGCGTCATTTCTCAAACAGAGAATGAGTCATGGTAACCTACTTATGGTGCTGGGTGAACCAAAATGTTTATGCATGTAAAACAAAATAATAACGGTCTACAAAATGCGTCCAATCTTGCGTACCTGTGTTTCTGTAGAATGCATTGTCATTTCACGTTGGGAGGACAACAAGATTGTACTCTTAATAATATTTTGTCATTAGTTTCTGTGACTTTTCCGCTACACATTAGACACATATACTAATTCTAATGTCACCCCTTCATCGTGAATTGACTTCTAGCAACTGTTCTGGCAAGTGGTCGGAATTGAGTCCAAAAGGCTTGAGTGTACCCAATTCAAAAATGAACTCAATTCCGTACTCAATGTTGTACTAAATTCCAACCACTCTTATGTCTAGTACTGGGTTGGTGTGGTCTTTGTCTTTATTCTTTGTGTTTCGTCATTTACTCATCTTTTTGCTCGTTTCGTTTCCACATATATTTACGTTTTTTATGTACTTTCTGACCTTCCGGCATCTTATTTCCATATTTCCGTTGGATGTTGTGATAATTTTTCCATTCGTCGTCTTTTGATGTTTTTTGTGTCTTGATAAAGACCTTTTGGTTGAAACGTTGAATTTAATTTATGTATTGTAATTTTTACGATTTCTTGTGTGCTCACCATTGTCCATCATTACCTACTAGTTTTAGCTATAGTCTGTCGTGTCTCACTGAAACGATATATAAACCTGTGTTTTACGTAAGTCTTCTTCTTCTTCTTTCGTTCACTTGAAACATGTCTATATCTGTAATTCTGTCTCCTTAATAAAACTCACTGTCTTTTGTAGTTCATACAGTGTCCCATAGAGTTTTGATTCCAGTGTTGTTTCCTCTGGCCAATATGTCTGCCTCAGCGTTTCATGCTCAGAACACTCTTGAAGTATATGTTTGGCACTCTGTGCTGCCTGTCCACATGTACACATGTCCGTGTTGCCAATCTTGAACTTTGTATACATGTGACTGCGGAGTCGGTTGTGTCCTGTTCTGAGACGTAGAATTATAACTTGTTCTGGTCTGTTCATAATATGATAGTCATCTTGTGTTGGTGTTTGTGGCTTTCTTATTGACTTGATCATCTGTTTTTTCTGATGGTAGGTGATTGGTATATCTGGTTGGTCTTCGGCAGCACCTTCCTTAGCCAGTTGGTCTGCTTTTTCATTTCCTGGTATTCCACAGTGAGAGGGTATCCACTGCATGCTTACCCTATACTGGTAAGACAATTCGCTAAGTAGTTTTTTTTAAGTCTGTTAGTTTTCCAGACTGGAGAGCTTGAAGCACTGACCTTGCATCTGTCAGGAATACGACAGGCTGTAGGTCAGAGTTGGAGTTCAGCAGTTTTTTAGCTGCCACACTAATTGCCTGGATTTCTGCATCATAATTATTGCAGAATTTTCCTGTCGGTGTTCTGATTGTATCTCTAGGCTTGTGTGGATATTCTATATATACACCTGCACCTCCATTCCTCACAGCATTCTGTGCTGACCCATCTGTGTACACTCTGACCCATATATCCTGTGGATATTCCTCATCCAGGAAACTGAGGGTGACTGTCCTTCGCTGCACACTGTTCTGTTCGTACTCGCTTAGTATTCCTTTCACATGGGTCTGAATGTATATTGGCATTCCATGGCTTTCACTCCACGGGGTTTGCTCTGGTACAGACCTTAAGGGGCTGTCAACTTCAGGTAGGTCTGTAAGTTGTCTACGGAGTCGTTTAGCTTGATGGATAAAGCTGCTTCTTTTCAGTCGTCCCATTGCTAGATTTTGGAATCTTTCCTTCATTGGATGACTTGGCATACACTGAAACTTTTCTGCTTGAATTAGTACTTTTGTGTCTCTGCGTTCGCCAAGTGTTTGCATTCTTCCCATTTTCTGCATCTCTGCTATGGGTGTTGATTTCATTGCTCCCAACATTATTCTAAGTGCCTGGTTTTGCACTTTATCTAGATCTTGTAATGTGGTGTTTGATGCAGGACACCACGCAGCTGAACCGTATTCCAGGTGTGGTCTTATGCCTTGCTGGTAAACTTTACTGAGTATATTTCCACTGGCTCCACATGTGGTTCCACTTAGTTTTCTCAGGATAGCTAGCTTCCTCCTGGCTTTTGTTGTTGCTTTGTTTATGTGCTGCTTCCATGTCAGCTTATCATCAAAAGTAACTCCGAGGTATGTGGGTTGTTTGTCTTCTTTCAAGAGCTCTCCATCTATCTTGATATGACCAGCTTTTTGTTTTGGTGAGAGGGTAAAGAGTGTAGTGCTGCACTTATCTGTGTTAATGCTGACGCACCATCTATTTGCCCATAAGGTTAGGGCATCGAGAGCTCTTTGTATTTGTTTAGTGGCCACTGTTGCATGTTCTTCCGTGCTTCAGATCACCAGGTCGTCAGCATACATTGCCACTTTGATCCCGTGTGGTAGTTCAGCAACTAGGTCATTGATGTAAACCAAGAAAAGTGTGGGTGACAGGACTCCTCCCTGGGGGACTCCATGACGCAGTAGAACCTTCTTGCTCTTGCGACCATCTAATTGTACCCTGGCTCTTCTATTATGCAGGTATGCTTTTACCCATTTGTACATTCTTGAGCTAACCCTGCAATTTCGCAATTTCTTTAGGAGCCCTTCTTTCCAGACCTTATCAAATGCTTTCCTGAGGTCTATCCATGCTGCTAGTACCAGTTTCTTTTCTTGGAAGGCATCCTCAATCTCTTGGGATAGGTAGGTTGCCTGATCTTCAGTAGAGTAGCACTGTCTGAAACCTGCTTGCTGTGATACCAGAAGGTTTTCACTTTCAAGGTACCACTGCATCCTAAGATTGATAATGCGTTCCATTGTTTTACATAGACTGCTTGTGAGGCTGATGGGCCTGTAGTTGGAGACTGTGTTGCCATCTTTTCCTGATTTGAGGAGTGGTATCATTATTGCTTCTCTCCACGCCTGTGGTACATTACCTGTGGACCAGCTTGTGTTAAAGATCTGCAGTAGCTTTGCTCTTGCTGCACTTCCCAGGTTTCTAATCATTTCATTGGACACTCCATCAGCTCCAGGGGACTTTTTCATTTTCAATTTGGATATTGCATGCTCCAGTTCTCTCATTGTGATTGGTGCCTCCATGACTTCAGGTATAGGTTCACCTTGTCCAATGTTTTGCTGGTTCTCTCGAACCTCCTGTTGTTTGTCTGGGCTGACTTTGACGTTATTGTCTTCTGCAAAGGAATCTGCAAAGTAATCAGCTGCATGTTTACCTGTTAAAATGTTTCTATCTTTATAAAGTGTGATCCTGGTATTTCTCCCTGTACCTTCATCATTTAGTTGTTTTACAAGTTTCCATAATTTCCTAGTATCTCTTTCTAGGTTCAGCGACTCTGTTTTTTCTTTCCAGCTGCTCCGTCTGGCTTGTAACTTGGCTCTTTGAAATTTAGCCTTTGTTTGCTGATATTTGTTGTGATGTTCTTGGCTAGGTCTGTTCTCAGCCTGCTGTCTAGATGTTTCCATCTCATTTTGCAGCTTTTCCAGTTCATCATTCCAGTAGGGTTTGTAGTTTTTGCGTGCCCCCCTGGGTATGGTTTTACGTAAGTCTAATTGTTGTTACGTTTCACGCAGTTACCTTGTATTGATTGTCCAAAAAAAAAGAAAGTTGAGGTTTTCTTGTCCATAAAAAATTGATATAATATGATGGAAAAATTAATAATATAAAACATGACTGCTGGTGGCAGGAGTAAGAGACACCCAAGACGACGATGGTTAGAGAACATCTCTGTTTAAACTTGCCCTTGGCTGTGGTAGGTCAACTAGACCTAGAATTGTGAGGAACTGAGAATAGACATGTGCGTAAAGAAGACTACGTCATAAGACTACGACTATGTCATCTGAGTGAATCGATTCTTGATTAGGACCCAACACTGGGTGCATTCTCATATTCTTGATTATTACCCAGCAATGGGAACATTCCCATATTCTTGATTAGGATCCAGCACTGGGAGCGTTCCCATAAATGGACCGCGCATCAGTCCATCGGCATTCAGTACGATTTTTACATCCGGATATAACCGACATATCATCCAGTCTTAGGTTGAAAGGTTAGGGCATCAGCAGAAAACTTTAATACCTTATTAAAGTCCTAAACATGTCGAAATCGGATGTGCTGTGCCGGAAAGCGCAAATAACGCAGCTTCGCTGTGAAACCAGCAGCACAGCGTGCTCACGCTTCCCGGTGGAAATCTAACGAACTCTCGTGTTGGCTATAAGAGAGTGATGAAATCACGCGAACTCTCGTATTAGTTATCAGAGAGCGAGGAAATCAGACGAACTCTCGTATTAGTTATCAGAGAGCGAACGCAGAAAAGAAGACGAAGAAGTGGCACAAACAATCAGCCATGCAAGGGTCTATGCGTGTATCATTAGGGTTAGGGTTCGAGGGTGCACCTGAATGAGTGAATGCAATTAGTCACGTTAAACTTGATAAACTTGTATCATGTCATTATATACTTGTGTTATGTGATGTTTTATGGGTACCATGTGATGATATACTTGTGTTATGTGATGTTTTATGGGTACCATGCGATGATATACTTGTGATATACCTGATGATGGATAAGTAATTGGTGAAGAAATACTTCTATCCGTAATTGTGATAAAACTGTAATGTCATAACTTGAATTGCCCAAATTATGCCGTCTCGTTATTGTATGTTAATTTTTCTCACAGGTTTAGCGTTTCTAAACCCTAACAGGATGTACTCACTCTTGTATGTTAATTTTTCTCACAGGGTTAGCGTCTCTAGACCCTAAGAACTCTGGCCGTATGGGAGCTCGGGCAATTATTTACTATCTCTCGACCACATTCGTCGCTATCGTCCTAGGCATCATTCTTGTATTAGCGATCCATCCAGGGGATCGAGATGATGGCATTCGAAAAAGAAGCAAAAACGAGAAATATACTCCCAGCTCATTGGATGCTTTCCTGGATTTGATCAGGTAAACTGCATGTTTTATAAATGTTATTTGCATCTTTCTGAAGTTCGTAATGAACATCTAAGGTGGTCTTATTGAAGCCAAACAGGCAGTTGACAAATATGTTCAAAAGCAACCAGCATTGGTACCGCCAAATAGTTGCAAGCAAACCCGTAGAAAGAGAGAGATATGGGCCGGTTGGAATATTCAACCCTGCCCCGCCCCTTTGAAGAAATCAGAGCATGCCTTTTAGTACTATGAATTTAACCAAAAAGGCAGTAACCCCCCTCCCCCCCCCCCCCCCAATAACATTTTTATATGAAAGCAAAGAAATTGTTGTAGACGAATTATACGAATCTGCTATAGTGCTATACGACACATATCTAGATATGAAACAAAATAGAGATTATTTCACAAGAACCATTGCTTTCAATAATAAAACGACAAAAACTAGCATGGTTTGGACATGTATGCCGACATGATTCCTTCTTAAAAACAATACTGTAGGGAACAGTTGAAGGTAGAAGAAGCAGATGAGAACAAATAAAAGCAGAAAGACAACATCAAGTATTGCACAAGAGAAGATTTTTCCTCACACATCCGCATGGTTCAAATAGAAATCTCTGGATAACTCTCAGAGCCAAAGCATCCAATTTAGTCCCCCTAATTGGTACGTATTTGGTACCCCCATATTTGGAACAGTAAAAGGTGAAAAGCAGAAGGTCCAATGAAATCATGGGCAGACATCAAAGAATGAACTAGTGAAGATTTTTCACAGACATTTGCATCACTGAAGATGATGAAATAATGCAATAATCCTTTAAAGCTGTGAGCTGGTAGCTTGCCCATAGTTTTTTTGACAAAAACACACGTTCTTCTCATTTGTAGCAAGACACGGACTCTCCGTGATCTCAACGACATGGATATGTAAAGGGGAGGTAATGGATGTATGTTTACTTCCCTGAGGGAGACATTCCCCAGTATGCTAGTATCCCAGGATCATGACATCCTGCCAGACACTTCTGGGTCAACCAACTTATCATTCTTTTGTCAGATTTGTTGACCCGTCCTCAGTGAGGGCACATCTAGCATTCATGGTCACTTTGGAGTCAACCTCAAAAGGAAAAAATGTGCAATGTCCACTGACCTGTATCTCTTCGTCACTTATATGGATCATTTGATGAAAGAGAAAAGTTAGAAATTAAGACAATAACGATTTTTCTACAAATGATAATTGTCAGTCTACCTTCCAACTTGTCATACATTACTTCTACAATATTACTGGAAAGAGGATAGTTGCCCCTGTTCTTTGTATCCTGAACTAGACGTCCAGACCCATGTTGTCATTGGGCAACCCCTGTAGATATAAATCACTGAAGGATTATGTTTGTCGACACATCCAATGCAGTAACTATAGGACACAGATAATTTATGGATTTATGAATGGAATTAACCAGCGGAATTCTGCACATTCACATTCTACTGGGTCTATATAATACTGAAGAACTCTTTGTTTTCACGAATACTTAGTGACTCAATGAGCAAGATCTCACGAATATTTAGTGACTCAATGAGCAAGATCTCACGAATACTTAGTGACTCAATGAGCAAGATCTCACGAATACTTGGTGACTCAATGAGCAAGATCTCACGAATACTTGGTGACTCAATGAGCAAGATCTCACGAATACTTGGTGACCCAATGAGCAAGATCTCACGAATACTTAGTGACTCAATGAGCAAGATCTCACGAATATTTAGTGACTCAATGAGCAAGATCTTCAAAGTTGAGGCGGAATTTCTCCACCATCAATTGGTAGCCTTATTGACACAATCTATGATCAGAAAGATTACCTTTATATTCTTGCCAGGACATGCGGGTATTGAGAGTAATAAGCGGACTTAACCACTGGCGAGCATGGTCAGAGTGTTAGTAGCTACATGAATAACTTGATTTGATATATTTAATGCTTTAAGTGACCTCTTCCGCTCCGAAGATTTTCAATCGCATGAATCAAGGCCGCGCTCAAGACGTTCACGAGATTATAACATTTCGTCAAAAGAAACATAATATGCTGAAGAGGTAGATAAATCAGCATTGAACTGAAACTGGTGGGCACTGCACTCTGATAGATTTATTGAGATAGAGATCGAAGCACCTATCAGTGTGCGCTAATGATAACCTGCAGTCATAATTGATTTTCGGAGTCCATTAGACACCAACTATAATATCTAATATCTCTTTGTTTTACCTTCTCGATGTAGTTACTTTCCGATAACATATAAATAACTTAGACCAATATTCTATATTGTTTGCATTTACTTTTTGTTACATTCCAGGAACATCTTTCCCAGCAACATTATACAAGCTTGTTTCCAACATACTAAAACAGTTTACGTTATACCCCAAGAGGAGGAATTCATATACACAACTGCTAATGGGTCCAGTTTGTCAGCACAACTCAATTCTACTCTGGCTTCCTCAATTACTTCAGTCCTGACTACCACACAAAGGAGTATAGTGAGTGCAAATTACTCGGACTCTAATCAGACGGTGGTGGTTATTCGAGAAGAAGTCACCAAGTGGGTTAGGACGTATCCTATGAATGACGGAGTTAATGTGCTGGGTAAGTTACAAGTAAATTATATAAGTAGTCATTATTTGTATTTCCTGGTCACTTCTGGCACCCTCTGGTCACCTCACGCACTCTCTGGTAACGACTTGCATTCTCTGGTCACTTCCGGCACTCTTTTATCAATTATTGAAAACTGGTCACTTCTTGTTCACTCTGATCACTTATTGCATTTTCTGATCACGTCCTGCATTCTCTGATAACGTGTTTTCGGATCACTTCTTTCGTTCTATGGTCACTTCTTGCCCTCTCTGAATACCTCATGCCCTCTCTGATACCTTCTGCATTTTGTGGTCACTGCCTACATTCTATGATCACTTCCTTTGTTCACTGGTCACTTCTTGCAACTTCTGATCATTTCTTGCACTCTCTGACCATTTCTTGCACTCTCAGGTCTCTTGCACTTTCTGGTCACATCTTGCACTCTCTGATCACATCTTGCATTTTCTCTAGTCACTTCTTGCACTGTCTGGTAACCTCTTGTATTCTCTAGTCACTTCTTGCACTGTCTGGTAACCTCTTGCATTCTCTAGTCACTTCTTGCACTGTCTGGTAACCTGTTGTATTCTCTAGTCACTTCTTGCACTGTCTGGTAACCTCTTGCATTCTCTAGTCACTTCTTGCACTGTCTGGTAACCTCTTGCATTCTCTAGTCACTTCTTGCACTGTCTGGTAACCTCTTGTATTCTCTAGTCACTTCTTGCACTGTCTGGTAACCTCTTG
Source organism: Meghimatium bilineatum (assembly GCA_034231615.1). Taxonomy (NCBI): domain Eukaryota; kingdom Metazoa; phylum Mollusca; class Gastropoda; order Stylommatophora; family Philomycidae; genus Meghimatium; species Meghimatium bilineatum. The sequence continues at coordinate 61,970,212 of CM067311.1, read as the reverse complement.
CATTCTCTAGTCACTTCTTGCACTGTCTGGTAACCTCTTGTATTCTCTAGTCACTTCTTGCATTCTCTAGTCACTTCTTGTATTCTCTAGTCACTTCTTGCATTCTCTAGTCACTTCTTGTATTCTCTAGTCACTTCTTGCATTCTCTAGTCACTTCTTGCATTCTCTAGTCACTTCTTGCATCCTTTAGTCAGTTCTTGTAGTCTCTGATCACTTTTTGTACTCTCTAGTCACTTCCTGCATTTTCTGGTCACATCTTGCACATTCTTGTCACTTCTTGTGCTCTCTCTAATTACTTCATACGTTCTCTTGTCACTTCTTGTGCTCTCTCTAATTACTTCATTTTATCTTGTCACTTCTTGTGCTCTCTCTAATTACTTCATTTTATCTTGTCACTTCTTGTGCTCTCTCTAATTACTTCATTTTATCTTGTCACTTCTTGTGCTCTCTCTAATTACTTCATACGTTCTCTTGTCACTTCTTACACTTTCTGATCACTTCTGAAATCTTCTGGTCATTTCTTGCACTTTAACTTCTGAAACTTTCTGTTTACTTCTTGCACTCTCGTCTTTCCTTACACCTTTAGGTCACTTGCATTTTCTCTTTATTCCTTGCACTCTCGTCTTTCCTTACACCTTTAGGTCACTTGCATTTGCGTAAGGACTGGTGCAACAAAGTACATGATACTAACATAACAAAAATAGATAACGTTTCAACTAAAAAGTCTTCATCAGGACATATAGGAATAAAAGAAAGAATAAAAGCAAAAGAGCGAGTATAAATAAAAGAAAACTCAAAGATAAATCTACTTATCTGAAATGTGTTATGAATGTAAGGAAGGCTGATTAAAACATTCCAGTGAAATATTTTTTGTTGTTGCAGGCATAATCTCTTTCTGCACAGCCTTTGGTATCCTTATCAGCAACATGGGCTCCAGGGGACAGATCATGATTGAGTTCTTTACCGTCCTGAATGAGATTATTATGAAGATGGTCATTCTTGTTATGTGGTAAGTTTACTGTATGTCTTTATAAATCTTAATCTTCATTTTCCTCTTCTTCTTCTGCTTTTCTTCTCTGATAACCAACACGAGAGTTCGTATAATGTCCCCCGGTGAGCGTGAAGTATGTTATGCTGCTGTTTCACAACAGACCTGCAATAGATTCTGCGCTTTCCGGCCTAGCACATACATTTTCAACATGCTAATAATTCAGGTGAATTAGTCTATGTCAGTCTTCTTATCTATTGCAAATGATGGATATGTATCCACTCTACACCTTGACCGTTTATCACACACTGTGCCTTTAGTTTACAGGCCAAAACAAGTTCCTGGATGGCAGTCTAAGTAGAGACGGTAATCAGGGATTTAGGCTTGGGTCGACTATGTCTACCTCACACAAGATGTTCCGTTATCAGTGAACTTGTCTCACATAATTAGACACATTTTCCCTGTAGTTATTGGGTACTGAACCTCTTCTTATTTGTGAGAATGGTTCCAGTATAGAAAACTCTACAGTAGAGTCAGCCTCGGCTTCATTCGCCCTCTTAATTGAGGTATCATTAACTGAAATAGTGAACACCTCGTCCAAGTCTGAGCCTTCATTTGCTTCAAAATGTTGTCTGTAACATTGTTATTCCATATCCCTGTTTCTCAGCAAATCTATTCAGATCAACATAACTCTGTTCCCAAATGCTGCCAGTTATTATTTTCCTTATCATAAAAATCCTACTACAATTAATTTGGTTAACCTGATTCAAATTGATACTCCTCTACTCTTATGCTGTCATAGTTGTTTAATCTCTGGCATATTTTCTAAAAATTTAAATGTCTTAATTTCTACTTTGTAGCTCTAGCCAATATGGCAAGTGGGGCTTAGACTTCTAGTTCAGAGTGCAAAGTAATAGGGTCAATGTCTTCTTTCCATGTATGTCATAGAAGATGACTAAGGAAAGCTGGGGGGGGGGGGGGATTTTGACAACTTGTCACATGTAAAAAAAATAATAATTGTCACAGCCTATTTTGTTTAGAATTTTATTTTTTCAGTCAAAAGGACCCATGGTTATCAAAGATATGCTGGACATTTTACCTTTGTCATTTTGTGACAGACTCCTAGGTGATTGGCAATGCTAAATTAGCGATTTGGATCTGACAGAAGAATGATGAGCTAGTTATTCCAGAAGTATAAGTTGCGCTGTTGCCAGAACGTAATGATTCTGGGATAATGTCACATTACAATGCTTCCATAAATCTTCCCAACCAAAACTATGCTTTTCTTTTTCTTTGTTAATTCTCAAACTCCCGCTGAAACTTTTTTGTAGCAGGAAATTCTCCTACTAGATTTCCAGCAGGATGTAGTCCAGAGAATAGAAATGTGTTATGTCACTGTTTTATTTGCGTCAATGGCCGAACACATCTTTCTTCAGCCGTAACCTTGCATTTGAGATCATAAACCTTATATGAGTTTGGGTGTCTATTCAGTTGTTCAACTGAGGAGGACCTAAGCTTTGGTCAAAAATGTTACGGGCTGTCAAGATTTATCTGCTCACAGCTAAAGGGATTATTTCATAATCTTCACATAATTATAATCATCACAATAATAATCATCATCATTAGACTACATCTCTGGCACCTATTTTTTTAAATATTTAATACACTCAAAATACATGCTCTCGTTTTCACATCTTGAGACTGAGAATTTGCACTGAAGTTGATTAATGAAGCTAGCATGCTAACAACAACATTGAACTTGATTAGTGAAGCTAGCACACTAACAACCACACTGAACTTGAATAGTGAAGCTAGCACACTAACAACCACACTGAACTTGATTAGTGAAGCTAACACACTAACAACCACACTGAACTTGATTAGTGAAGCTAACACACTAACAACCACACTGAACTTGATTAGTGAAGCTAGCACACTAACAACCACACTGCACTTGATTAGTGAAGCCCCCATCGAGGCCAGCTCCTTGGCGTGGAGATGGGGGCTTAGTCCAGCCAGCAGAGGCTGGAAACTAAGATAGGCCGGGCCCTCCCACATTCGGGCAGGACCACAGTCTTGCCTAGCAAGTAAATGTGCTGAAGTCAGCAACATTTGGCCAGAAGGCGCACCGCAACAATCAGAATGTCATGCATTATCGCACATTAAGATACACATACTGGCCTTCTGTTACACCAATGAATGTTAAACTTTATGGTACAAAACAAGAAGTGGAAAACATTGTCCAATTTATACAAGAAACAACACTGCAGATATAGACATTATTAGCGAACGAAAGAAGAAGAAGAAGATTAGTGAAGCTAGCACACAAACAAACATACTAAACTTGATTAATGAAGCTAGCACACAAACAACTACACTGAACTGACTGTCATTTATATATTCACAAATTTCTATTGACACAAATATTTGACTGATGTTTCCAACAGTCATGTATCGTATTGGGACATTGTGATGATTATCAGCAGTAACATGTGCTATTCTGATATTTTACTATAATCAATAAAATATAATTATAGCTACATTTTACTTATTTACAGGTATTCACCAGTTGGCATTATGTTCTTAATAACTGGTAAAATCCTTGAATTGGATGACCCAGCAAAAGTAGGCCAGCAGCTTGGTATGTACATGATCACCATACTTCTGGGTTTGGCCATCCACGCAATGGTAATACTTCCGAGCATCTATTTTATTATGTCACGTAAAAATCCATTTCACATTATGTGGGGAGTTGTTCAAGCCCTGGTCACAGCCATTGGAACAGCATCCAGGTATGTATGATATGAAACTGCATTGAAACTTAATATGAAATTTAAACTTCTGGTCAAAATGGCGAGTGAGAACGTATGTGTTTTCCTCGATGTTAGTTTAAATCAGATGTTCCTCCTGAAAGCAAAGGAAAACTACAGGAGTATTGTGCCAAGAAATATTTTATGATCAGTTACAGGCAGCAATTGATAAAACAAACAAGTATGACATATTGATAATTATGGACGATTTTAATGCCAGAGTTGGAGAAAGTAGACTAGTACACGAGCTTAAGGTGAAAGAATGTTTCGGAGAAAGAAACGATCAAGGGAAACAGTAATTCAATTCTGTTTAGAAAACAACTTAGTCATTACAAACATGCTGTTTACACAAGACCCTAGGAAACTGCATACCTGGAGGTCCGCAGATGGTATAGTGAAAAATCAAATTGACTTTAGAATGATCCAGCATCTCAGGATGTAACAGATGCCCAGGGGTAGACTGCAACTCTGACCATGAACTATTAGTAGCTAAATTCAAACAAAAACTTACAAATGTCAGACGTAAAGCTGCAATCAACTTCGACTGCTCAAAACTTCCAACAGAATACAACATAAAAATTTACAAACAGATTCGAAGACTTATTAGAGGAACAAGAAGGATTACTAGTGAATTATGTAACTGTAACAGTTTTAGGATACAGAGCAATGTGATATTCTAAAAAGATGAATAGAAAACTGTAAAGAAATGTACTCAGAGCCACCCCAAAATGACCTGGGAACCAAATAAACACAGATGGAAATACACAAGAACCAGAGCTTGCAATAGAAGATTGGATCAACAATTCAGAGTTTGAAAAGAGAAAAAGCAGCAGGTTATGACGACATAGCTGAAATGATTCAATCCGGGTGGAAAGCAAAGTTAATATCTTTTATCGGCTATGCAATAAGATCTTGAGAACGGAAACTTGGCAAAGGAACTGAAAACGTTCATACCAATACCTAAAAGTGATGATATGCAAATATGTTCAAATAATAGAATAATTATTAACATATAAAATATTATTACTTCCTTCCTAATTATTAATGTCATGTACAGACAGTTCCATATATTCACACTGGCTACTTGCTGAACAATTTATGTCTGAGTTTTTATTTAAAATCCTATTTGTAGTGCTATGCTATTGACTCAAACTCTTACTGGATCTCTCTTGTAGCAGGATAACGATCCTACTTGATTTCCAGTAGGATGTTGTCCAATGAGGAGTGATGCATTTTGTTGTGTTGTGGTTTTATTTGCACTAAAGATGCTAAATCCATAATTTGTGTAAATTTTTATCAGAAAGAGACATTGGAATTACATCAGACATGTATTTAAATTAGATGAAAAAAAGAGTTCCTTAACAAACTGTTATGTGGAAGGCAAAGGACAAGAAAAGTAGGTCGCCCAAAAAAACTATTGACAGAAAGATCAATATTCGGCATAAGCAGTAACTTTCAACGAGGCGCTCAACACGGAAAGAAATGACTACTGCTCTAAGTGCCATCCAAAAGGAACTAATTAGCTTACGGTACTAAAAACTCTACACATCCAATTTGTATGGTTTTTATTAGGCCTATATCTTTATTATTTTACTAATTTCACTAGTGGTGGGTGCCATATTCAGATTGATTCTTGATTAGAAACTGGCCTCACAGCACGTGGGGCATTCCCATAAGTGCTCCGCCCTCTGTTTCAGCAGCCATCCGACTCGATGGTGTTTCGAGTCTAATGCCGCCGAAACAGACGTCGATATCAGGTCACAACTCTGGCCCTTGCGACAGGTTTCTTTGTTGTTCTGCCCACCCACACCGTGCCCTTAACTAGTTCAAGCACAACGTTGGTCTGTCGGAAAACATGGTAACTATTATCGAAGGTTACGACTGCGGGATTGTATAGATGACGAGCCATGAAGCTTCTATAAGAAGATAACCTCAATATAAAAGCATGTTATCTACTAAGGTTTTCTGTTGCATGGTTGGTTTGTCTATATTCAGATAGATAGGTTAGTATGTGCATTGTATCACATCAGTTGAGCTAACACAGCACTGTGGCCTCTTTTGTTACCTATTATACACTATCATTGTTTCTTGAACTGCCACTATCTGGATTGCTATTGACCAGACCACAGACATAGGCCTACACATTTCTTAGTTTAATTTATAACCTTCATTGTAACAGACCTAGTGCAGCATCATAGTGAGAGGCCACTCTGACTATTCCCATGCTTTTCATTGGTTATTTGGTAATAGGCTTACTTTGTTTCACCACCAAATGAATAGCACAAATAGTTGGATTGTCCTTACAAAGTCATGTGAACTGGGTTAGTTCTCTGACTTATAACAGTCAGGTTGCACCTAGTCTTCTGCAGAACCTAGATATGTTAGGCCATTGGCACAAATAAAACGACAACACAATGCATTTCAATTTTCTGGACTACATCTTGCCGGAAATCTAGATCTTGTGAGATCATTGTCCTGCTACAAGAGACATCCAGCGGGAGTTTGAGAATCAACGATGAAGACGTACATGTGGGTGGTAATCCAATAAAATTATATTTAATCTTAGAATTTTATATAAAATCTATATTTATTATAAACTTGGGGGTTTCTTGTACATGTGAATCAGGTCCTTATCAATTTGAAAACATCTTCAGTAAGAATAGGCTGGAAACAATCTTGAGATCTTAAAACAACTATGCTAAAGTATTATTGTTAAAAAATTGGTAGCATATCCTATCCAGGACGTAGCTATCAACCCAGCATTTGTTGGCTGTGGTGATTTTCTAGGCTATATAAGTACGTTCAGTAGGTTGCCATTGCTTTATGAACGGTCCGGATGCACAATTGCCTGTGGTGAGGAACGAACTCGGTACCTTTGCCATCACAGACGCGCTCTGTACCACTTCGCCACAGAGCCGGATTATTGTTACTGATTACTAATATAACGAATAAATAGCAATAAATCCATACTTAGAAAATACTAATAATGGCCATGACAATATTAAATATCATTTGAAAATAAAGACAAGATCACCACTGATGTTAAGATTAACGTATAAACCTTAACTTATAGACCTATTAATCTTTGGAGTTGTCAATATTTCTAAATGTCTGTGAGATGTGGGTTTTAGCTGAGGACTTAGAAGAATCCAGGTGTTTGAAAGCAAATGCTATAGACTTGTGTTGGGTATCTATTACTGTGAACTTAAGACCAATGTGTTTGAGCATGATAGAATTAATGTAATAGTGGGTCAATAGTAATCACTGTTAACAATCGTGAAACTTCATAAACTCTGGTGGTACGGACATGTGATGAGACATTCTTCTATAATGAGGTAAAGGGTGGAAGAAGATGAGGCAGACAGAAGAAAACATAAATGGATTGACTGGACAAAGTGTGAAGTTTACAAACTCATGATGGCAGAGGATGGATGAAGATATCTCTACATGAAACGTTTCACTATGACACCCGCTCAACCCTGACAGGTTATTATTATTGTTGTTGTTGTTATTATTATTATTAAAGTATGTGAAAATTGGAAACAATAACAAATAGACAACAGAAACAATGTTAATCAACGGTTAAAGATGCCCTAGATCTTAGCAGCTTATCTTGTAGAGAAATAGATCAATTGTAGGCCTAGTACTCATACAAATAGCATGATACTGTGAACTCTGAACTAGGCTATGATGTTTGTGCTCTGCTGCTGAGGTTTTCATTGTGTAGCCTAAGATATATTGAGTCGTAAATGTTAATTGATTGAAAATGCATTGATGATTGTGATGGTGGTGGCAAGACATAGATAAGTCTTCAGTTAAGGTTTACCACAAAAAAAAGTCTTTCGTCCATCTTCGTGCGTAATTCCCTCTTTCATGAGAAATATGATGACCCTTTTTAGAAATGTGTTGGGAAGTTTCCCACATTTTTGCTAAATACCTAGTACTAACAGTTAAGTTCCAAAGGGTTCAAAAGTCTAGAGGATTGACTGAACTGCCCTCAATTTCCCACGTGCACACCGTCACTCACAAGGAAGAGGTATGCCGTATGTTGAGAGTACCACTTATGGCACATAACTCTGTAGCTTCAAGCAATACTCCACAGGGATATCTAAATAAGACAACATGAGCCAGATTCGAACCTTTGACCTCCTGAACACAAGATCAACAGCTTAACCACTACACTAGGGAGATCCCCTCTAAAAAAATTCAAATTCTAAATATCCTAGTGCCCCCCACCCCCAATCTACAGGCTTCAACGCTTGGTAGTGTGATGATGGCAGTTGGGATAATAGTAGTCATGTGGTGATGATGGTGGTCAATCTATCTATAAACTCGTAACATGTCGGTGTCATATGGGTAGCACATTGGATGCACATAGAGTCCTCCGGCAGTTTCTATCTTCAATGATTTGGATAAGTGAGAAAAATCTTATCTTGTTCCGTCTTTATTGTTGTCTGTCCATGCTTTTATTTAGCCTCATCAGCTTCTTCTTCAACCATTTCCTACATTATTTTTTTCTGACACGAAATTATATAATAAACCTCATGTCATAAATGATGAAGGTAGTGAAGGATGATTGTGGTGATAATGGGTGATGATGACGATGTTGATTATGGCACCAACGGTGGTGATAAGAAAACATAACAATATATAAATAAATCTAACCATACGACAAGCATATTATATTTTTATCTTATTTCAAAATTCCCACAGCACAGCAACTCTACCTGTCACTTTCCAATGTCTGGAAGACAAACTACACATAGACAAGAGAGTAACACGCTTTGTGCTGCCAATCGGAGCCACAATAAATATGGATGGAACAGCTCTTTATGAAGCTGTGGCACCAATATTTATCGCACAAATGAACGGCATGGAGTTATCATTTGGTAAAATCATTGCTATCAGGTAAGAATATATTGCTGAACTTTCAAAATTTCTACATGGAAAGAATTAATGGTTGTTTTCAAAACTATTACTATTGAGAATATATACACATGCTATATTTTCTAAATTATTACTATTAATACATAATAGGCCTACACAGATATATTTTACAATTATTACTAGGTATTTAGAAAGAATAAAGAGCTATATTTTCTAAACTATTACTATATAAAAAGAATAAACCAAATATATTGCTGTTGAAATAGAATAAACAGCTATATTATTAATATTGTTGCTGCTGGTACAGAATAAACAGCTATGTTATTAATATTATTGCAGCTGGTATAGATTAGACAGTTATATTAAGACTATTGCTGTTCATACAGAAAAAAAAAGCTACAGGTATATTTTCCACTTTCATTTATACCAAATAGATTAAGCTATATTAGATACTATTCGATATCTGCAGGTATCTACCTTGATTCTTGATTAGAAACTAGCATTATAGCACACAGGGCATTCCCATAAGTGCTCTGCTCTCCAGCAGCCACTCGAGTATAGGCCCCCTTTGTAGACTCAACGTTCCTGTCAAGTGTTGATCTTCAGCTTTTTTTCCAAAACGAGTACATTTTCTTCCCTCACCTCTAATCACTTCCAATTTTGTCATTCTTTGTATGTGTATTAGTTATCTACCTAATTGTACAATATTAATCATGTAGATTTGTCATGTATTTTATTCCCATATAGGCTCCTTGCAACTCTTGCTTGGAATATTTGGAATGCTGATGTCTTGGAGGCCTATTAGAAGTTGTGGAATAAGAAAGTGTTAAACAATTTCTCATTTGTTACTGGGATTGCCTGGATTCTATGATCGTGCTCATGACATAATTTTCTTATGTGTACCCAATCATGTTATAACTTATATAAACTGTACAGATGTTTAGTATGATTTTTATTTCACAAGGACCAGTGATATTCTGTATACGCTCATGTTTGTTTGTTCTTTACTCTATTTTATAGTAACAGATTATATAAATGTGTTTTATTAGCTTATATGGAGACCCACGCTCATGTTCTTTCAATCGTTGCTGTTATAAGTTATGATTGAAGGTTATAAACCTTCTCTATCCACCGAGCTCTGACAATTCCATAGATGCTGTGATACCTGTTTCAATAAATCCATCAGAGTGCGGCAGACAGTTTCTCATGTGATGAGAAAAGTAAAATTGTAACATTTAGTAACCACGGAAAGATAAAGAAAAGAAAAGACAAGAGGACGACAAAGAGAAATTTCTGGATTGGTTACGAATGTGGCATAAAAAAAGATGTCACCAGCTTAACTTATTAACATCACAAGAGACCGAGAGTTGTGGAGATGTATGATCGCCTACACCACGTGTCATGACACTTGATTGATTGATTGATTGATTGACTATTAAATTACAGTTTAGATGTACTCTCAATAACAAACATGTTGCTAAATTTCAATATTCAGCATAGACCTACACTTTTTTCATGAACATTTGTTTGATTGTGAACACTTAGTCTTGGTTACATTAATAATACAGTGCTTACATGATATGAACGTTTTTGTGTACTTTATGAAGTATGACCACAGATTCTTCAGAATGGAAAGATTGTCTTGCTGCTCTGCAAAAAAAAACCATACGGTGTGATGGACAGAGGCTACTTACTATGACCCTTCTCCCAGGAGCTGTCCTGAAGATCGCTTATTCTCTGTTTTTAAATGTTTCTTATTTAGTCTAAAGTTTTTAAATATTATTTCATTATTTTCAGTTTGACAGCAACATGCGCAAGTATAGGTGCAGCTGCTATACCTAGTGCAGGCTTGGTTACTATGGTGATGGTGTTGACATCTGTAGGACTTCCAGCTGATGATGTCAGTCTTATTCTTGCTGTTGATTGGTTCTTGTAAGTTCATTGCTTATTTATTTATTGCTGCCATGATAATAAGTATATAATAATAATGGGAATGATACATTTCCATTTCAGTGTATTTGTATTTGCAAAATCTTATATCAGACAAAATACTACATCTATTCTATATTTATGTAGGCCTATGGATAAGACACATGGACAACTTGTCACCAGCAGTTGTAGTCTTAACAGATAAGATATTTGGAATCCAATTTAGAACAGATTTAGTGCATTCTAGTTGTAGTCTTAAGAGAAAACAGATTTTGGAATCAAATGATCAATGAAGAAACAATTGGAGGACCTCTAAATTTTGTGGACAACCGTGCATTATTGTTCCACAACTATACGCATATGAAAGAAATGATGAAAATTCTAAGGTTAACTCACAGCAAATAGGCTTAGATATACACAGGAAACTAATAGCCTAAAGATTATGACAATCACCGCAGCTGAAGAAAACTTAATAATAATAGTAAAACCCATAATTTATCAGGTTCTTAGGGATGTCACATTGAGACATGTGGTGCAGAAAGATCTCCTCCCATGCTTTAGGAACAATATGGAAACCAGATTGCACTCTGTGAAACAGCCCCACAGGAGATAGAATCATACACAGATCTGGACAGCAACATTAACAGAGAGGGAGAACAGATGTTGACATCAGGAAAAGAGTTCAAAAAAAGCAAGAGCAAATTTTATTGCCTTAGGAAAGATATGAAAATTTAAAAAAAATACAAAACTAAAAATATTTTACAGAAATGTAAAAAATTATAATCTGATGTATGACTAAAAAACATGAACAATGAAGGAGGCAATTAAAAAAACTACAAACTTTCTTTAATGGGTGATCTCGTAGAATAGAAGCTCTGAATCGGTATAAGACCATCAATGATGAACTTATGTAAAGAACTAAAACAGTTCCAGTGGAGGAAGTAAGTATGGGTAGGCCATACATTAAGTAGACCAGTGACAATTATCGTAAGACAGTTATTATTCTTGAACCCACAAGAAATAGAGGAACACCAAGACATAGGTCTACCTGGAAGAAAAAATTAGATACAAATACACAAGGAAGAGTAAGACACTGAGAGAAATGGAAGAAATAACTTAAGATAGAAAGAAGAGACAAGAGATTTGTTGAGGACAACTGCTCCACATGTAGTGAAAGGTAAATACATTGTACTTTTATTAACATTCTTTTTTTTCTTTCTTATTTTCATTGCTATTTACTAATTTGTTGAGATCAAAAGAAGACTCGCAATTGCAACTCAAACTAACACAAATAAGAAAGCTGTGGCAAAGTAGAGACAATGATATTAACCTTTACGACTCTGAATTAAAATTACGCAATACCCCCCTGGGGCCTGAATTCTTTTTTGGAAAATTTGCGTTATTGATGGTGGGTGTTTTGAAAACGTAACTTTTTTTAAAAAAAGATATCAAAATAATTTTTGCACATCTAAATAAAGGAGTGAATAGTGAATATAACCGTGTTGTTGTTGTATGTGTGATATGACAGTTGCGAAGTTGACAATTCGGTGGGAAAACGCAAAACGCCTTTTTCAAAATCACAAATATATCTTCTTGACGACCCTAATACTTGAGCAATGTGTGGAAACATTGATATAATCCTCATTAATACCTATACTTGTTGTATATATATATATTGTTTCATATCCAAACTAATATAATATGGCCTAAAAAACTAATAAAACATGAAGAAATCGCATATAATGTCCGTCCGGTCAACACTAAGTCTAGGCCGACATACAACGTAATTATTGTCCATGCACACATGTGGCACCCCTGAATCATATTGTTTTTGTGTTTTTGAACGAATACACAAACATTCTTATCAAATAAAACATATTAAACACAAAAAACAATAATTAGAACATGCAGTCACGATCACTTACCCATGCCACACGGTACTCAATTTGATAGTAAAATATGGCAGATGTAGTAAAGTCACACATTTTCTGGGTTTTATAATGACTTTTTTAGTTGAAAAATCACCTCAGTTCATTTATATTAATTTGGAAAACTACATTCTATATTTTCTATTTATTTTTTATTAATAATTGTATAACTAACAAATACTAAAAATCGGTTTCACTATCCATTCTAGGGATCGGTTTCGGACAGCCACAAATGTTCTTGGTGATAGCTTCGGGGCTGCACTTGTGGCTCACTTGTCTCGACATGAACTTGAACAAGACCATCATGTACCTATTGATGATGCTATTGAGTTTGACAGCCCTTTAAATGGAAAGAGGAAATCAATAACAAACAGCACAAAAGGGGCAATCATTGAAGATCAGCTTTAAATGCCTCTTGGACATTGACAGTAGTTTCAATTATAGGCTATTCATTTATTCATACTAATTTCTGCATATGGATTTATATTAACTGCTTAAAAATCATTTCATTTGTGTGGATATTTGAGTTTTATTTTTATATCTCTGTCATTAAATTTGGTTGTAATATTAAAAACTCACATTGGGAATATAACAATATAAAATGTATACACAGATGCACTTCTGTAGATTATCATGTATTTTATATTTCTGAAAATTAACTTGATTCATTGTGTTTGTGGCAGTAGTATTGATCTGTAAAACTGTGTGGTTTGTTTAATTTTGTTATATCACAGAAAAATGTCATGGTTGAAAAATTAGTTTAATTTTGAGTACTAGTGTTGCAAGATTCATACTGTCAATTTTCATATTATGTCTCTAGTGTTCACACTGTGCAAGAATGGGGTACATCTGTTCAACTAGATAAAAATTACTATTAGCATTCCATTTCTTGAGATAGATAATAATTGATTTAATACTTTCTTGATCAGCTGTACAGAGCATACTTATCGCTTATTACCAAGGGTGTTTGCAGGTTACCTATCTCCCATTACCAACGGTGTTTGCAGGTTACCTATCTCTCATTACCAAGGGTGTTTGCAGGCTACCTATCTCCCATTACCAAGGGTGTTTGCAGGTTGGTTATCTCCCATTACCAAGGGTGTTTGCAGGTTGCCTATCTCCCATTACCAAGGGTGTTTGCACATTTATTAGACATTGACAGTGTCATCTTTAAAATGTGTAACAAATTTAACTTGTGAGATAGAGCTTTGAAATGTTCTTCTTCAGCATTCATTCTCAAACCCGCTGGATCTCTCTTGTAACAAGACAATAGTCAGACTAGGTTTCCAGCAGGATGTAGTTCAGAGAATGGAAATGTGTTGTCACCGTTTTATGTGCGCCAATTACTTAACACATCCAACTTTATCTGGCTGAATTGTTCAATGTGTCATAATGAATATTTGAGTTGCCTGCAGAAATTTTAAAGCCACCAAGTTACTTCAACAGAAAAAGTGCTTTTTTTTCAAAAATGTTTGCAGTCACTTTAAAATACTTCCAATGTATCACACAAAATCAACTGCAAAAAATTATGACATTAATAAATTCACTCGCAATCCACATCAAAAGATTCAGTTGTGGGCACAACCATTTTGGAATTATATACTATACCAGATGAACTATTTTTTATAATACATTTTCTTAGTGCTGTATTACTGAAACATGTGAGCATACATTTAGCATTCATCAAATTTGGTCAGCAAAGTGTTAATGGCTGTTTGGAGATTTAATAAAAAGCTGCATCTGCTTCCTTTTTGTGTGTCTAGTATCCGCATATCTACCACAATCTAGTTTCTTCTTCTTTCATACCAGAATGTATAACATTATTTCTGTTATAATAATATTCCAAAGCAGAGAAACTCATTGAGACTTCCATGGCCAATACATCTCAGAACTGGAGCACTGGCGGTGGAACAGACCAGACAAGATACTGTAAGACAGAAGCAGACAAGTAGAATTAGAAAAGACAAAACATCTCAATGTCTCATACAAACCCTCTACAAATGTCAATCGTGTGGAAGAACTTTTTGTGCTCGCATTGGACTTGTTAGTAATTTTAAAACGCACTTTTAACTTTATTTTTTACTTTATGCTAAATTTTATCCATGTTACTATTAATTTTGTTCTATAATTTTTAAGTGTATAATTGTGGGTAAATTTTATCCATATTTTATTTTGTTCAGTGTCAAAGTCCTTCTTCTCGTATAGAACTAACTAACTATCCAAACACTTGGATGAATGTCTATGATCTTGGATGAATGTCTATGATGTCTTATTCTGATGACTCTAGATGCATACAAATTCCCTAACAATTGCTTGACTTAATTATAACACAACTGTTCATGTACCTTTCCCGCCCGTGTGTTGTCGGGCCCCGAAAGGGGAGCAAAGAATAGCAACACTGTTTACCTTTCATGCATGTCGTACAAGACGACTAAGGAGATTATGGGATGGAGTTGGCTGTCCCATCCCATATAGGGTGAGTGACCAAAGCCATGCTGAAGTCGGATGTGTCAGGCTGAAAGGCGCAGCTATCACAGCAATGCTGTAAACCATGACATAATACATTCCGTTCTCCGGACTACATCCTGCTGATCTGCAGGAGTTTGAGAACGAATGCAGAAGAAGAAGAAGTACCTTTCCTAGTCTTGTAATAAATCCATTTCGACAGGTTTCATTTAGAACGTCTCATATTTTTAAAATGACTAAATGCTCAAGAAACTAAAATAATTACTTTTCTAAACCACTGTTGTCAACATGATTAGGTTGCAACCTTCTCCAGATATAGGCATATGTTCTGCAAACTAGTTACAGATGTTACTCATCTTGGCTGGCCTGTCTTTTCATTGGCTCTCAATACAAAATTCATGCAAAATGAAAAACTTTGGTTAGTCACATTAGCCAGATGAGCATTTTTTACATTTGTTCTGAATACTAAGTATATGGCAGATTTCTTCACAAGAAAACTTGTCTTCTGACAGTACTGAGATCATCATCTTGTGGTATCCACTAACATAGGGCCTATGCAAATAAAAACATGGTGTCACATTGTTTAAACTAAAAGTCAAACTTCTACTGCATCTCTCTCTTCTCTTGCAGCAGAATAATCTCGCTGGATCTCTCTTCTCTTGCAGCAGAATAATCTCGCTGGATCTCTCTTCTCTTGCAGCAGAATAATCTCGCTGAATCTCTCTTCTCTTGCAGCAGAATAATCCCACTGGATTTCTAGCAGTGTGTAGTTCTGAATATGGAAATGTGTTGTGTCACCGTTCTATTTATGTCAATGCAGTGTTTGCTAGTCTGTTTCTCTCCACCATCTATGCAGAACAGACAGAAGACAAAAGTAAACAATCAATACATAACATGTAGCGATAATATTGTTTTCGCAAGTTGTCAGACCATCCAAAAACTTTCTTTATTAGCCTCTTGCGACATGCCTGGAAAGAAAGCACTCGGCAAAATGGCGCAACCCCTCATAGTATCCTTAAGGATACTCTGCAGCTAGGGGGTTTATTTCATGTGAAAGTGTATAACACATGATAAAATATTCACACACAAATTTGAAGCTGTTTTCTAGAAACACAGTGCTATTAAAGTGTGTGACTACACAATCCATTTCTTCTGTGTTCACTCTCAAACTCCTGCTGGTATGCATGATATAGTCCACAGAATAGAATGTGCAGCAATGTTATTTACAGTGTGGTATCTAGATATATTCACCTTTTGGCCAGGCACATTTGACTTCAGTATTTCAAACAGAGCACTCAACCATCACAGAACAGGAAATATCAGTCTAAGAGATTTACTGATAATTATAATTAGATCTAAGCACACGCAAGAATGAGACTAATCTGGATGATGATTCCTTTTCAATGGCCAGGATTAAAGATCAGGGATTGAAATGCGGTGTTGCTAGAGGTGAACATTTTGGAGGACGCAGAAGAATGATGGTCAACCAGCATAGGACAGGTACTGTCAGCAGAAGTGTAATGGCGGATACACTGAAGGAGAGATCGGAGCAACTATGGACGTGTCCAGTTTGCAGTGATGATGATCCGATGACTAACTAGATCTAAGCACCTATAGGCCTAGATATGTTCAGTGTGCAAATATGATAATCACCATACCTAAACATAACAATATTGGTATTCTTAGGGTTTCCATTTCTATTCTCACTGCCAATTTAATTTCTTTGCATTTAAATTCATTAAATTTTCATAATTTGTTTTGTTGTTGAGCTGAAGTATTATTTTTCTACAGATACACTTCTTAGCTGCTATTATTTTCTAGTTTTTTTCCTGTCATTACCACTGTATTGACTATTAAACTTAATGTATTTTGTAACACTTCTTTTATGAAGGCAAGTTTATTAATATATTCAGTATGTAATTATTTTAGTCTGGACAGAACTATTTTTTAGCTTCAAAAATGTTGCACACATACGCCTGTCAGACTTCATATTTTTGAGTCTAAAATTGTTTAAATAGGCCTATGTCTTATATGTCACATTACAGTGAATTGAAGGATCTTGTTGATTTTGATTATTTCTTGTTTGAAATTTATGTAGTTTACAATGTTATAACAAAATATAGGCATGCATATAATTAAAATGTAAAATTGGTGGACAAAAAGTTGTAGACTACCTGTTTAGAACCACAGACCACAATAATAGTGTCAGAACATTCTAAATAGACTAGTTTTGTTGGTAATCCACATTTGAACACACAAGATTTTACAAAATTGAGATTTGTATAACAGCTTGTCAACTCTTATCAAACTCATATCATGAGGTGGAATCAGTAATATCATGTATTTAGACTATAGGTGGGCAATCCTTTTAAATTAGTGTGTTATAGCTTGGATAAGATAGCTTGATTTTTCTCAGTTCAGGATCATGTATCAATTTCAAATAAGCCTGATGGGGCAGTACAAACAGCTTTGGCAGGCCAGATTTGACCCAGAGACTATTTTTCCCACACCTGATATAGACTTGTTTTACTTTGTAAAATTACTTTAATTCCCCTTTGTTCAAGAAAGAGTTATGTTGTGATGCAAATAGGTGCCAGATGAATGAGCCTGGTTCAAAATTGCATAATACAATCTATATTATAGTTTCCTCTTTATATTTTCTTCAGTAAAATATTAAGTAATGAAGTATGTTTTATACTATAAATGTAATGAGTCTAGCAGAAACGAGGAACAGGGAAATGAAGTTTTGCTAATCACTCGAGACACACAAATTGATGTTTCAACCAAAAGGCCTTTATCAAGGCAAACATACACAACAGTAAACAACAAGTATGAACCACACTATAGAAGATGTTCACATGACCGAGTAAACTGTAATGTGGAATTGAACCAGAAGGGTTGAAACTAAATCAGAGGTGAGACAACATGGACAAGGAATATACAAAACATATTGTTACATACATGTGACACGAGACAAACAGAGAAATGATGGAACAACTCAATATCATCCATGAGACAGGCGCTCATTGATCCCGGAGGGTTTAAGCATGCCGAATTGATATATGTAGCGGTTCTCAAGTGTGAGATGGGTTCGGTCATCAGAGAAGTATGACTTAATGGCTGTAACCTGAATGTCCTGGGCCTCTGGATGGCCCTTGCCATTGAAGCGGACATCCACAGGATAACCCATATGGTCTTTTATACCAATCTCATCAATATACATATGAAACACCAATGGGAAAAGCCCATCATATTCTTTCCATACCTAATGCTCAAGGAAATTAAGAAGCATGCATAGCTTGATCCCATCTTGGTGTCCAAGGTGACCCCACTGATTTGGTCAAAGAAATGCTCATCAAACTCACAGGAGTTGAGAGTTAGAATGCAAGACGGATGAGGATAGAGGTAGAGACAGAAACATGGGAGTGTTGATCGAGGAAGAATTTTCTCTAGAACTTCTTAGGTGAGCCTGGAAAGAAATTTGCAGACCAATTCTGCCAACACCTGTACAGCATAAAAAATCATTTGGGTGTATTCAATGGTACATGCCATCAGTGTGCCAAGAACACTCAGGTTATGGCCATTGAGTCATACTTCACTGAAGACCGGACCCGTCTCGCACTTAAAAACCACTACATATATAAATTCTGCACTCTTAAACCTTTTGGGATCAATGAGCAGCTATCTCATGGTAGGTATCAAGTTGTTTCATCATTTCTCTGTTAGCTCCATGTCACATATATGTAGCTATGCAACTCCAGCAGATTTAGTCTGGAGAACAGAATGTGTTGTGTCATGGTTTACAGCATTGGTGCAATATCTGCGCTAATGGGCCTGACATACCCGACTTTGGCATGGTTTTGGGTCACTTTGACCTTATATAGGATAGAAACCGCCAACTCCAGCCCATAACCTCCTTAGTCACCTCTTATGACATGGATGGAAGGCAATAAGTATTGCTATTATTTGCTCCCCTATCAGGTCCTGGCAACACATGGGTGAATACAAATTTGTATGAGTGTTAACTTGAAAAGTTGTTTTTTTATGCACACAATTTTATTGTATTTGTAAATATGACCTCATGTTGCGCTTTTTATACATTTGCAATTCATCTCCAATAACTTATTCATATTTTAAACCACAGAATTGGCTCACATTAATTTGTGTTACCTGGCACCAGTTTTTTCATCTTGTGTATCATCGCATACACTGTCAGTCATTTATATGTGATTCATTATGGGAAATCTCAGTTAAGTCAGTTTTAGTTTCATCAGTACTTAAATGAAACACAAGGTAGATTAGTTTTACAATAAACGTACACACTATCAGACTGTAGGGTATGGGTATAAAAAATACAAATAACAGTATGCAAGATAGTTTCAATCTTTAGGTCTTTTTTCAAAAAAACTACAAGACAAGTAGCCATTCCACAGGAAAAACATTAGATGGCAAAATTGATTGTTTTAGTTTCATGTACAGTGGAAATATGAGGGAAGCCTTCATATGGAAATCAGGTACTCCTTCTTCTTCAGTGTCTGTTCTCTACTCCTACAGATTAGCAGGATGTAGTCAAGAGAACAGAATGTGTTGTGTCGTGGTTTACAGCTTGGTTGCGATATATTTGCTTTTCAAGTCCAGTTTAACATGTCTGCACAGCAAGTTGGGTTTTCTTGATAAATTTTGCTACATTTAAAAGCATCTCAGTGTTCACATACAGCTTTCTGTGGATATCTGTCTGTGGATATCTGTCTGTGGGCCAATGCTCCTTCCATAACTGGTTTAGCATAATGCAGTCTTGCAGGATATGTTCCGCAGTCTATGCTGCCTGCCCACATGGACACAGTCTGTGCTGCCTGCCCACATGGAAACAGTCTGTGCTGCCTGCCCACATGGACACAGTCTGTGCTGCCTGCCCACATGGACACAGTCTGTGCTGCCTGCCCACATGGACACAGTCTGTGCTCCTGCCCACATGGACACAGGGGTTATGTAGCCAGTGTTACACATAAGTTGTATAATCTGATTTCACATACAACTAGCTTTTTCTCTTGCTATTTGACCTGTAGCAGCCCAGCTAAAAAAATGCATACTTCCTCTGACATCTGACCACTTTTTATGACTTTTGCTGTAATGTTTTTATTTATTGAGTTATTGATTTCAAATTATGAGACGAGATAAATGCATGCTGCATATCATTTGGAGGTTTATTTGCTTGTGTGTGCCAGTATTATGTTGTGTAAAACCAAAATTGAGAATGTGGACAAACGCACACAAAGAACTTAACTGTGTCAAGGTCATGTGTAGGCCTAGCTGAAGAAAACATGGCTCCTCAAAAACCCCGTCATAATTCACTTCAATTACATCACTATTAAATATTATAAACATCTTTCTCAAACACCATACATTGATCTACAGTAACTGAAACACTAAACCTTTAAAATTCGTTCTTTTATGAATCATAATCCGTGAAGAAATAACAAAAAATGGTGGCACTGGAGTTTGGCCTTCGCAGTTCAGCTCACAAAAGTGAAAAGTTGAATAAATTACTACTGTGTATTTATATCACTCTGGAAAACTAATGAACAATCACTAGCAAATATTTACAATATGAGCATGATGGAAAATAAACATGGACAATTGTTGTCCGTGACTACAAATGGCTACCTCGATGTAGACATTAATTGTGGGCGAGCAGAGTGATAGTGATTTTACTTTGACAGATGAAACATTCAAAGGTTGTGTAATAATAGTTTTCAATAACTCACCATAATGATGAGAACAGAAATTATGCACTTCCATCCTTTAATATGTTTCAGCGTTGAATACGATACATAGGGCAGAAGTCAGAGCTCTCCAGTTCTAGCGATGTGATGCCACTGTGTAGGCCTATAAATCTTGCATGCTGTGTACATGCCTCTGCGTTGGTAATTTTTTTAGATACAGGAATCATTTAATCTAAGTGTGAATAGTTTTACAACATTTTTCAAATTATTTGCTATGAACTGTTATTTACTTGCATAATCTTTAAAATTATTTGGAATTATTTGCACAAACTGTGTTTTTGCATATATTTTTTTCATTTCCAATTTACACAAAAATTGTGTTCTCCAGAAATTATATGTCTAAAGTCCCTTATGTGTTCATTTATATAGAGTCTATATGTTCATTTATGTATATTATATTTCAATGTTGCCACTTCAAATCAGTTCACTGGAAACACATGAAATGTTATTGTTATCTCACTTTTATGTCTTAAATGATTGTTTTTACATGAAAGAAGGAAAACAGCAAGATTTCTGGCTATGTGGGTCTTTTGAGCAGACATGAATGTCTATACATAATGTATAACAAATATATTCTCTTGCTAATTTGATGGGGAAAAGTGGATGTTCATATTTGTCGTTATTTTACACTTTCACAACTATAAATCATTTTACACTTGCAAAATTTGCATTCATATTACACTTTCATACCTAGCATTCAGTTTACACTTTCATAACACATTTGTTTTATGTTTCTCTAATTGGTGTTCATGTTCTTGATCATTCCCTGCATTTTTTAATGACTTTCTTTATTTCAGTTTCCTTCACATTTTTTACATTCTTCTCATCTTTTTTTCAGTATTGCTCTCGTGTCTTACATTACGTAATCTTTTTTCTGTTACATCCCTCCATTTCTTATATTTTTCCCTTCTGTGCATCAGTGTCTTTCCCATTTCTTACATTAATCTCTTCTTTGTTTCAGTATCTCTTCCAAATTATTCATTTCTTTCTTATGCCCATAAATGCACCATTACATTTAGTCTCTTTTTGTGAGAATACACTCTCTTTGTATGAAGACTACACTTACCTGTACTTTGTAGGAAGATTACACTCACTTTGTAGGAAAACTACTTTTCTATGTAGGACCACTGTAGGAAGACTACACTCAAGACCATATGTTTTATGTGGTTATTTTAGCAAATTTTGTTCTCACAAGTTTATTGTAATAAAATTGATGACATTCTAATTTTGAACTTCTCAATACTAGATTTATTTGAAATGAATAAGAAAGACATAATGATCCTGTTCATCTCACGATGTTACTCTACCACTTGTATCTCTGCCTACTTTTGCTCACCTCTCCTCAACTTTACCATCCAGCAAGGTCTTCAACAAGGTGTCATGTCTTTTAATATGTACAAAATATTTTATTTGTTTGATCTTTATTTCCTTTAATAATTCTTTCCTTTATATGAAGTGTTATTAGAACCTCTTTGTTGATTTTTTAATCTTTCAATAATGTTCTCTCTATTCTTCTATATATCCACATCTCAAAGGCATCAATCGTCTTCCTTCCTTCCTCTTTTACCCTTTACGTGTGTTGAGAGAGATCAATTCCGTCTTCTAATTGTTTGTTGTCCATGTTTCTGAGTCATACATTAATATAGAATAGATGTAGTATTTTATAATTCCAAGAGTTCTATGACATTAACTCTTAATGAACCAAGGACAAAACCAGCAAATAGGGCAAAATAACAAATAGGTTGTCATTTGGTCCACTATAAGTTAAATTCATGAATCAGTAACTAAAAGATTTAATATTGGTTATACATCTGCATAAAAATAATCTAGGAAAACCTCATAAGCACTTAGTGTTCCCAAGCAAACATCAAGGAAATCTGGGGCAAAAAACACCCTAGGTGCTTAGTCTTTCCCAGCAGACATCTAGGAAATCTAGGAAAACCACCTAGGTTCTCAGTCTTCCCCAGCAGACATCTAGGAAATCCATGCTTATTAAGTAACCAATGTTTTTTGGAAGTAACTACAGCCAGTTCCCATTACAGCAACTTGGTTCAGACTGATGAAATATGTTTGTAGGTCTACTAACAGAAATTCACTACATACAGTATATACTGGTAATTAGGGATTTTGAAATGTATGGATAGGAACAAATATAAAAACAGTTACAACTATAGAGAAACTACATTTTTCCACTGGCAACATATGGTTGTGAGACATCATCAATGGAAAAGACAATATCTGAATTCTTTTTCTTCAGTGTTCTTTCTCAAACTCCCACTAAATCTTTCTTGTAGCAGTATCATGGTCCTACTAGATTTCTAGCAGGATGTAGTCCAGAGAATGGAAATTCATTGTGTTGCTGTTTTATTTGCACCAATGATCCGACACATTTATCTTCGGCAGGATATCGGCATTCAAAATGAAATGTTATAGAAAGGTCCTAAGAATATTATGGACAAAACAATATGAACCAATGCAGGCATTTGCAAAGACCTGATCATAGAAGACTGGTTATCAAAAACGCAAGATAACATAGACCTATTTCTGACAAATAAAGACACAGTGGTTTAAAAAGATTACTCATGGAGGGAAAAGTTCTGTGCAGAGAACAAGATGGACACAATATATTGAAGATCTTCAGAAAATGACACTGGAAGGAGTTGGGTATCTTTTACAAGAACCATGAGGTTTACAGTAGGTCCAATGTTCTGTAAAGGACACATCACATAGGTAGATAGGGGATTGTGAAAAGTGTTGTTAAATAGAGCTATTTTATAATCGGATGAGCTTTAGAGGGATTCCACTGTACATCTCTAACATTGATGTATAGAGGGATTCAACTGTACATCTCTAACATTGATATATAGAGGGATTCCATTGTACATCTCTAACATTGCTATATAGAGGGATTCCACTGTACATCTCTAACATTGCTATATGTATAGAGGTATTCAACTGTACATCTCTAACATTGCTATATAGAGGGATTCAACTGTATACAACTTCAACATTGCTTTAGAGACATTCCACATCTCCAACATCCCATCTTTTTATTTCTATTACTATGTTTATTTCTTTCTATTCTATGACAGTAATCTTGTTTCCCCCCATTCACGTATTTCATTTAACTGTTCTTCTCTTAAATGCAGATTTGTATGATAACATAGTTAATGCATTAAAGGACCTCGTCCACTCAGACATTTTTCAATAACTTTACATCAGTCATTCTGAAGACTGTGCCAGATTGATATACAGATTAGAACATCCCATAAAGAAAAATATAATTGACATAGGAAGAGACTGAAAAATCAGCATTGAATTGAAACTGTCAGCCATTAAACTCTGCTGGATTTAGTAAGACAGGGATCAGAGCACCTATGGACTTGTCCGAGTGTGTTGATGACAACCTGTAGCCATAACTCATTTGTATGATTTTCCATTACTTTTAACAGTCTAAATAGTTGGTATGATTCTGACATATTTCATCATTTCTCTTCTGAATTCAATTTATAAAACATTTTTTAAATGTTTGTTGAATATTTGTAAGAAATATGACCCATTATTCTGTATATATCACAGATCTATTCAAGTTATTCAATTTTGTTTTTAACCCCTTGACTGCAGAGATCTATTTAAGGAGCGATGAAAAGTTACTGTCATTTTACGGGTCATTTCCTTAAGTATCACTGGCTCATGTGTTGGTATAATGTATTATGGAAAGCGCCTTAAGGTGCTCAAATACTCTGTTGGTATAATGTATTATGGAAAGCGCCTTAAGGTGCTCAAATACTCTGTTGGTATAATGTATTATGGAAAGCGCCTTAAGGTGCTCAAATACTCTGTTGGCTAGTTCAAGCTGACTGTAGATCATCTACAGTAGAAATGTTGCAATTTGACATTTTTTTACGTGTCACATCTGCTTTTGCGTATCACCACTGGAATTTTTGTGTGTAATTATCTTACTCAGATCTAAATATGGTTAAGCTTAGATTCAATGAATTGGAAATTTATAAACTTTTTGGAAGAAAGTTGTTCATATATCAGATGCAGCAAGTGATTTAGAAAGTGTTGATTTGCATTGTGCTACTAAGTAGAGCTTCGGAGGATATACATTTAGATGATATCTGCAGCACACGATTCATATTCGTGGTCAGACGTATGTGATATGTAAGGAATTAATTATTATTTTTTGAAGTAATGTTTCATTTTACGAGACAAAAGTACATTATAGGTTTTTACATCTCCATAATATAAAGAAACATTATGTTTGTAAATTCATAAATATTAGTATACAGTAATAAAGCGCTCAAATTGTTGAATGTGAGCAAATTGGTTAGGGAAAAAATTCAAGAACCCTTAAAAATTTTCTGCACTTCACTACTGGTTAGATGTATTTACTTCCACAACCAAGGGGTTAATCATCCATGCTTTCTGCACAATCTTTGTTGTCCATTTATTGTACATCTGAAAACCACATCTTCAGACTGCAGCTTGTATATAAGTTTTGTTCAGCACCATTTATTCATATTTATATGTATTTTTAAAATATTTTAAACGTCATCATTTATAACTAGTTCAGTATGAACATTAACTCACGTCATACAGACGCTACATTTGTAGAAGACTCAAGTCTTCCAAACATATATTTCCCATTTATTTGCTTACTACAGCTCTGAACTGCAGCCATGTTTTATGACTAGCCATAAAATTTCATTTATTTATCTCATACAGCTCTGACCTGCCGTAATATTTGATGTCGAGAATTTCATTTTGAACGTGCAGAACTGAAAGACTAAGGAAATGGTGTAGGGTATTGGTTAAATACACTGGTTTCTTAGTTATGGATGTCCTGGATATACATGGTTCAAAGATAAGAAAGAACTGTTTGATCAAAACAGCTCTTTAGTCACCTAACATAAAGAAATCAATCAATCAAGGTCATCTCATAAGAGCATTGATCATGGTTCTCAGTCTACTTTGTCCTTAAATCTGTCTCTAGGTACCGGTAAACAAAAATCAAACAAATAATCAGCATAGAACTAGAATGTGTACCGGTAAAAAAAATCAAACAAATAATCAGCATAGAACTAGAATGTGTAAACAAATTCGATTATCTGGGAGCAAATATAAACAGTTCTGGAGATTGTTCAGTCGAGACTAAAGGAAGACTCGCAATTGCAACACTCAAATTAACACATGTGAAGCCAATGTCATTGAGAACTTTCCTCATCTCACTGGATTCTAGGATTTCCCTGCCTTCTTCCCTGTTCATTTCAGATACATTCCTGTCTGGCAAGGCAATACAATTTCCCTGCCTTCTTCCCTGTTCATTTCAGATACATTCCTGTCTGGCAATACAATTTTCTGCTTTCCTCAGAGCATGTCTAATTCATCCATATTTCCTAGATTATGATTTGTAGGATTGTGTCCTATTTCATGGTTCTATGATTACCCATGGTTAGCAGCCAATATAGTTTATGATAGTCTACATTGTGGAAAGAAATGTTGCTTCTCTGATTTTTTTCTCTATATCTTGATAACGACCTTTTGGTTGAAACATTGACCCTGTGTATTGTTCAATGCTACTTTCACCCTTTTCATATTTTTTCAATATGTACTTCTTTTTCTGCATTCATTCTCAAATAATCACAAATATTAATGTGATTTCAGCCGGAGAGCGGAAAGTAAGTTATGTGGCTAGTTTTACAGCTTACCTGCGTTATTTGCACCTTCTGACCCAGCACATCCATTTTCATCATGATTCACTTATTAATTTGCATATAAGATTTCATAATAACTCAATTTATGGGGGGAGTTATCTTGTTTGATTCTCAATCCATGTTTTGAAATATTCAAATCGGTCAGAGTAGATATGAGTGGTTGATATTTATAACTTCTTCCCACTTCCTGTTTCTCATGCATTTGATGATGGTGTTCGTAGTAATGATAGACATTTTTTAATTGAATGCATCTATAATTGGTGCATTTAGGATGGTTTTATTTCCAAGGCAAAGAAATCACATACATTTTTGTGCCCAGACATGAAGGTATGGAAGTCATTGCACTTCTTCATCATTCTTCAGTCAGATATCAGGTTACAGCGCCAATAGCTTCAATGAATTGTGTGATTAGCTTCAGGTCATCCACAGAACCCTCAGGTCTGGAAGTAGTGCCATCTCAGTGGGGCATATTTTCTTCCTCTCTTCTTGGTAGAGTTGACAGGCATGAAGAATGTGTTGACTTGAGGGTATGGAAGTCATTGCACTGTTGGTTTATTCTGTGTTTATTCAGAAGTGTGAATGAAAGTTGTCCTGAAGACTGTAGGAGAATGGAGTAAAAATTGAACAGCCCAGAAAGACAGACATAACAGGTGTACAAAAAAGACTGATAAATCAACACCAAACAGAAACTGTGAACAACTTTATTCTCATGAACTTACTGAGGTCAGGGATCAGAACATTGTGTAAATTTCACTGAGGATAACCATCACTCATTATTCATATTTTTAATTTACATTTATTTGAATTAGGCGTATACATATTTCCATCAATTAAAAAAAATATCCTATAACTCATCAGGTTTGTAAGAAAACTACATGGTTGTGTTACCACATAAGAGTGATTTCTATCAGTAATGTGAATGAGTGTGGGAAAATAATAACCTGTTCAGTCTTTGATATTGTCTGCCTATGTTTTATTGTAGCCTTCTCAGCTTCTTCAACATTCAACTGTACCGTACACAATTATTTTTGACAGTGAAAGGTATCAGCATACATGTCTAAACATATGTGTATTTAGATAAATTTGATTGGTAAATAGCTGCAAATAATCATTTTTACAGTCAGAAATTCATGTGTTTACTAACATTCTTGTTTAAAGAAATATGAACTACAAATTTATATTTTAAAGTTTTGGAATAACTGGCTCAAACTTAATGTGCAATCTTTGTTAAAGCTATCTTTGATCCCTTTAGTTCACACACAATAAAATCATGAATGTTTATGTATTTTCATTTATAAAAATAAAATATAAATAAACAATATTTACTTCTTCATCATTGTGTTTTCCACTTCATTTTACATTATTATAATGTTATAAATAATGGTTTAGTCCCTACATCATAGATCTGCTGGTCAACTTCAAGAAGGATCTGCTTTTCAGTTCAAAATATCCTAAACATTAGGTCTATTTTATTTAAAAAATTCAACAACTATGACATTAGATGGAGTAAATTCAATATAGATAAGATAATTAGGTACAGAACTGTTAGAAAGGAATACAATCTAACTTTAAAAAAAATCTTTGCTGATCAGAAATTTTGCGACATCATTGACTATCTGCTGAGTCCTAGATACAAAATGGCTAACGTAATCATAAGCCTATTGAGTTTGCCTGCGACCGATAAAGTTAAAGATGTAGGCTTCTGCCCTAGCCCCAACCCTCACTACTTTTCCAGTCTTTTCCCACTCGGTAGGTAGTAGTTAATGAGTTTGCCTCTCTTTTGGAGAGGCGTGCCCCTTTCAACCAGCGGACAAAGTCCAATTAGGTTATATCAGGACACACTACCATAAAATATTAGAGGTAACAAAGACCCTACTGGAGGATAATTTTAGCCAAGGGAAATAATTTCGGAAAATAAAACCAAGATATTTCACTTTACGCAAAAAATGTAGTCCTAACAGTATGAAATCATCCTAGTGGTGTACACACTTGTTTCAACCACATTTCATATAGATACACCAAAATAATGGAAGATGGTAATCATACCATGGAACTCAACACTGAATACAACAATATTTGTGATAAAACAGCTGATATAAAAGTAATAGTTTATTTATAAATATTTTTTGTCCTTATCAGGACACACGGACCAGACTTCATTTGGCCACAATATACACCCTGATGTAACCAAAGGAAAACCATTCCAAGTTTGAAAGTGGCATGTCTAACTCTAGAAAGACAAATCCAACAAACAATAACAAAAGTAATAGTATAAGTACATATAGGACAATATAAAAGTAATAGTATATGTACATATAGGCCTATCTAAAAGAAATTGTATATGGACATATAAGCTTATATATAAGTAATAGTATAAGTACATCAATCAATAAACCCGTAACCCTTCAGGGTCGTAGGGGTACCACATTGGATGCTTCAACACACAGAGTCCTCCAGCGAATTCTATCCTCAGCGATGTGGATGAGTGTGGAAATATCTTGCCCTGTCCATTCCTTGATGTTGCCATGTCTTTATTTGCCCTCCTCTGCTTCTTCCACCCTCGACAGTTCCCTGCAGTATTGTTTTTGACAAGGAATCGTGCCTGCATACATGTCCGAACCATGCTAGTTTTCGTTGTTTCACTATTGAAAGCAATGGCTCCTGGACGCCTGCACACATCTCTACTTTATTTCTTACGTACACATTGGTCTTATGTTGCCTATAGGAAATTCGTAGAATTCTTCTGTAGCATTTATACTCGAAAGCCTGTAATCTTTTCTCCATGTCCGCAGTGAGTGTCCAACTCTCACAACCATACAACACAACAGAAAGCACCAGCGACTTATACAGTTTGATTTTCACTCAAACACTGATGTTGCTTTTCCAAATCACAGTTAGCCTTGACAAGGACGCTGAAGCCATCTCCAGCCTTATTTTTAGTTCTGCTTTGCATTTACCATCGCTGCATATACTAGATCCGATGTATTTGAAGATATTCACCTCCTCAAGCTTAGGCTATGTCCATTCATCATGATATTAGTCTGGTTTTCTGTGTCTCTGCTGTTTACCAAGATTTTGCTCTTATCTGTATTGATTTCCATTCCGTACTTGCTGGTAACTTTTTCCAACTTTGATGTTAATTCTTGCAATAAGTACATATAAACCTATATAAAAGTATTAGTATTATGTACATATAATTCTATATAAAGTAATAGTATATTTACAAATATACAGAAGTATAAAATGAACAAATACAATTTCAAATGGCAACAATACTTGAATTTATATATACACCTTTTAGTTTCCTTTGGAGCATAGATCCTGAACAAAGATCCTGCATCTTGACCTATTTTTGGCTATTAACTCCCGCTCTCTCCATGTTCTACCCAGCCTTTGTATCCCCTGTATCTAATTCTTTCCTCTCTGGCCATCCTCTTTTCCTAAAGTGTTTCAGAACAATGCCCGTCTTACAATGTTTTCCATTGAATGATACTTGAAGAGATAATAAACATTCAGCAGGACAACAGCTCTAAGTAGTGGACAGAATAGGATCCTTCATGTGTAAAAACACATAGCAAGGGGCAGCAATAAATATTCTGACATAACTTGCACATATCTTGTTGTATCCCCTGTTTCTTTTTATAATATAATTAAAGGGTAAAAGTAAAGTTACCCATAGCATTTATTAATGCCGTAGGGGTGTTAGATGTTACCTATCTCACATTTCAGTGGCTCTGCTATATGAGGACAGTAGCCATCTCCTCTCCCTCGCAGTCTTTACATTCCATTTAAGGCTGGGTCGACCCGGGAGCCATTGTGATGTGAAAAATATTTCTGCCTCAACTGGGGAATGAGCCCAGGACCACTCATATGAGAAGCCAGTGTGCCAACCACTGCGTTATGCGTTCCCCGAAAGGGTGCTATACAAATTAAACAGTACTATACAAGAATCAGTGGACTGGGTCACAACTTTTAATGTTATGCGCAGACACTGTTTGCACATCTAAACCAGCTTTTTAATGTGTGTTATACGCAATAAACCGTGTGCCCATCTTTCATTCCATTTCGTCAACAAAACAAAATGGCTAATTCAATTGATGTATGTCTACTGAGCATGTCAGCTACTGAGAAAGACGCAGTACGCTTGTTACAAACATGAGGAGTGCTACAACATGAAAAAATGTGCGGTCAGGGCCAGCATCTTATTGTACCATAATGATGGACGGATACAATGTAAGATGACACTGCCGGCGTATAAATGCAAAGGTCGGCACGTACTTGCAATGCACAAACACGTCATTTGTAAAAATATGTCATTTCATTTATGGATGGGCTTTCGAGATGACATCTGCCGACTGGTGCGTTCGTGAATTACAGATTAGCAAGACAACAGTTGTTGAATGGAATGCATTTATGAGTCAAGTTTGTGTCTATATCATGACACAGCTGCCACGAAGACACAATGGAGTAGAAAGGAATGATCGTCGAGGTAAACGAAAGCCTATTTACCAAAAGAAAGACAAACTCTGGCAGAGTTTTGCGTAAACAATGGGTATTTGTGGTCTATGTCGTGAGCAAATGGCGTTTTTTTTGCTGAAAGTGGAAGATAGAAGTTCTGCAACCTTAATGAAGGCGATTGTTGACAATATTGAACCTGGATAAATGATATATTCTGACTGTTGGAAAGGATATAAAACTACCGAGATCAGGAGGGCAGGCTTCGACCACCTAACAGTGAACCACAGATACAACTTCATTGATCAAGTAACCGGGGCCCATGCCCAAACAGTGTAGCGAATGTGGGGAAGTGCAAAGTGGCAAAATAAGAAACACAGTGATAAACACAGTTTATCTGTCCATAATTAATATTCTTATATAAAATCCCATCTCTGTGGCCTCATTATACTTGTTCACTATTCTGCTGAGTGTATGCCCTGTATAAAATATAGGCACCATTAATACATCTAGATGAATTGCCAGTACAATGTTGATGGTGAACTTTTAAACCATGACCAAGTTTGACAGAGTAGTATTTTTAAGACAGGTCCACTAACCACTTAACCACTGATATTTACAATCAATTAATGGTCAGTTGTTCAAGTAAGAGAATATTCTCTCACAGAAAGACACATAGGACAAATCCTATAGGAAAAACCAAAAGGAACCAAAGTTGTGGACTTCAGCTAAAATACCTTTTTTGGTTAGTGCCTGAACTGTTCATTGTTTTAAATGAAAGACATGGCTTAAGGTTTGCGTATAAATTATGTCAACAATAAGGAGGAAGACGGGGTGTGAAAAAGTTTGATAGTTGTTGACAAGGATGGGGAAGGGGAGTAGACAAATGTTGATATCAACAGCACTTTTTATTAGACAAATGTTGATGTCAACAGTACTTTTTATTAGACAAATGTTGATGTCAACAGTACTTTTTATTAGACAAATGTTGATGTCAACAGTACTTGTTCTTATTTGGACGTTCAAACCAGACCTCAGGTCAAATAAACCAGTTCTCCCACATGACAACCCAGGCACTAAACCACACAATATACCCATATAGGTCTATAACCAGTAGGAATAATATCAAAGATTGAAAAGATAAGTTAGAAACCATCTAACCAACCATAGAAATAACTATTCAACCAACTTACCATACAACGAACGAACAAGAATCCTACTATCCCTACAAACAACCAACCATACCACCAACTAACCATTCAACCAATAATCATCCAACCAAACACCCATCCAACCAAACATCTATCCAACCACATACCATTCAACCAAACGTCATTCCAACCAACTAACCATACAGCCGACAACCATCCTTATAACCAACCTACCAATCAATAACCATCCAACCAACCAACCATTTAACCAACTAAACATCCAATTAATAACCATCCAACTAACAACCACACAACCAACAACTATACACACAAAAAATCATACAACCAACAACCGTCCAATAGCCATCCTTACAACCAATCAAACCAATCAATAACCATCCAAACAACTAAACATCCAACCAACAACCTTACAAGCAACAACCATCCTTACAACCAAACTAATTAATAACCATCCAACCAACACGACCATACAACCAACTAATCATCCAACCAACAACCATACAACCAATAACCATACCACAATGGAATGGTCGTACAATGGAAACAGAAGAAAGACAACTTACTTCAAACATTCAAAGATATTGCAAAGTCAGCAAAGATGTCAAAACGGGACGAATTTTGCCAGGAGATTACATGTGGAAAGTTACTAAAACTTTTCTGGCGTTTACACCAATCCATGAATGGTCTGACAAGATGTAAGACTATTGCCGATTTCCAGAGTGGTGATACGGCCTGGCAGAAGACGGACAAGACAAAAGGTGCGGCGTTGCTGGCACACTACACCGCACAAATTGGTCAGAGAAATGTGGAGGCATATCAAGAAAACAGGGGAAAGATTACAGACACGTGTAAAAACTTGAGCATGGAAGAACATATGATAATCACAGTTGAAGAAATAAGGAATGCGCTGAAATGTACAAAAAAAATGTACAGCACCTGGACCAGATGGCATTAGATAAGTTGACATTAGTCGGAGAACAGATGAGGAGTTGGGAGAGACGGCGGACATGATCAATGATACGATACCTTTAAAATAATAATAACATTTTAAAGGGCACAGTAAAAGAAGACTGGTTGCGCAGCTAATTAGTTCCACTACCCAAACCTGGCGAGGACCAAACCAGGATACAAGGCTACAGAATAATAACTCCAGATACAATAGGCAAGCTTTTTGGGGGAAATGTGGCCTGGAAGGTGTTGTGTCATCTTGAGAGAAATAAGTGTTTACCAACATTGTTAGGAAGGTATCACCCAGGAAAGAAGACGTGACAGAATGCAGCCGTTTTTGCGCAGGATGTTTTTGAAGGGTTCGATTCGCGCATGGAGACATGTGCGCTCGCAAGAGATCTTGAGGATGCTAACAAGATGGTGTCCTTTGATATCTTGATGGACCAACTGTTAAATATTGCAGTAAATCCACTTATCGTGGTGGGTTGGTGCGGCCCTGATGCAGATGATAGTAGTTATTAAATGTGATAACTTGGTATCGGCACCAACAGTTATTAGCCTTGGTTTGCCAAAGGGATCACCTCTATCTCCTGTGCTTTTCAATGTATACACAGTACAGATCAATAGCAAGTAAATCACAGGTGATTGCAGAACGATGTCGTACGACGATGACATCCTGGTATATAAGCAGGGCAGAAATCGAGAAGGGTGCGGTTCAGAAGGAGCTGGACAGACTGATGAATTGGTGTAGAGGTACGAGAGCATTGGTAAATCCTTCAAAAACATTCGTGACGTGGCTTTACTTGAACAATCACATGGTAAAGACACCCATGCCACAAGTTTCGTTGTCCGGGGAAAATTTAGAAAGAACTAGCACAATGAGATATCTGGGTGTGTTTTTTGACAGAAGCCTGAGTTTCAGGGAACATGTTGACCACATTATCATAAGGGCAGGCAGAGGCTTAGCAGCAATGAAGGTTATGGCTGCTACGCAGTGGAAGCAGAGGTTGTTATTTCTTTTGCACCAGGGTTTGGTGGTGGTTGTGGTGGAATATGCACTGGTAAGTCTGACTCTTAGCCAAACTCAGATCGAAAGACTGGATAGAATCCAGAATGCAGCAATGCGTATCATATTTGGGGGCACAAGAGACACATCGACAAAAGATGTGCGGTACCTACTTCTCTGCCCAACAACAGAGCACAGATTACAGTATTTCCGTGCACGGGTGTACCTACCTCGTACAACTACATGCAGATAAGAAACACCCGTTGTATTCCGAAATACAGAATGTTAAAGGCGGCAGACTTAAGAGAGGGAAGTCGTGGATGGGACGTGCTGATGATGTCATACAAAGCGTGTACAGATTGCAAGATGTGGCAGCAGTTGCGGAATGGATAAGTCTACCCAAAGATTTCGAAACTTGTTTGAGAGTAGTAATATCACTTAGCAGGGAATGCAGGGAGTGGTGTCCCACAGCTATGGAGAAAGAAGTGCAGACTTTGCTCAGTGATAATGTTAAAGAGGGGGATATGATTATATACACTGATGGATTTGTGATTAGACATATTCGCAGTGCTTGGGCTTTCACAGCTCAGTGCGCAGGTAAAACGATCATGGAGGAGAGTGGTGCCTTTGCGGTCACTACGAGTAGTATGACCATGGAGACTATGGCGGTGACCAGCGGATTAGATTGTGGGTATGAACACAGAAGGTAACGCATGTCTGCATCTTGAGTGACTCTATATGATTAAGAAGGTACAAGTGGGTCTCGTTCGCGAACAGTGGATTGAAACCTTGAGAAAGGCGAGGCTGATAGTAGTTACATTTATTTTCGTACCGGGACATGTGGGTGTTCGAGACAATGAAAGAGCGGATCAACTGGCGTCATGCGCGATTTTGGCACAAGGCTATGTGGCAATGGATTGAGTTGACGTTTTGAACTCCTTAAGAGTTATAGCACACGACTAGTGTGGATGATGATTCCTTTTCAATGGTCAGGATTAAAGATTAGGGTTTGAAATGCGGTGTTGCTAGAAATGAACATTTTGGATGGCGCAGAAGAATGATGGTCAATCAGCATAGGACATGTACTGTCAGTAGAAGTGTAATCGCAGATACACTCAAGGAGAGATCGGAGCAACTATGGACGTGTCCAGTTTGTAATGATGATGATCCACCAACTAACTAACTAACTATTACCAACCTTACAGACAACCAATCAATAACAATCCAGCCAACAAGACAGATAACCAACTAAACATCCAACCAACAACCATATAACTAAGAACAATCCAACAAACATCCTTACAACTAACCAACCAATCAATAACCATCCAATCAACCATACAACCAATTAAACATACAACCAACTCTAAACATGCAACCAGCAACCATACAACCAACTAAATATCCAATCAACAATCAAACAAACAGCAACCATAAATCAACAACCAACTATCTATCCAACCAACCATAGAACTAACTAACTATCAAACTAAGAGCCAACCCTCTTCAACAGTTAATATTTTTAAATATTTGATACGATGTTTGTTTGTTTGCTTGTTTGTTTTTTGTTTTTGTTTGTTTTGTTTTTTTGTCGTCCATGTTACTCTCAATATCCACCTGTAGCAACTCATTTCGCAGAAAGAAATTCTCTATACACTATTTTATTGTGTTTTATGGAATCGCAGTTCTTTTACCTTATTGTTTATATGCGGCACATGATAATGATTTTAATTCACAGTCCTTGCATATTTATTATTACGTAATGGCGATGCTCAAATCTTCCAAACGTTGAGATTACCTGTAGTAAGACATGACTAATCCCCAAATATTGTTCACGAATAAGGCATCTGACGTGTCAAATCAATCTTTGGCATTTCAGTTCAAACGTTTCACCTGTCTTCAATAGGTCACAGTAAGATCCCTAGTCATAACATCGGGTGAGACGGTGGACACGCAGATGTGTAAGTATTTTTCAACAAGCGAACAAATGAACTCTCTGAGATGTGGGTCTATGAAACATTCATAAACAATAAATATCGTTATATCCTCGTCGCATGTCTCCTAGCAACCACAGTTTTAAGGCACGTTGAGATAATACGGTGTTAAGTCAATTTTGTTTTGATGTACACCACGCTGGCAATGTTTGTGAAATGTCTATTGATGCGGTGTGATCGAAAAGATCACAGAAAACGTGTCGACTCGTTGCGGGGCAAGTTGTTGTCATTTAAGGGGGCCTGTTTCAAATCTTGTTTCGTGTATTATGAGTTTCTTTAATAATAAATCATCCATGATTCTATACATCATCCATGCTTCTATACATCATCCATGATTCTATAAATCATCCATGCTACATAATCCACAACATAAAACTGCACAATTAACACATCATATTTAACACTACGGATTCTTTGTTTTTCTTTTCGCTTTATACCACTTTATGCCTTGAAGCATCAGAAGTCGAAGAGTTCTGTGGAGACAGTCTTTATGTCTTGAAACATCAGGAGTAGAAGAGTTCTGTGGAGACAGTCTTTATGTCTTGAAGCATCAGCGGTAGAAGAGTTCTGTAATGCAGTCTTTATGTCTTGAAACATCAGCGGTAGAAGAGTTCTGTAATGCAGTCTTTATGTCTTGAAGCATCAGCGGTAGAAGAGTTCTGTAATGCAGTCTTTATGTCTTGAAACATCAGCGGTAGAAGAGTTCTGTGGAGACAGTCTTTATGTCTTGAAGCATCAGCGGTAGAAGAGTTCTGTAATGCAGTCTTTATGTCTTGAAACATCAGCGGTAGAAGAGTTCTGTGGAGGCAGTCTTTATGTCTTGAAGCATCAGGGGTAGAAGAGTTTTGTGGAGACAGTCTTTTTGTGTCCTTTCATATATGTTAGATATTGCTGAGTCTTTTATTTCCATGATCCATCTTTTCTATGGTCTGCTCCTGACTTTGTATCCATCGTGTGTAAAAAGGGAGAGTTCTCAGACGATGACATTAACTGTAAGAATAAGATAAAACAACAACAAACTATCAAATCACCACTGTTACTCGCCGTCTATAGTGGATGTAATACAGGAAGTAGCCATTAACCCAGCATGGTTTATTTTTGGATTTAGTTTTCTATGCAATATAAATACGTTCAGTAGATTGCCACTGCTTTCTGTGGCCGATTTTGAACTGAATATTTTGACCGGTCGAGACGAGATATATACCTCTAAGCCACTGAATCGAACCTATACTCTCAGCCACAGAACTGGATCTATACCTCTCAACCACAGAACTGGATCTATACCTCTCAGCCACAGAACTGGATCTATACCTCTCAACCACTGAATCAAATCTATACTTCTCAGCCACAGAACTGGATCTATACCTCTCAGCCACTGACCTGGATCTATACCTCTCAGCCTCTGAATTGAACCTATACTTCTCAGCCACAGAACTGAATCTATACCTCTCAGCCACTGAACTGGATCTTACAACAGCAGAACCACTAATATTTCTTCCGAGTCCAACAGGGAAGTACTGTTTACCAATCATGACTGTCGCAAGAAGCGACTACGTAGGTTATGTGTGGGTTTTGGCTGCCACACTTTCATATATGGTCAGTGACGTTGAACCATGCTGATGTCGGATGTATCAGGCCAAAATGTGCAGATATCGCAGCAAAGTTATAAACCATGACACAAAACGCATTCAGTTCTCTGTGCTACATCCTGCAGAAGTCGAAAACGAACGCATAATGCACCGCAGACTAAGAAAACTAAGACATGCAGCCGCTAAGATAACAGCACGTAGAGTATGAGAACATATTCAAAGACAGAGGCAAATGTAAAATCCTTGTCCGTGTCACATGCACCCTAGGATGTGTGAACACTTAGTAGGCCCAAGAGTCTGGTTGTGGTAGAAAACAGTGCACTTCACGACAGCATGTGAAATTATGAAAGATACATTTTCTTCAGAGATCCCTGGGCATCATCCCTTGAGCCACAGAGATGGTGTTATAAGTGGTATTATCGACAGATAGTGTGTTATTTTATTAAGATGTGCGGAGTAGATATTGGGAAACTTTAGTACAAAGAATTCTATAATCTTGTCTTTTGAGAACGTTTTCAAGAAACAGAAGATAATAAATAAGAGAATACGAGATGGCTGAACTTAATGTACTGAAATGCTGTGTTCTGCCTGGGACAGAAGGGGAACAAAAAGAATAGATATTTTATTAGCTATCAAGCATGTCGTAAGAGGCGACTAAGGAGGTTTCTGAGGTGGAGTTTGCTGTTCCATCCCATAAAGGTTCAAGTGATGCATTTGCCATGTTAACAGGCCCATAGATAAGGAGAGGGTTCCAAACCCCCAAACCCCTAGAAAAACAGAATATGACTCTCAATACTAGGAAAATCGCGAAAATGCGAACTAAAAGATCCTTAGCGAGTATTCATAATGATCATCAAAAAATATGATCTGACAAACGAAAACAATAATTACGTTTTTAAGTTAAACCAAAGCCCTCACCCCTCCCATTTGAAGAGAACATATCTACGGCCCTGCTTGTTTAGCCGGATGTGTCCGAAAGGCGCAGATATCACAGAGCTAGGCTGTAAACAATAGCACAGCATACATCGTTTTCTGGACTAAACTCTTGTAATCTGTAGAAGTTTGAAAAGGAGCAAAGAAATGCCATGAAAGAAACAACAAAACTGTCTTGCAAAATCACAAAGATATGGCCACACATGATCACCTACGCCAGTCATACAGAGATGGAGACAGTAAAGTGGGTATTATCACAGCCATAATTAGTTTTCTATTGTATTACGCATGACACGCTTGAATACTCCAGACGTCGCGTGTCCGAACAAAACAATAGAAATGAGCCTACTTCAGTCAATAAGATTTCTACAAATATGGGTATACCAGAACGCTCAAAATTTTCTGCCTATAAAATCAGTGCAGAATCTACGGAATTATTTACTACTTGTCCAGAAGTCTAACTAGCAAGTCGGAGATTACACCCCAGGTACAAGAATGATAGATATGAGTGGTATAATACACGTGGTGATATATCTCGCTACAGCAATCAAGACATCAGACTATGATAATGTCAGGTATTTTCTGAAACAGTTGAGACTTTTAATTGATAAACTGAAGACAGACATGATGAACATACGTCCACAATTGAAGGAGCATAGACAGTTTCGCGAAGCAGCTTTATCGTGTTATAAAGTGGATCTTCAACTTCAGCGGTGAGTGTACATTTTTTTTAAATTATTCAACAAAATATATAATTAACTTTAATTTAGATGTGATCTGTCAGTTTTTACGCTCGTTATAAAGTCTATTATCAATTTTCTTAGTGAGTTATCAGTTTTTATCACGTTAAAAACTATTTCATCAACTTTAATTTAATAGTGGTCTGTCAAGTTTTTATCACAATCAGTCGTATCATCAACTTTAATTTAATAGTAATGCTGTCTGTCAGTTTTTATCACGTTAAAATATCTTACCAACTTTAATTTAGTGGGGGTACTGTTTATCAGTCTTTAATCACGTTAAAAGTATATCAACTTTAAAAAAAGTTATCAATGTCTATATATTATCAACCACTGAAACACGTGTAGCATTTTAAATATCTTGGGAGCATTTTTACAGACGACGGAGAAATGGACAGAGAGCTCGAGACAAGAATTTAAAAAACCAGCTACACAAATTATGAATTTGTCCCGATGAAAACCAATAGACGATTCATAAATGCAATTTTCATATCCACGTGCTATCACTGTCAAACATGGACACTTAACAATAGAACAAGAGAAAAAGCTTGCATCCTGTGAAATGAGATGCCTAAGATAATCAAAACAACAAATTATGTGAGGAATGATGAGATTACAAAAAACAGTTGAAACATATGTGGTCACATATATTGAAAAACATGGACTGAAATTGTCCGGACACTTAATGAAAAAGAACCTTTATTGACCAGCATCAAGAGCATACAATACAACATAAACAGAAAGAGGCAGAGCATGACCAAGAAGGTGGTGGATTGAAGAAATTACTAACGTTCAGATACGTCAAAAAATATTGCATTTCAAGCGATCAATCGAGCCATATCCCGAAAACTAATCGTTATTCAATCATGCGACTCCTTACACCAAAAAGCAGAGAAAAGACAATAGATATATAAAGTCTTAACGAAATGAACTTAAATGTTAGGAAGATATCATTTATAAAATTAGGCATCCATTTCAGTTGGAAATATATATTTGTATTGTAATACAAAAGACAATTTTTGAAAAAACGTTCTCTAAATCTGATCATTATTATTACTATGTTTGCTCACAAACTATACTTATATTAGTTTGTATTTTTTGTATAATTAACGCCGTCTTCTGGTTTCAATACTTCCGATCTACAATCTCGCATGTCACGGTTTGAAGCTGCACGGCATTTTTGTCTCAATTTTCCTTGCCTATTGTCGTGAGACCATTGTGGTCCCGGGTTCAATCTGTTGGGACAGGATTTTTTTCTTTCGGAGGTACAATCAAAATCGTTTTCGCGGCGTCTGCTATGTTATCATAAAGTGGCAAGATAAACAAAAATAGGTAGATGTGTTACCAAAATAAAACATAACACAACCTAACAACGAGATACAGGGACAGACGACGTTTCGACTATTAAGCCTTCATCAGGACAAACGAAAGACAACGGTACAACGAATCTTACATGGAAACAAACGTGGTTGATAGGAAGGAAAGAGGAGGAGAGATAGTGAAAAGATAGTGGAGGAAGTAAATAAGGAGCGGCATATTGGGGAGGAAGAGAGTATGGGGAGAAGAAGTGAGGAGAGAAAGTGCACGGAAGGAGGTGAGGAGCGAAAATGGATAAGGTGTGGTAGTAAGTAAAATAGATAAGGTTAAATTAAGATACCTCAAAAGTGGCAACACGCAATGAGTATAACGAATAGATAGCAGAGGAAGCAGAGATGGAGCAGCCTAGCAGGGAGGAAGAGGGTATGGGAAGAAGTGAGGAGGGGAAAGTGCACACCCTGCACTCCTTCACATGAAAACATGCAGTAAAGAAAGTTGTCGTGATGTACTCATAATTTTCACTCTTTTTCTTCGTAAAGATTTCTTCTGTCTTGCCGGGGCATATTAAGATATCACTCTTCTCTTCATCATCGTTCTCCTGTCGGAGCCACACGCTGGTGCACATTTCTTCAATTAACATATTAAATAATTTTAATAATACGAAAACGAAATACTGCACTGTACTCTCGTACTTTTGGTATATTTCTGACATGTTGTCTTCGTTGGTTTTGTGGTTCCATTTTGTTCGTTTCCCCCCATATTGATAAAATACCTCTTGTTCGAAACGTCCATTATGTATATAGTTCTTCATTAAAAACTATTTATCATAACGTTTCCAAATCCCACAAGTTTGCGACGAGTAACCGATGCCAGAATTATGTTAGCGTCGA
Organism: Meghimatium bilineatum; assembly: GCA_034231615.1. NCBI lineage: Eukaryota > Metazoa > Mollusca > Gastropoda > Stylommatophora > Philomycidae > Meghimatium > Meghimatium bilineatum. The sequence goes on along the minus strand of CM067311.1, from coordinate 61,928,657 downwards.
AACTGGGGATAATCGGTTCGGCCGCCAGATCTCAAGCGGCAAAAGCAATCTCTAGGGGTGTGGAGTGGCTTGCGCAGAGCACACACAAAAAAAACTAGTAACTTTTTAACACCACAAAAGAGTTGTCGAGAAACATAATCGCATACGCCACTCGACATGACAATTGATTTAGCCTGCATTCTTCTCTCCATGTCCGGTGTTAGTTCCAAAACTCAAATCCGGGTAAATAGTGGGCACTATTAAAAATTTTATAAATTAATCTTAATTAGCGTCTGAATTTATGCATTCACTGACGACACTACTGATCGCAGGAAGCGGGCAAGAACTACAAACTCTGTTAGATAAAGTAGTGAAAGAAAGTGAAAACAAAGACCTCGGTTTAAACAAAAAGAAAACAGAAATAATGGTTATCTCGAAGAAACATACACCACCAAGATGCAACATAATGATTAATGACAAAAAATTAGCACACGATGAAAAGATTGATATATCTTGGCACCCTGTTAACATCAGAAGGAAGATGTTCAAGTGAGATAAAAATCCGAATAGCACAAGTCAAATCAGCAATCTAAAATTGAGATTCATTTTGTGTAATAGAACACTATCAATGTACACCCGAATTCGAGTGCTCAGTTGTTATATCGAACCAATTCTTTTTTATGGATGTGAAGCATGGACTGCACACAATTTTTAAATTTAAAACGAACTGGAGGCTACAGAGATGTGGTTTCTGAGAATAATAATAAAAAAAAATACTATGGACAGCTAAGAAAACTAATGCAGATGTTCTTAGCGATGCTGGCGTAAAAAGAAAATTAATAGCAAATATTAGGGACAGACATTCAAGGTTTCTAGGGCATGTGCTGAGAAGAAAACAGCCTGAACACTTACTAACCACTGGAAAAATCAAGGGGAGAAGAGACAGGGGACGACAACGAGAGAAGTTTCTGGATGAACTAGTATTATCGCACGGGAGTAGGTCAATAACTGAGCTTTTATTAACAACACAAGAGACAGAGAGTTGTGGAGAAACATGGTCGCCTACGCCATTCAGCATGGCACTTGATTAATTTATATCGCTTACCAATGCATATTGTGTTCAATCTGGACATTTGTCAACTCAAGAAAAAGTATCGTACAGACAGTGGTGGTTCTTTTGGTATCGATCTAACCCAGTTTGACAACTACTGTCGGTTCGAACCATATGCCCATGTCTTCTGCTTGCATTGTATGGAATATGTGACTTGGTTCAAATCATTAAGCATATTTTAGCTAAATAACAACTTGTATCATAACATATTTATTTATATTTTATATTGACTTTAACTAAATCGTTGCATATCTTATTAATAACGTCCTAACATGGAAGTTTGGTTCACTTTAAAATGTGACCTATGAATTATCATTCATACTATCAATCATACCGTCGTCGTCACATTGCTGTGATTCTCAGATGCACGTACAATTAATTAATAATCAAAATGTATAATTTGCATAATTTAAACAATAATTGATTTTAAAAAAAATTAACTGCTTGTTTGAGAATTGTTTTATCCTCTTAAAATTTACAAATATAAAAAGAAAAATGGTTACAGAACTTAATATAATAATATATAGGCATTAGCACAAAATTTTCAAAATGGGTGTACAGCATTATAAATACCACAGTTAGATAGCCCTTGAAAATTGCAATTCAGTGATGTCTCAACCAAGTCTGTACGTGAATTCTGAAAAAAGTTATGAATTTTTTTGAATTAATTTTTCATCATAATTATTTACATGGAACAATATAAAAATAATATAATATCTAATTTCAAACACGACAAATGATGTCATCACTCACTAAATGAAACCATGTCGCAAGAAATTTATAGCCTAACTTTAACTAAGCAAAATTTTCCAAGCATGCTAATCCCAGATGTCCAAGTACCTGGTATCAGAATAATCATTTGTGAAAGTAAAGATTAGTTCTCCGCTGTGCTATAAATATCACACTATTGACAATTTTAACTATCCAACGTCATGGATTCCTGTGTAACAGTAGTAACACCAATCAAAATAATGGCTGCCGTGACGTCACATCCGATAATCACTTGAGTTCAAATCTAGACACAGACGAACTTATGCATAATCTGTTTGTTTTCCAATTTACACTTTTTTACAATTTCTTATTATTTGTGGTGAGCGATCAGTATTTCTACCCGCTACACACAGAGCGAGGTGCGCGCACACATTAGAAATATTATTTCTAATCCTAACCTTACTCCAAGTACTTACCCGTAAGCTTACCAAATCACACAACAAAGGTCAGGTAACACCTCGAAACTAGAGCAAAGATCACAGCGGAGAACTATAATTTATTTCAGCCAAAGTAAAGAATAGTTCTCCACTGTGCTATAAATAGCATGCTGTTTACATTTTTAACTAGCTGACGTCATAGATCTCCCTAACACATCAATTATCCGTAGGGTTGAGAAACTGTAACAATGTGAATAAAACCAGACACTTACCTTAGTCAGCATTCTCTGCGGGATACATTTTTTAAATTACAGAAACAAACTCTATGAATATTCTCGTTATTCTATATAATAATAATCTACCCTAATTCTAAATACTGAACACTTATTCTACTCAACACTAACTCTAATGCAAGCGTTTTCAATTAATAATATATCATTCGACTTCACACGCTGTCTTCTCCATATATGAATTTATAACGAAAGTAAGATCACATGTAACAACATGGATGCCATAATTGTTTGATTCCGTCTGCTAATGTATACCACTGCGCATGTCCCTTAAATTATATCTTCCCGCTATTGTACATAATAATAATTTACTTTAATTCTAACAAGAGGTTAGAATTAACACTAGAAACTGATCCTAATCCTTAACCCCTAACCCCAGGCTGAATACTAACTCTAATGTAATCGTTTTAAATAAATATTAATTTTAAATACTACTTATATTCCAAACTAAATCATACAACAATACTAGCACTCTGCAAGGCAATCACAGCACAAAGGTTAGAAAACACATCGAAGCTAGAGCAAAGGTCACAGTGGAGAACTATACTTTACTTCAGCCATAATCATTATAATGTATTCACCCAGTTATGATTTGTGCAACAAATTAAAACATACAAATGTATGGTATTCCAGATCGATTGTCAGGTTCTACAAAAAATAGCCATCTTTTTTGCGCTCTTTCTCAAACTCCCATCAGATATCTCATGTAGCAGAATGTTCCTACTAGATTCAATTTCCAGCAAGTTGACGTAGTCCAAAAAACACAAAGACATGCATTGCGGTTTTGTTTAGACCAATGACTCGACACATCCGACTTCGGCATGGAATGCTATTGATAATGTATTGTGGAGCCTAATACAATTTCAACATACTAAATTATAGCCTACATTCTTATATATGGGAATGCCTCCAGTGCTGTGACGCTTGTTCCTAATCAAGAATCAAGCCTACATGTGTTGGTGGCTAGGTCTTAGGCTAAGACCGGCAATGTGTCAAACTTTCCATTATTCTAACAACTAGAGTTAACTACATGAGACCAAACTGCCATCACTGCATAAGCTTATCCATCCATTTAACATTAGTGAAAGTATTGAAAACATAATGTACATTTATTCAGTAGAATAATACATGTAACATTTTTTTTTAATACATGTAACACTTTGGGCAAAGTGTCGCAGACAAAAAAAAAGGTGATACAAACCATTATAACATTGAGGGAGATCGCCGCTAGGCTGGTAAAGCAGTGTGTAAACAAAGGGTTGGAAATCGATAGCATAAATATATTGACCTAGTTTCGAAACTTTATAATCTGGAAAAAAAAAGTCCACAAGTTCCGTTTTAAAGCTAATAATGTCTTTGTAAGGTTGGATAACCATTATAACCATATATATTGGTTTCTCCCAGCATTAGATCAGCATTGCCAACTTTCTCACGACAGTGACATTTTTGCATACTTTTTTAACGTGACGCTTTGCCCTAATAACGTTCGACAACTTGTTGGCCCCAAAATCAAAATTTTTTGGCAACTATCATAAATTCCAATGAAAAAATAAAATACCCTGACTAGATAGTGTGCTTAATTATTTAACACAACATATATTTCAGTTTAAACATTTTTTTAAAATCACCATGGTCATGACAGTTCACATAAGAGTGTGAGAATTTGCAAAAACATAGATTGCACATAGTGAAACATATTGCTCTGCGTTGTTGAAAAGGGACTCGTCCTTGACATCAAACTTCGCTGTGTTAACCTGTAGCAACCCATAGTCTACAAATGTCATCTAGCGATAGATGTTGACAAATGTCTACATCGAGGTAGTCATGGACAACAATCAGCCATGTTTATTACCCATCATGCTCTTATAGTAAGTGTGTGCTAGAGTGATTGTTCTTTAGTTTTCCGAAGCGATATAAATAGTCATAATTTATTTGACCTTTCTCGTTAGCATGCAGGCCTAGCATCTGTATCATCATTTTTCGCCATTCTTCATGGATTATGATTCAGAAAAAGACGAATTTGCTATAGATCAAACTATGGTGTTTGAGAAAGATGTGGCGCATCTGCTGTTTCGTCCACCATTGTGACTTTTAGGGGGGTTAAAAGGATTAGAATTAGTTTATAGATTATTTTGGGAGGGGGGAGAGGGGTTATAATCAGTGTTAATTCTCTAAGAATTCTTGTCTAAGGTGTGAATAGATATGATTGGTTTTTCAAGGGAAATCCGTAACGTTATATAGCCTAATGGTGGACGAAACAGCATTTTTACCAAAGATGTTTATATTTTAAATTCTATCTACACATGTGATTCAAAAATTGTCTTCTCTTTACAGTTTGCTTAGGTTTGATCAGAGTGAAACACAGATGTCAGGAGATATAAATGACCCCAGAATTACATCTGGGTCAGAGCAGGACTCTGATAGTGATGATGATGTCAAACTGTCAGCCACAGCTATTGCAGCACTGCAGGAGTTTTACATTGAACAGGGCATAGAAGAAGAACTACTCAATAAGGCTTATTCAGGACAATTGGATAGTTTTCAGCCAAGAGAAAACTGGGTGAGTGTAGTTACTATTTTGCTTGGAAGTTTTCATCTTCTACGTTCATTCTCAACCCCATGTAGATTAGCGGGGTGTAGTCCAGAGAATGGAACGTGTTGATATCATGAATCATATCAGATTGTTTAAACATGCCCCTGGATGCGGCAGGTCGACTTGCTCTGAATTATGAGTTCAGAAGATCTATAAAGATGGCTTCTAGAAAAAAATGTCACCTGATATATAGGCTATCACATCTGCACCCTTCGGCCTGACACAATCAATTTCAGCATGGCTTCTGGATCATTTTGACACTATGAGATGGGTTAGCCAACCCAAAATTTCCTTAGTTGCCTCTTATGATATGCATGACAGCAGGTAACATTGACACTATTCTGTGCTCCCCTTTTCAGGCCCTGGCGACAAAACAAGCTCATTCTTCTTCAGTGTTCATTCTCAAACTCCCGCTGGATATCTCTTGCAGCAGGACAATGAACCAGCTAGATTTTCAGCAGAATATAGCTCTAAGAATAGAGATTCATCCTATATAGGATCACTGTACTGTGACCCAAAAGCCACTATGAAATTGGATGTGTCAGGCCGAAAGGCAAAATATCACAGCTACGCTGTAAATTATGACAACACATTCCATTCTCCGGACTACTTATTGCTAATCTGCAGAAGTATGAGGATGAACGCAGAAGCTTGTTTTGTTTTATGTATTGAATGACTTGCATCACTGATTTTGGACCTCTGAAGAATGTAATTTGTTTGGTCCAACTCTTGATTGTTGGTTACCAGCAGTAGTGTAAAAAGGACTTAGTCTTTCTCATGTTCTGTTGAATTGAAATTATGGTTTTTAATCTATTTTGTCTGGGTTTTTTTCTTCTGTTAAATTCAAAATTGGGTACTATAATTGCAAAGCATACCCCCTATATTTTAGAGGGATGTGAACGAAACCAAGATTCAATGCACATGTTCATTGGTAGTGTATGATGGTTTCCGCATTGTTTTCATTTTATTGCACGGTCTAAGAAATTATGTCACTTGCAGAATGTTATTACTACTGCTAGATTTTAGGACCCTGGGAGGGAGGGGGCAGGGTTAGGTATAGTGTTTATAGTATTTACACATGATGAGGGAGACAAACAAGTATATTTTTGCTATGGTCATTTATTACTTCCCCTGACACAAATGAAAGTATTCCAAAACAATAAAAACTTTTACGGAGGCAAAATTCTTAAAAACTGAGCAGGAACTAGTAGGGAATATACTCTTGTGATTACTGTCCCCAAATTTGCGGTGATTTTATTACTGAATTTTAATCTATTTAATCTGTCTTTATCTTGCTCTGTTGAATTCAAATTTATTGTGGTTTTTAAAAATCTATTTTGTTTTTGTCTTTTTCTTGCTCTGTTGACTTAAAATTTGTTGTGATATTTTGTTTGCAGCAACTGAGCCAATTTTGGTATGATGCCAGAACAGCTGATGTATTGGCTAGAGAGGCTTTAGAAGTTGCTGGGGATAATGGCTGGTAAGTTTTCAGACTCTAAAGAAGTTTTTGTTATTATACAGTTGTCATCTGATAGGAAGAAATATATTTTATCATCATATGGTTGCAGATTTGTAAAAATCTGCTTTATATCTGATTAATAGCAGAACAGATTGAAATATCAAAGAATAAATGACCTCCAGAATGCAATATCAAAGTAGATAGGATCAGTCTGAAGCAAGTCAACATATTCAAATATTTAGGTACATTGATAACATCGGATGGAAGATGTACTAAATAAGTCAAAGAACTATCCAGGCAAAGACAACATTTCACAAGATGAAGACCATCCTATGTAATATATCTTTGTCAATTGAGGTGAAAGTTCATTGAAGCTATAAAGAATCAATTCTGATCTATGGAAGTGAATCTTGGACACTCATTCATCAGAACAGTGTTAAGTTATATTGAGGCAGCAGAGGTGTGGTTTTATAGAAGGTTAAGAACACTATGGACAGATAAAAAGTGTAATGAAGATATCCTTAAAGAAGTTAGTTCAAAAAGAGAACTGCTTACCCATATCAGACAAGAGACTGGAACACATTGTAACAACAGGCAAGTTGAAGAGCAAGAGGGGTAGGAGGAGGCTAAATGAGAAGATGTTTGACAACCTAACATTGTGGCATGGGAGAACATCAGTATCGGAAATGATTGACAGCACACGAAATAGAATGCTGTGGAAAGACATGATAACCAACACCACACAGCATGTACCATAAGAAAAAGAATAGCTAATGCCAAATAGAACAATGTTCTATTTAAAAAGCTAAGATATAGTTGTTGGTGTTTTTGTAGATGTTTATATCTGAGATGAATGTTGTTGGTGTTTTTGTAGATGTTTATATCTGAGATGAATAGTTGTTGGTGTTTTTTTAGATGTTTATATCTGAGATGAATAGTTGTTGGTGTTTTTTTAGATGTTTATATCTTAGATAGTTATTGAAAAAAAAATTACTGTATATTTCTTCGATAAGTGTTTAACAATTTATTGAACAAAACAGGTTAGAATATATTGCATTAGATAACAAGTAGAAAAACACAGTAAAAACTACTTAACAATTGACATCTCTGCAAATCTTAAAATATCCAACCTGCTTGTATTGGCGATCATGGATATCTACAACTCACTATCCCTATTATATGTTACCAAGAGCATAAGACCAATGTGTTTGTGCATGATAGAATTAATGTTTAGGGAGGTCAGCAAAAACCACTGTTAACAATCATGAAACTTTGTAAACTCTGGTAGTACGGGAACGTGATGAGACATTCATCAATGACAAAAAGATGTTATTCAATGAGGTGGCTAGAAGAAGACATGGCTGGATAATATGAAAGGCTGGACAGGCTGTGAAGTTTCCAAAGTCATCAGAATGGTAGAGGATAGAGATCTGTGGAGATCTTTCTACACCAAATGTCTCAAAGTAACACACCTATGCAACCCTCAGTGTGACAACCCAATGTGGCACTCCTACATGACACTCTGTGTGAGACCCCTACGTGACCCTTAGCATGACACCCCTACAACCCTGAGTTTATCTATTATATTATTATCATCCATAGTATCTTGTATTAGGATCAGTATTGAGCATAATGCTAAACTATGTGATGTTTACTCCCGTTCTGTTCTATCCACATAAGTCTTGGGATGTTTACTCCCATTCTGTTCTATCCACATAAGTCTTGGGATGTTTACTCCCGTTCTGTTCTATCCACATAAGTCGTGGGAGCAATTATGCTCATTTTAAGCAGCATTTATACAGGAATAACAATTGAATAATGCAAATTTTTTTCTATCAGAATTTCATTTTCTAATGACATTCAAACAAGTTCCTTTTGAGTTTTAATTCTATTTTGTGAAGTTATGTATCTTTGGTTGGTTGGTTAGTTGCTGATCCAGCGGTCCATGGGCTCATGCCCTTTGACCCATGATCTATCTTTGGTTGGTTGCTGATCCAGCGGTCCATGGGCTCATGCCCTTTGACCCATGATGTATCTTTCAAGAATGTTGTATTCTTCGTGTACATTCTGAATGCTTCTCTGGTCCTGGGCAAGCAGGCCTGCATTGGCCAGGAACATGTTCATACACGTTTTGATATTGTTGGTCAACCATCTTCTTGGTCTTCCTCTTCTCCTTCCTGGAGCTTTGCCTTCAAGAATAAGCCTTTCCGTGTCATTATGTCTCTTTAAATGTCCAAAAAACTGTAGCTTCTTAATTATGATTTTTTCAGCATTGCCTGCGTCAGCTCACCAACAGTTTACAAAAGAATCCGTGAACTAAAACCAAGTACAGTGGAAGTCAAGTGCTTTGAATATGATCAACGGTTTAAGATGTATGGTCAAGACTTTATCTTCTATGACTTCAATGATCCACTGAACCTCGATGTATCTCTCAAGAACCACTTTGACATTGTGGTAGCAGATCCTCCCTTCCTGTCAGAAGAGTGCCTAACGCAGACAGCCATTACTGTCAAGTTTTTGGCTATGGATAAAATCATCTTGTGCACAGGTAAAATTAGTTGTTTACTTCTGAGTCACTCCATTTTAACTCGTGTGGATGTCATCCATACATAATCATAAACATATATCTGCTGTCTTGTGTTTTATGATTCCAGCTGTTGTCAGTTTCATTTCATTGTTTTGTCTTCATTCACTCTCAAACTCCTGCAGATTACCAGGATGTAGTCCAGAGAATGCATTGTGTCATAGTTTACATCTTGTTTGCAATATCGTTACATTTCATCCTGACACATCCGACTGAAGCCCAGCTTCTGGGTCATTATGACCCTTTACAGGATGGTACAGTCAAGTCTACCCTCAAAAACATCTTGATCGTGTTTTACGACATGAGTGGAGGGTAAAAAAAAAATCACAGAAAACTGTATCAAGAAAATTTATCAAGAAAACCGGACTTGCTGTGTAAACATGTTAAAACTACAAATATGAAGCAGTCCACTTGTTATTGAATGGTTTGAAATAGAAAATATTCTAGTTGACTTGGCCGCTAGGTTGTAGGGTACCAGAACTTATTCTCTGGGAAGCCTGAGAAATGGCACCATTACTACTTTTCATATGCAAAGGTGATGCTAGTCAGGTGGTTTCTGGTCTGCCACAGACATTAGACAGTTGAACACCTATGGAAAACTGTGCACTATGACTTACCTGTACCTTTTTACCTTAACTAGTCAGTATACTGAAGTCTTGGATGTTATATTGAGCCAATCCTTCTTTATTGATGAGAGGCATGGACTGTAAACAAAAGTTCCTAAGATAAGCTGGAGGCAACTGAGATGTGGTTTTTAAGTAGAATGATGAAAATTCCATGGATAGCCAAGAAAACTACCGGGTAATGTAGTAGTTCTCAGATAGGCTGGAGTAAAACACGACAAATTATAGCAAAAATTAGAAGCAGACAATCTAGATTTTTAGTGCATGTGATGAGAAAAGTAAAACTTGAAAATTTAGTAACCACTGGAAAGATCAGGGAGAGAAGATACAGGAAGACAAAGAAATTTCTGGATGGGTTGTCACTGAGGCACAAAAAGTCGCCAACAGAACTTATTAACAACACAAGAGACAGTGAGTTGTGGAGAAGCATGATCTCCTACACCACTTGGCATGGCACTTGATTGATTGATACTGCAGTCTTGCAGGATATATTCTGCTGTCTATCCACATGATCACAGAGGTGATGGAACCAGTTTAAGCCAATCAATCTCATTGTTTGAACTGTCCTGGTATTGAACATAATCACTTATTCTGCTCTATCAAGATAATGATAGAGACAACATGTAGCTAGCTTTTTGAATTGTTGTGATGGACACCAACTCCTGAGGCGATATGTGGATATATGCTGTTGTTGGTTTATTTCAACTAATGAATGAGCAAATATAGCTTTTGCCACATTGAATTTTTTAATTTACTGGCACATCCTATTACCGATGTAGCAATTAACCAAGCATTACTGTATTACAGGGCTGTAATGATTTTCTAGACCACATAAATACATTCAGCAGGATGGAGAATTGCCTGCGGTGGTATTTTAATCCAGTACCTTGGCTGTCAAAGGTGTCCCTTCCTAGTCCCCAACTTTCCTTAGTCACCTCCTACCTGGAACGAAGACAGTGACCCTATTCTTTGAACCTTGAGCTAGAAGTCCAATTTTAGTTGCTATGTATGCTGGGAGCAAAATGGTACAGGGGTTCTATTAATCATAATTCCTGGAAATCTAAAAAAAAACTAAAATATATCATTCAATGGTTTCTATTTTCTGTCTCTAGGTGCTGTCATGGAAGCGCTAGCTGACAACCTTTTACAGGTGCAACCTTGTGAGTTTAAACCTACTCACCAGAAACGGCTGGAAAATGAATTCCTTTGTTTCTCAAACTATGAAAGTGAAAGACTGAATTCCCAGCACTGACCAAGCCTGGCTTTAAGTATGAATGTATTATTTTGTAATAAAGTTTGGAAAAAAAGTGTTAATATTTCTGAAGATTCCTAGATTATCATTTACCACTTATGTACTATTTTATTTTGCAGCGGGATAGACCCATCATATTATTCATTAAAGTTATCTTATGATTTGCAACTGTTAGTTTTTAAAAGTTTAGCTAAACATTTATTTGTTTCAATCAGAGATTAGCAACATTTTTAGATAGCGAGCCAGATTGAGCTTGTTTCATGTGGTATGGACCAAAGAACTTCTTTCTATAGTCCTTTACACCTCCAAGTAGTACTTTAACTATGGGGCCAGCATATATATTACTTTTAAATCAGACTGGTAGGTCAGAAAAAATGTTACCTGGTTGAATTTGGCCTGCTGGCTGTATTTTATCCACCACTAGTTTAGATATCCAAACTACATTACCTGAAACTCACATGTACATATCTGTTATACCTTCCTGTCTTTTACCAAACTGGTTCGGTAAATAAAGAAATGAAATATATTTTAAAATGGTGTCATTGTATTTTTAGTTGTACAAACATTGTTAACAAATTGCAAGTTAAATACAAGTTCCATTAAAAATGTTCATAAATAAGATTTTGTTCCTGTGCTTTGTTGAATTTTGTCACTTGTGTATTATGTGTGTTTGTCCAAACTCTTACCGGATCTTCACCATATTGTTCTGCACCAAACAAGACTTTGCAAAAGCACATCAATGCATTGATGTTAGCATGTCAGAAGTACAACATGAAAATTAATGTACAAAAAACAAGTTATGAAAATTATCAAGTCTTCAACACCAATGAATATAACAATAGATAACACCAAAGTGAAACAAACAAAGAATTTAAATATCTAGGAAGCATTTTTTCCAAAGATGGAAGACTAGGCAGAGAAATAGAAACAATGTGCCAGAAAGCAAAGTGACTTCTCAACTTTCACCATTACTTCTTCATCCAAAGATCAAGATAGAAATTAAAAAACAAATAATATCTACAATTTTTATACCAACACTGTGCTACCAATGTCAAACATTGTCTTTAACAGCTTCGCAGCAAAAAAAAAACGTCACATGTGAAATGAAGTGTCTGAGAAAAGCTGCTATGGTTACCAAACTAGATAAAATAAGAAATGAAGAAATTAGGAAAAGAGTTGGTATAATATCATGTATCGAACATATTAAGAGACAGCAAGTAATATGGTTCGGTCACCTTATGAGAATGAAGCCAAACCAAATACCGATAAGTGCATATAATACAAGAATATCCTGGCGTAAAGCCAAAGGTAGACCAAGAAAATGGTGGATAGAAACATCAAGGTAGCCTTGAACAAACATGGACTAAATGCAACCTCAGCGACACATCTGACCTTGGAACGACAGCTTAAGCTTCCACCTCTACGCTTAATGGCAAGTGTGAATGCAATCAACCATCATTCACCTGGGAATAGACCAAGCAAGCCTTTCAAATTCACACACAATTTCATGTCTTTTGATCAATGTGGTGGGGCAGCTAAGTCCACCCCTAAACCTCCTTAGTTGCCTACAACATGCATAATGGGTTACAGTGTTGATGTTCTCTTATCACTTTCCTGGCTACACACTGACATTGGATTCATTCACTAATTTTTTCTCATTATTTCCTGTACATCTGTTGTCGATAACTAAATGCTGCTGAGGTGCTATTCTTGACATTAAAAGTTGCGTGCAGGTCTTTTGAAGTTGACTTAGCTACCCACAATGATTTATTGACTCAGTGTTCTGCCAGTTTGTAAGGAAGAGCATTCAATGTGTTCTGCCAGTTTGTAAGGAAGAGCATTCAATGTGTTCTGCCAGTTTGTAAGGAAGAGCATTCAATGTGTTCTGCCAGTTTATAAGGAAGATAATTCAATGTGTTCTGCCAGTCTGTAAGGAAGAGAATTCAATGTGTTCTGCCAGTTTGTAAGGAAGAGAATTCAATGTGTTCTGCCAGTTTGTAAGGAAGAGAATAAAATGTGTTCTGCCAGTTTGTAAGGAAGAGAATTCAATGTGTTCTGCCAGTTTGTAAGGAAGAGCATTCAATGTGTTCTGCCAGTTTGTAAGGAAGAGAATTCAATGTGTTCTGCCAGTTTGTAAGGAAGAGAATTCAATGTGTTCTGCCAGTTTGTAAGGAAGAGAATTCAATGTGTTCTGCCAGTTTGTAAGGAAGAGCATTCAATGTGTTCTGCCAGTTTGTAAGGAAGAGCATTCAATGTGTTCTGCCAGTTTGTAAGGAAGAGAATTCAATGTGTTCTGCCAGTTTGTAAGGAAGAGCATTCAATGAGTTCTGCCAGTTTGTAAGGAAGAGCATTCAATGTGTTCTGCCAGTTTGTAAGGAAGAGAATTCAATGTGTTCTGCCAGTTTGTAAGGAAGAGCATTCAATGTGTTCTGCCAGTTTGTAAGGAAGAGCATTCAATGTGTTCTGCCAGTTTGTAAGGAAGAGCATTCAATGTGTTCTGCCAGTTTGTAAGGAAGAGCATTCAATGTGTTCTGCCAGTTTGTAAGGAAGAGCATTCAATGTGTTCTGCCAGTTTGTAAGGAAGAGAATTCAATGTGTTCTGCCAGTTTGTAAGGAAGAGCATTCAATGTGTTCTGCCAGTTTGTAAGGAAGAGAATTCAATGTGTTCTGCCAGTTTGTAAGGATAGAATTCAATGTGTTCTGCCAGTTTGTAAGGAAGAGCATTCAATGTGTTCTGCCAGTTTGTAAGGAAGAGCATTCAATGTGTTCTGCCAGTTTGTAAGGAAGAGCATTCAATATGGTGTTCTGCTGTTTAAATTGTGATGAGAGCAGTGTAGACATATGAGTAGTTGCTGGTGGCTGATGCAGCTTAAATGATTTGACTCTGTCCTGCTCAAAACTCTATACATCTCTATTTGTATGTCTCTCTGGCCTCGATCTATCTCTAAATAGGTAGCAGTGTTACCCATTATGAACACAATTATGTTACCAATCATAAACTTCAGTTTATATAAAGCTTGAGCCCTGGTGCCGTACTTCCTGGTCATTGGATGAACCACTGGAGAAATGTTTATTTGAAGCCACTGAGTGGATTCAAATGCTGGTTAGAATGACTTAACATTAGACTGCATGTCTCCCATTAATAAATAATACACCCATAACCCGGCAGGGTGGTAAGAGTACATTGGATGCGTAAAAGTAGTTCTAAAGCGATTTCTTTCATCAGCGATGCCAATGAGTGGATAAATTTTGATCTGTCCTGCCTTTGTCGTCCAATGATTTTTTTTGTCTCCTCTGCTTCTTCTATCCTCAACAATACCATACAATATAATAGGTAGTAAATGGCTGATGTTCAGTCGTTTTCCTTTTCATGCCTGGGCATGTAGATGTTAGTGGAAGTCTGAAAGAGTAGACAGACTTACCAACTCTGCCATAGTGAGAAATGGTAGCTCGATTAACTGTGCTGATATTCTGAATGCCATTAAAGAGATAAAGCAATTGACTGATGCAGGGTGTTATTATTGTTCTTTAGAATAGTCCTACAAACATATCACAAATGATATCACTCATCTTGGCTGATACAAATGATCATTTTGTGTCATTATCCAATAAAATCACTGAAGATTTAAAGTCCAGCCAAGATCAGTGACTGAGATCTGCCCATAGCACTATCCTGGAGCTAATCTGGCCTGAGAGTGTGGAGTTATCAAAAGCAAGAGGCATATAGAAATCAAGAGAAGTGTTGTCAACCAACAAAACAAGATAATTACAATATGGTGGAGAATATACTGAACAGGAGACTAGGCAACTATAGTCTTACCTATAATGCTTCTTCATCAAGCATTCTCAAACTCCTGCAAATTATTAGAATGTAACCTGAGAATGAAATGCAGTGACACCTTATGTCAAACCCATAAACGTTCTTTCATGGGGTTGCCACTCGGGGAACATCACTTACGTCAAACCCATGCACGTTCTTTCATGGGGTTGTCACTAGGAGAACATCACTTAACATCAAACCCATAAACGTTCTTTCATCGTTCCAAATTGCCTAGCAACTCATACACGAGATTTTCCGTACTTGACTAACCGCATCTCCAAAAAAAATGCCATTTTGTCAAGACATTCAAACTGTGCACTCAAGTCGCTGAGAACAGATCAATTCAGACAAAGACTATTACAACGAACATCCCGTACAAGTATTGAAGTATCCTCAGTAACAACAAACATATCTTCTTCTTCAGCGTTCATTCTCAAACTCCCACTGGTTATCTCTTGTATCAGGACCATGGTCCTAATAGATTTCCAGAAGGATGTAGTCCAGAGAATGGAAATGCGTTTTGTCGCCGTTTATTTGCGCCAATGGCCTGACACATCCGTCTTCGGCAGGATATAACATAAATTTGCTATTTGGTGCCGTTGAACGGACTGGTTCAATTCCCGTTAGACTCATATTTTTTAATTTATTCTCTGGCTTCCTTCTTGAATTTACTTGTATATTAGCAATTATTTGAAGCAAAATTGTACTGTCTATATATGTTATCCATGTTTACAAGAAGACATATCGGCCCTTGTAGAACTAATACGGATATTATATGTTATATGTTTGTTGTTACTGAAAATATTTCAAACCTGTACGGGATGTTCATTGTTGTTGTAATAGTAATTGTCTCGATTGGTCCTTTCTCAGTGACTTGAGTATACAGTTTGAATGTCTTAACAAAATGGCATCTTTTTTTGGAGATGCGGTTAGTCAAGTACGGAAAATATCGTGTACGAGAGTTGCTAGGCAATTTGGTGCCGTTGAACGGACTGGTTCAGTTCAAGTTAGACTCAATAATTTTTATTGTCAGCAATAGAAATGTAACAAAACACTATTTTTGAGATTTGATACAGAACACATCATAAATGTGTGTAAGAAAATGAAGGGAATTCTACAACATGTTAGACGGATGAAATATACTTTAGAATTATCAGTTTTCTTTGAGCAGGAATATATGAATTGGTTAGGATCGTCATCTTGTGGTCTCAAACTCCTGCCTGCTGTCATGCAAAGTTCTGTCCAAAATGTCTCCAATTTTAGCTGATATACTTTCAGCCAGAAAAAAATATCTTCTATGTTAGCCTTTCAATATGCCTGAAAACTTTCCATTTTTGTTTACTGATAGTAGTTGATGATTATAGTAGTCGAATCCCTTTATATCGCATCCTTTCATATCACAATTCCTAATTTAACAAGACTTTTCAAAATCTGTAATTATATGTATTCTTATATTGTTTATACTGTATATATCAAATTTCTGTGATTACATACATACTTTGTCTGTCCGTGTCAAATTACTATTATGTGATTTGAATGTACTTAGAAGCTAATTGCATTATAGTCAATATAACAGAGTATAGTCCATTGAACAGAGCATATTGAATTATGATTACGGCTAGCAGCAATATCTGCATCTTGTAGCCAAGTATATCTTATTCCAGCACTGCATTTTGGTTCACTTCTGACTTCCTACATGATGGAGTAGTCATCTCTACTCAACCATCATTAGCTGTCTTGTATCTTCTTGTTCACAGCTAAACATGTCTACACAACAAGTTCGGTTTTCTTGATAAATGCTGCTGTATTTGAAAGCTCCTCAAGTGTCCCATACATTTTACTACTGTCTTGTATCTTCTCATTCGTAGTTTGACAAGTCTACCTAGCAAGTCTCGGTTTTCATAATAACTGCTGCAGTAGTTCTTCTTCAGTGTTCATTCTCAAACTCCTGCTTGATCTGTTTTGTAGCAGGGCAATGGTCCTACTAGATTTCCAGCGGAATGTAGTCCAGATAATGGAAATGCGTTGTGTCACTGTTTTATTTGCGCCAATGGCCCGATACATCTGTCTTCGGCAGAACTGTAGTATTTGAAATCTCCTCAGTGCTTCCATAAGCTTTCTGTGGATATCCATCTCTGTTGGCCAGTGTTCTTCCCGTAAACTGGTTTAGTGTATTGCAGGATATGTTCAGCAGTCTGTGTTGCCTGACCACATGGACACAGAGGTGATGGGGGCCAGTTTTAGTCTATTTAATTGGCTATTTCGTCTGTTATGTCCTGTTCTGAAGCAGAAGATAATAACCTGCTCAGCTCTGTTGAGATAGTAATAATTGTCTTTTGGGTGGTCGACTTTCCTGATTGCTTTGAAGAGGGTCCTCTTTTCTTGGTAGGCAATTTCTTGGTATTTTTATTCCTGTGTTGCTCAATCCTTTGTCAACCTATCTGCCTCTTCATTTATGGTATGCCACAGTGGGATGGTATCCACTGTAGTACTTCCCTTTTTTGGATGCTCACTTCTCGTATGGCTTCCTTCAGTTCTGGCAGTTTATCACTGTCAATGGCTTGTAGGAAAGACATAGCATCAACTGTCGTATATGACGTGTAACGTATCTCACAAAGTTCATATTCCTTGCTCCCCTTGTATGTTCTAACAGGTTATGGGAGATTGAGAATTAGATAATATCACATATTCTGTAGTTCCTAGTACACAAAATACATCATCATCAGGTGCCACCTCTTCATTGAAGGTTCTCTGCAACAGACCTACAACATCTTTTCTCTCTTATTTGATGCACTCTGCTCAACTACAACCTGTCCATCTTATGATGTTTCCCTCCCACTTGTACCTCTGCCTACTTCTTGATTAGCCCCTCGACCTTCAAGTGTCTTCAACAAGGTGTCATGTCTTTTAATGTATCCAAAATATTATATTTTGTTATTTCTTTTAAATATTCTTTTTTTCATAAGAAGTGTAGTGAGAACCTCTCTTTGTTTTCTCCTATGAAATTCTCCCCATTATTCTATACTCTTCAAACAATAAACTCAACATTATTGCAGTGCTGATGGACATTAAATTTCAAACGTGTACAAAAATTTTATTTTACGAAATTAATGTTTCAACTGTGACATGAAGAACCTTTCAGACATTAACAATGAAATAATGTTAATAAAAGTTGGTTTGGGCTTTTATTCTGTATGACTGAAGCCTCTGTTTCAGTAAGTTGTCTGGCTTCAGAGAATGACATCTCTATGAAATGGATCTGTTGTGAGATGATGCTCACTCTTCCCGCAGTGCAAGAGACAACTGTCTGAGATTGGCTGGAGCCATGTCTCGCTGGCAGAGTCGTCTGTCGAGTTCATCCCATTAGTGTTCTATGTGGGTTCATGTCTGATGGCTTGCCATGGAATGGTCTGGATATTGTTCTCAGCGAGAAACTAGGTGGTGAGTTGTGCCATGAGGTCAAGCATTATCCTGCTGAAAAATCAATCCTCGTTGCTATTTCGTCCACTGCAGTCAGTTTTGGCGAATAAGATGTTTTTTTGTGTGTTGACATTGTTGACAATAACCTGCCAGTGACCGATGAAAATTAGTTGTGCGATAGAATCGGATGCTAGCGTCTGACGTAGATTGCGGGGAAAACCCATAGTTCCGAGAAAAAAAACAGCTGCGAATCTTTGCCCCGTGCGCATTCCTGTCCCACGCTATCCATATTGATGCCTGAATAAAACTTGGTACGGGTATAGTATGCATGCGTTTATTTTGTACTAGTGTACAAAAGAAATCGAATGCCAAATAAGAATTGATCCCAATCCTTCCAGCTGACGAGGATTCGTCTCGGAACTTGTGTCAGCATATTTACGACATGCATATGGTGTTCCATATTTTAATACGGAGGAAGGAGCTACAGCAACATGTCTAAATGTTTAATAAGAAAAAATAGATGGAATCATGAGTGAATAATATTCTTGAGAGCTTCAATTCTTCTCCGAAGTAAGAGTTCAATTTTTCTCTAAGATGGGAACCTATTCTACATTTTTAGTAGATCATCAAACGTGTTTGTGACGAGATAAATTGATAATTAGCAAACGTGTGTGACGAGATAAATTTATCTCCAAACATTTACAGGTGTATACGCATGCTACTACTATCACAACTTTATGTCAATCGTTACATATGTTTCTGTGAATATCTTACAAAGGTTGGAGGATCTCCCTGGCGTAGTGGTTCGCCTTGTGTTCAGGAGGTCACGGGTTCGAATCCGGCTCGTGTCGTCTTGTTTATAAGGTGGATTTTTTCGGACATCTCTGTGGATTATCACTTGAAGCTACGGAGTTACGTGCTATGAGTGGTGCTCTCGGCAGGCGGCGTGCCGTTTCGTTGAGAGGGACGGAGTACATATGGGAAACCGAGTACAGTGAAGTCAATCTTCTACGGCTTTAAAACCCTTTATCTTACAAAAGGTCTGTTACACAAGCAATGTAGCTGCGGCAAGGATTCACATTATTAGCTAATTTATCTTCAAGTAATGTAATGTCAATTGCAGAAATATTTTCAACATTGATGGCACTATTTGATTAAAACAGTAGCTTATCAAACAATAACTTAATGTAGCTTAACAAATACTATTTAATGTAGTTTATCAAACAATAACTTAACGTAGCTTATCAAACAATAACTTAATGTAGCTTATCAAACAATATCTTAACGTAGCTTATCAAACAATAACTTAATGTAGCTTATCAAACAATATCTTAACGTAGCTTATCAAACAATAACTTAATGTAGCTTATCAAATAATAACTTAATGTAGCTTATCAAACAATATCTTAACGTAGCTTATCAAACAATAACTTAATGTAGCTTATCAAACAATATCTTAATGTAGCTTATCAAACAATATCTTAACGTAGCTTATCAAACAATAACTTAATATCTAAACTTCGAAATGTTCCTCTATCAAAGATAACGTGAACATAACGCTAATATCTTCAAGTGTTTTGTTGTCTCTGACAGAACAAAGTAATTAGTATATGTATCTAGTTTGAATTTCTCTCTCCCGATTCGCCACCTCACTTATTAATCCAGTTCAAGACCTCAATTCGTAGGTCAAATTTGGATTCTGACTTTATGACGACCCATGGCGTCAGTGATAAGTGCATGTATATCAACAAAGTTCATTCTTGAACAAACAACAAATTCTTATGTCCGTGTACTTGAATGTTTTGTTGATAGCCACATAAATAACAAAGTTACCAATACTGTTAATACACATTACGAAAGCTATTACTAACGGTAGTAAAACTGGTACCAGAAGATTGTTCTCTAGACTAGGGATCCTGCTTACATAAATAATGAAAAAACTAAATCCACTACATAAAATATACAGAATACAAACACTGAGTAAAGTTTTTGTTGTTTTTGATATTATTTTATGGGATGCCATTCTTGTAGGAGGATTGACTACCTCAGAAATTAGTCGTCTGCGCTTATTTGTAATTAAACGAACCTTGACTCCGATCAGAGCAGAACCAACAGACACTAGAATAATGGGTACTACTCCTGTCATATAATTTATAATATCTTCAATTATATCAAATAATCCGCTCTTGACGTCATGTTTGTACCGTTCAGTTTTAAAAAATACACCCACAATTTCGCCGCCTATGAAAATTTGCTTAAACTCAGTGCAAAGTACATTCTTATAAATAAAAAATACTATAATTAAAATGATAAAACAAAAGATCACAGCCATTAAACGCAGGGGCGTGACGATCATGTGAACTTTGAATGGAATAAATATTGCTAACAAACGTTCTCCAGTTATCAATACAGGAATCAGTACTGATAAATATATTCCTAGATAATTAATAAATAAAAACAACCTGTACAATATATAAAACATATAATTAACAGTTTCAGAGAACATGAAGCATCTGTTTATATTTGCAAAAAGGATATGTTGAGGAAAGTTATTAAGACCAGCCATAAATAAAACATCAGAAATAGCCAAAGCTAGTAGCAGTATGTTTGAAGATTTCTTGAATCCCTGTCTAGTCAATGCTACAATACTGATCGAGTTACCGGATATTCCCACAAAAGTTACCAACGGATAAATTCCGTAGTTAAATATACATTCTATTGTTCTTATTTGTTCGAACACTTCAGATAAGGAAAAGCTGTATAAAACTGCAGCTGTGGTCAACATGGTCGTATTCGTCAACATCTTTATTTGTTTTCCTTGTTTGAGACATAAAGTTTATATAACATATATCTTCTGCTCTATGTGCTATAAATATTTATATAGTTTCTTCATTTCTTCGTGATCTAGTTTAGATCAAAGAATAACGTTTCACGTCTGTCTGATAATTGCAAGATGATAACATTTATCACGTTCTGTGTTATCTGAATTTATCATCACTCACGAAACTTGCAGACATCAAGACAAGAACACAACACACGATATTATTAATAGCAACAATAGACAATGTAATCCACGAGATAAGATCAAATATAGATTCTACAAAATTAGATTGTACAAGTTCACTGAAAGACATTTCTAGAAACATCGACATACAATTGATTCACTTAACAAATAATGCAAGTTAGATGTAAGAAATATAATTTACTTTTATTCATGAATAACTGTTTCTACAGTATTAGTCCGTCAAATCCCAGCTGATAACCCTGCTTATTGACGGTGATTGAACTGAATACTTCCACGCTTCTTTGATGAATATTGTGAGTTGTCGTTGTAAAGTCTAGTTATTTTTCTCATACAAACATGTCAACTTTGGTAAGTTCGTAATGGTAAGAAATTTGATCTCATTAGAAACAAACAATGACCTGATTGTCAAAATATTGGATGAAAAGTGCGAGAAAAATCCCCAAATAACATCATCAGAGACAAAATGTATTATGGCAACGATGTAATATTAATCACGTTTTATCAAGGGTTAACTGGGAACAACAAATGTTGACTATCTTGGATGATGAAATGTGAAGCGTTTAATTATTAAAAGAAATTATTCACACTAGAAAACATCCAAGAAAGTGTCCCTGTAACACTTTAATATTATCAAAGACACTGTCTATTAGTCCATTATCTATTATCGTGAAGACGAAATATTAAAAACGACTAACCAGTAAACAATTGTGGAATAACGATTTTTCACCATCTTGGTTGACGAAGGATGAAAGGAAGTTAACCATGAAATTATCAAGTTGATCAAGAACAATGTGTTGTCTGTGTGAAGTAACGAGAAAATCCTTGTAATATTTGCAAATTCTGTTTCTACACCAAAGAGACTATACAGATTTGGAAACGTTAAGTTATTGTTATCAATGGATTCTTCTTCCTACAAGCTGACGTGGATTGTGAAGAAAGTTCACATGATGTGATAATTTACGTTAATTGGCAAATTGGTCAAAACTTTATCATCACAGTTGTTTATTGACACATATTGTGAATATAACTTCACATATGATCATATTGATTTCTGTTGTGGCTGAGGCGAGACTACAACCAACATTACTGTGACACCGGCACGACAAGACTACATGAAATCTTCACCACTGTTACTGCTGGTTGCTGCAACTGTTGTTTTTTGTTTGCCTCAAACTTAGAAATAATATTCAACTTTCAACTAGAAATATAAAATATATTCATTTTGTAAATGTTCTATACGAATGATTTGTTGTCAGCACATGTCAATGTCATATTCTCTTAGGATTGATGTCATATATCTTTAGTAAACCACCCCCTCACCTCCACCACACCCCCCACCCCTCCCTACATACTTGGCACGGACTAAACGTCACTCAATAACTGGTACATTTCTGGATACGATAACGGTTAGATAAATTATTTGCCATTTAGAGAAAGAAATATATTATTTGTTATACTTTTAGTTGTTACCTAACAAGGAAAAGGACACAGGTAATCCTACAATGTTTGCATGTAATATTTAGAAGTATTTCATACCAAACAGAAAAGTGTTGCGATATTGTTTGACTTAGAAAAATACTTTATCTTGAAATCTCGACACTAGCACTTTCTTTAGTATACTGGGGAGACAGTAATTGAACTGTGGCATCATGGAATTTACCGAAACATTAAAGTCGAAGACATAAATATCTGACCATAGGGCCTATACGTACATGTCCGTATCTTCTTCTTCCGCGTTCATTCTCAAACTCCAGCTGGAACTCTCTTGTAGCAGGACCTGGTCCTATTAGATTTCTAGCAGGATGTAGTCCAGAGATGGAAATGCGTTGTATCGTCGTTTTATCTGCACCAATGGTCCGACACATCCGTCTTCGGCGGAATGTCCGTATCTGTGATCCATTATATATTAGACATATTCAATCGTGATTCGAATTAGATAATGCGTATAGTTTAAATTACAAACAAGTTAAAAATGAGAATTATAAAATGCTACATCTATTCCATATTAATGTATGGCTCAGAAACATGGACACTAAATAAACAATTAGAAGACAAAATTGATGCCTTTGAGATGTGGGTATATAGAAGAATAGGGAGAACATCATGGAAAGAGAAGAAAACAAATAAAGAGGTGCTAAAAACACTTAATATGAAGAAAGAACTACTAAGAGAAATAAAGATCAGGCAAATAAAATACTTTGGACACATTAAAAGACATGACACCCTATTGAAGACCTTACTTGAGGGTAAAGTCAAAGGGAAGCGAGCAAGAGGTAGGCAGAGATACAAGTGGGAGAGTAACATTACACGATGGACAGGTTACAGTCTAGCAGAGTGCACCACCAAGACAAGAGACAGGAGATGTTGGAGCAACGTTGCAGCCAACCTTCGTTGCGGAGACGGCACTTGATGATGATGATGATAGTTTAAATATGCACCACTGGACTCATATCTTGAAAATATATACATGTTACAGTAGGCAAGAGAAAACTCTCTAGACAATAGTAAATGTTGATATTAAAATGTGACATGTCACAGATTGTAGTAAATTTTATTTTAAACAGTCTAGTCAGTAGCAGATAGAGATAAGAATAGATTCAGATCGATAAAATAGTCTAGTCAGTAGTAAATAGATAGTCAGACTAACAGATTCAGATGGATAAAATCATGTTACA
Organism: Meghimatium bilineatum; assembly: GCA_034231615.1. Taxonomy (NCBI): domain Eukaryota; kingdom Metazoa; phylum Mollusca; class Gastropoda; order Stylommatophora; family Philomycidae; genus Meghimatium; species Meghimatium bilineatum. Next base: position 61,904,678 of record CM067311.1, on the reverse strand, counting down.
GTTACAGTTTCAGTCAGACATAATTATTGTGTGCAGGGAATGTAGAAATTGGAAGAATAAAAGATCAGATGTTGAAATTAATCGAATGATTGTTTATAGCACCGACAATGACCAGTTACTATTTATATACACGTGTTAACCCCTCTGTGTCGGAAGCTTCATCTTCAATTATTACCAAATGTAGAGAGTGGAAATATTATGTGTATAGAATAAAGTTCGATAAACAACCTTCAGAATAAGTATCAGTTAATCGCTTGTAATTCGAGGGGATCCAAACAACAACTTTAGTAACTATATGTATGTGTACTTGTGTCGCAGGTAGAAATCTAAATGTGGCTGTGTACCTGTGTCGCAGGTATAAATCAAAATGTGGCTGTGTACCTGTGTCGCAGGTAGAAATATAAATGTGGCTGTGTACCTGTGTCGCAGGCAGAAATCTAGATGTGGCTGTGTACCTGTGTCGCAGGCAGAAATCTAGATGTGGCTGTGTACCTGTGTCGCAGGCAGAAATCTAGATGTGGCTGTGTACCTGTGTCGCAGGCAGAAATCTAGATGTGGCTGTGTACCTGTGTCGCAGGTAGAAATCTAGATGCAACTTCATATCTAGTGTAAATAGTAGAGATGTCGTGGCGAACAACTGGATATAAATTACAACGATGTCCAGTATGAGGATGTAGACTTGTACCGCTACCTGTAATGTGGTCAGTTCATGACTTTCTGAGACATTATTTACAATGTTAATGTTTATGTCTGACTCTGATTTCATGATTTTTAATATTCACAACCATCCTTATTGCTATCACTGGATAGCATATCTACATCTCTAATTATGTCTTTTAGTTGTTTGTTCATTATTCTGAGCCACACATTTATATAGAATAGATGTATTTTATAATTCTCATTTTCAATTTGTGATTCGTTTAGATATTAGTATCTTTCTTATCCGCGTGTTGCCAGGGCCCGTAAGGGGAGCAAAGAATAGCAACACTGTTTACCTTCCATGCATGTTGTAAGAGGTGACTAAGGAGGTTGTGGGATGGAGTTAGTTGTCCCATCCCATATATGGTCAGTGACCCAAAGCCATGCTGAAGTCGAATGTGTCAGGTCGAAAGGCACAGATACCGCAGCAATGCTGTAAACCATGACACAACGCATTCCGTTCTCCGGACTACATCCTGCTGATCTGCAGGAGTTTGAGAATGAATGCAGAAGAAGAAGTATCTTTCTCATGCCATTGAAGGTATGTTTAGCCATTCCTATTCTCATTGAAGCCACTGTTTCACATTTACCAACCCTTGAATTGTGCATACAAAATACAGCTAAAAATTAGAATTATAAAATGCTAATATATATTAATTTGTGGATCAGAAACATGGACAATTAAACAATTAGAAGCAGAATTGATGTCTTTGAGATATGGATAAATAGAAGAATAGGGAGAACATCATGGAAAGAGAAGAAAACAAACAAAGATGTTCTATCAACACTTCATATGAAGAATGTGATTATTAAAGGAAATTAAAATTAAGTAAATAAAATATTTTGGACATATTAAAAGACCTTATACTTTTTTGAAGACCTTACTTAGAGTAAAGTTGAGGAGAGGCGAGCAAGATGTAGGCAGAGATATAAGTGGGAGAGTAACATCATGAGATGGACATGTTACAGTCTAGCAAAGTGCACCACCAAGACAAGAGACGGGATGCTGGAGGTTTGTTGTAGCCAACCTTCGTTGCGAGGACGGCACTTCATGATGTACAAGATACAAACTATGGTCTACTTGTTGCAGCATCTCTTCATGTATTTTTATGTTTAGCATTTGTTCCTCTTTGATTTTCCTAAATTCATGTTTTTATTTGTTTTCTGGATGTTAATATACAACATACAAGGCATGGGCTATGTTTTAACTTTATTTACAATATATTACAGTCTCGTCCTTGACATTTGCTACCTGAAAGAGCAGTGACACACAGAATTGTTACAACTCAAAACTTGTTAGCATTTATACATTTTTTAATGAGTTTAATCAAACATTTCTATTCAATTACTAATACATTATAAATAATAATATAATTCACAGGGATTGTCAAATATCATGTGAAAATTCATGATTATGACACAATCATTCACAGGGATTGTCAAATATCACGTGAAAATTCATGATTATGACACAGACAATCATTCACAGGGATTGTACTCACAGCATATAATACTATTATGATTATGGCAAAGGAAATTACTCATAGAAATTGTAGGCACTTGTACAACTTTTCATGTACATAACAACCAATCACAGAGAATGTAGGCACAGAATGTAATTTTCATAATTATGGTAAAGATAATCACAAGGGTTGTAGAAGCAACATGCAAAACGTTTCTTTGCCTTCCTCTGTCTATTCTCCCTTTGATTTTTCCAGTGGTTACTAAATGTTCAAGTTTTGCTTTTCATCATCATATGCCCTAAAGTTTTTACAGACATAAGTCGATAGATTGGAAAAAGTCCAAAATGAGGCAATGTGAGTGGTACTGGGGTGTACTAGGGATACACCCATTTCTGCTACATCAGGTAGCACAGGGTAGGTCATACCTTAAAATGAAAGAATACAGCCACCACCCACTACACCAACGTCTAGATGAGTCAAAGGGAAAACGAATCAAGCGTGTCAGATCATGGATGGCAGAGGCTGAAGACACACATTTCGAAGAGTATATGAATTTGAAGAAATAGGAAAGGGCAGTGAATGGGTGGAGGTAGACACTGGGAAGAAATCACTGACTAAAGTAATAATATAACTACACAAAGTGTGTCGAAAATGGACAGGTGTCAGGGCCCTTGATACAGTGCATGAACTCGGCCAGCTACACTCGAAACAACAAGACATAATTATATACAAAGATGGCTCAGTTAACTGAAACACAAATAAAAGCTGTTAGGGTTTTGTTGACTACACAAATGGCGTGAAGTTGGTTGAAAAATCTTCAGCATATTCCATTGTCACATCAAGCATGAGGATGGAGATAGAGGGAGTTACAGCAGCTCTTAATTGGTTGATAACTGATACATCAACACACTCGGTAATACTCACAGACTCTCAAATCATGCTGCGCAAGATAGAAAAGTACATGCTGCGAAAAGAATGTGGGACTTATGAACAACTCAATTATCCATAGCATTACATGGATATACTGCTCTGCTCATGCTGGGGTCAGAGGAAAATAAAGAGCCAATTTATTGGCAAGCAATGCAGTGATAGAGGGCGCAATGCTGAGAGTTTATACAGCTTATTCACACACACCTTCCACAGCTAGTCATGGGATGATGGACTGTCTACCAATGGACCACAATGTGGATACAAGAGATAGATGCTGCAAACCGGGAATTATTGGATAGCAAACAGTTTCGGTGGTAGAGATCAAGTGTGGATAGAGCACTCTAGCCCAGTAAGTCTTGAGGCAAATAGTAGCCAGCTGAATGGACATGGTTCAAATCTCATCTACTGTCTTCTGATGTGTATCTATAATTCCTTGATGTTTTCTATTTATATAATTCGTGTAATCTATATATGAGTAAAACACCCAAAAAAGAAAGCAGTCTAAGTCCACCAAAGTCAGAGCAGCACATTCTTTGTGGCATGAAGGAATTGTATGCTCACAATTCGCTTTGCAAACTGAGTAACATGGAGAGCATCAGAAATATGAACTATTATTAACAGAAACATTGCAATAGCTCTACAGAGGAGTATATGAACAAAAGTTAATCCAGTCCATGTATAGACACAATACAATTGAAGTTCAGAACAGCTAAAATGAAATCTAAATACTTCCATGTAGTCTTAACAAATTGGAATTTTGTGTAGTTTAACAGAATATTAAAAAGTTAAACACAGTGAGTTAAAACATAAATTCCTGTGAAGTGTTGATATTCCCTGAACTAAACTGGTATTGATTGACTTCTGGATTGTTCTTTGGTGCCAAGTCCTTATCATCTTCCTGAAGAAATTAATCTCAAATAAGAAACACATAAATTTGTTCATATGAAATATTTTTAGATATATAAAAAGTAGTATTGAATGTAGGAAAATTCTAAAATTTAAAAATGGGTGTGTTATCCTAAAATAAAACCAAACTTTGAAAAAATGTCTTTACAGGTTTACATAGAATAAGTTATTGGTAAAGGTCAGATGACATAGTATTTTTCTGTGGTTGTTTTTAAAAAAAATGTGTGCAGAACACAAATTGCACAATGCAAAGTATTCAAGAAAAACCTGGCTTACTAATACCGCGGAATTCCACTTATAACAACTTGGTCCAGACAGACAAAATATGTATGTAATAACAAGAAATTCCCTATAGACAGTACAAACAATATTGAAAAATATAATTCAGGATTTTGAATCCATTTTATAATCTATTGATTATAAAAGAATGCGCTATACGGGATTCTACTGTACTTGAATATGTAAGAGGTGATCTTGATCCCTAATTATGTTGGCTGATGTAAACCGTATCTATTTTGATTACTTCAACAGATCCCACTAAGTAGAAGACTTCCACCAAGAGTTCTAAGTCTCCTATGTATGAAATGGAACTCTAGAGAAACCACCTCACTGCACATAAGAAACAAGAACTAATATGTCATATTTACTGGGAATAGAGAAGAAATGAAAATTTCAACAATTATCCTCAAATGTCTCATTTCTGAAGTTCTGCCCATGTATTAATTGGTTCAAAGAGCACCAAAGATTTGTACAGTCAAATCCTATTATAACAACGTGGCCCAGACTGACAAAATATGTATGTAATAACAGAGATTTGCTATATACAGAACACACAATGTAGAATAAATATTATTGGGGATTTTGAACAGTGTTGTTATATAGGCAAATATGTTCTAAACTTATGGGATACAGAGGGATAGCACTGTATTACTATTACCTGTCATGCATGTTGTGAGAAATAACTAAGGAAAGTGTAATGTGAAGTTGGCTAAACCATAAACTGATGTGCTGCGCTGGAAAGTGTAATATTTCAGCTTAGCTGTAAACTGGAAATATGCTTATGTTCAAATCCACAACTGAGTGATTATAGTAGAGCAATAGACTCTTGAGTATAGGGATTCTTCAATAGGCATTGCATCACAAGTACAGTTGAGGAGGAAATAGCAGAAGAAAAAGAAAATCATGGGCAGACAATATCAAAGACTGGATGGTTCAAAATTTTTCCACATTCATCTGCATCGCTGGGGATAGAAATTGCTGTAAGACTGTGTTGATGCATCCAATGTAGTACCCCTACGACTGTGAAAAGTTTGAGTTTATGAATGGAATGAAAACAGTGAATTGCTTTAAGCTGAAAGTTGAAGACTCCCATGAAAGAAAGGACTGAGAAACCACCACACAACACATAGGAAATAACAGCAATCATTTGTATATTTCTAGGGATCTATAAACAATATACTTCATATACTTCCAACTATTTAAGTTGTTTTAACTTCACTTTTTGGTAGATGTCCTCATTTAGTTGCAAAGCTAGTGTTATCTTCCTTTCAAACGCAGGAAGATCACACTTAAATGTGTTATTGACAGCAAAAATAAAGTTACCACCACAGAGGCACTAGATACACTATTGACATGTAAGCAATATGAAGTTCAAGGTGACAATGATGTATGTGGAAACATGAAGTCATGGAAGTGGGTTTTGTTGAAAATTGGATGGGATATGATAACAGATATAATAAATTATTACCCAATACAACATGGATAACAATACAATAAGGACCACACTAAAACAAATGAATTTTCGGAGTTGTCCAAAAGGCTTGAGGAACCAAACTAAGAAAATTGATTTTAAAGAGTGTACCTATATCTGTCATCCGTAGTGCAGGATCTGAGGGCAGTGACGTGGATATCGAGGGCACCATGATGGCCATTATCATTAAAATGAATGGCAACAGGGGTAGGTTCTCTGTGTTTTATGGCATGAAGATGCCTAACAAAGTGGTCAGTCAATCTAAGGCCATTTCATCTATATACTTCTTGTCACAACGTTTACATATAATGTAAATGGCATTATGGGATTCACATGTAAAGGTCTCATTGATAGTGAAAGTGGCCATAGGAAATGAAATAGAGCATATTTCAAAAACTTCAAAAACCTATATTCTATGTAAGTATTATGGTAGTAGTAAGTTGACTAAATAAGTGAAGGTTTAATAGTGGCATGTCGATCTGAGACTTAGCTCTTGTCGACCTGAGACTTACCTCTTGTCGACCTGAGACTTACCTCTTGTCAACCTGAGACTTACCTCTTGTCGACCTGAGACTTACCTCTTGTCGACCTGAGACTTACCTCTTGTCGACCTGAGACTTACCTCTTGTCGACCTGAGACTTACCTCTTGTCAACTTGAGACTTACCTCTAGTCGACCTGAGACTTACCTCTTGTCGACCTGAGACTTACCTCTTGTCGACCTGAGACTTAGCTCTTGTTGACCTGAGACTTACCTCTTGTCAACCTGAGACTTACCTCTTGTCGACCTGAGACTTACCTCTTGTCGACCTGAGACTTACCTCTTGTCAACCTGAGACTTACCTCTTGTCAACTTGAGACTTACCTCTTGTCGACCTGAGACTTACCTCTTGTCGACCTGAGACTTAGCTCTTGTCGACCTGAGACTTACCTCTTGTCGACCTGAGACTTACCTCTTGTGAGAAGAATTGTTCAATGATCTGATAAGCTTTCTTGTAGATTTGTGTATTCTCATGGTTTTGTAAGAGCTCAATTTTATCTAGTCCTCCAATCTCTTCCAGCATCACACATAACGGCTCTACCTGGCCTACTTTGTCTGCTGCCTGTCAGAATATTAGTTAGTCTTGTAGTTAGTTAGTCCATTCATCAGTAAGTTGAATGGTTGGTTAGTCAATTAGTTAATAGAACAATTGTTACTGTATTTAGAGCTGACCCATTAGTGCCCAGCACACTTGAAGTGGGTTTTTTTTCTTTCTATTTTCATTCTAATGTTGGGAGTCATATGCAGATATGGATTTCCTCAATGAACTTTACTATGATCACCAGTCTGGTTGTAGGGTTGTACCAGTCTGGTTTTAGGGTTGTACCAATCTGGTTGTAGGGTTGTACCATTCTGGTTGTAGAGTTGTACCAATCTGGTTGTAGGGTTGTACCAGTCTGGTTGTAGGGTTGTACTAGTCTGGTTGTAGGATTGTACCAGTCTGGTTGTACCAGTCTGGTTTTAGGGTTGTACCAATCTGGTTTTAGGGTTGTACCAATCTGGTTGTAGGGTTGTACCAGTCTGGTTGTAGGGTTGTACCAGTCTGGTTGTAGGTTTGTACCAGTCTGATTGTAGGGTTGTACCAGTCTGGTTGTAGGGTTATACCAGTCTGGTTGTAGGGTTGTACCAATCTGGTTGTAGGGTTGTACCAGTCTGGTTAAGGGTTGTACCAGTCTGGTTGTAGGGGTGTACCAGTCTGGTTGTAGGGGTGTACCAGTCTGGTTGTAGATTTGGAGAACTGTTTCCGATGGCTAGTTTACTACTTGTTGTGTGATAAAGTGGGCAGTTCTACAGAATATGGTCTGCATTTTTGGTAAATATGTTAGTGTCGCAAACGTCAAACACCCTATACATGTCATTTGCATTTGTTGTGATTTATTCTCAATCTGAAAGTGATAGTTTTTCTCCTTTTATTCCAACTGAGTGATGGCAGTCTTTTTTTTAGCATCATGGGTCTAATGAGTTCCATGTCTTGCTCATAAGCAATGATAGATGCACTAACAAAGAAATCAAGACTAGACATGAAACAGCCTCAGTTGCAATGACAAGATTGAACACCATGTTGAAAAGCAGAATAAGTATATCGGTTTAGATCAAGTTATATACTTCTTTAATAAATATCAAATCTTTTGTGCGGATCTGAGAGTTGGACCAGAGAGGTTTTGCTTTCGGGTGTCACAATGTGATGACATGTTTCCAAGTTTACATTTGTGTTTTCTGTATTACATGGTTTCGATGATGTGGTTAGCATATTACTGGAGACAGTGTGATGCCAAATCCTCTAGGATCTTAGTTGATTATAGGAGTGTAAATCATTCAAGTTTGCTCTGACTTGCAAACGAACCATTTTTGATGCAGACAAAAAAAGCTGTCTGGACTACTCAAGCTAATTGCTAATTTCATAGCATAGAATGTCATCACAAAGAGACATCCAAAAGGCAACAGCAGGGAATGTCCATCATTAGACAAAAAGGAAACGTGACTGCGGAGGAATCCAAAAGTATCAATGGCTCAAATGGTGAAACATCAAAGTGTGTGGTGCACAAGAAGCACAGTCAGGTCTTAGCAATGAATGTTGGCTGGCCACTGTGGAAAAGACTACACCCCTAAAACCAGGCAATGGACCAACAACATCTGAAGATTAGGAAGCAACATAGAATAGGCACATGGAATGTTAGAACACTACACCAGGTCAGGGAAGCTAGAAAACTTTATATTAGAGGCAGAAGCATTAAATGTAGATATTCTAAGAGTAGCAGAGACGAGATGGAAAGATGCTGGGTACACAAGAAAGAAAAATTTTAGTTTTATACATTCAGGAGGAGATTACCATCAAGAATTTACTTCATTGTACTCAGGTTACCCCATATGTACCTCTCAACGAAGTGGCACACCGTCTGCTGAGAGTATCACTCACAGCACGTAACTCCATAGCTTCAAGCAATAACCAAAAGGAATCTAAAAAAAATCCACTTTATAAACAAGACAATGTTAGAGGGATTCGAACACGAAACCACATAAGCGCAAAGCAAATGGCTTAACCACTATGCTAGGAAGACTCCCGCATTACTATGATGCACAATTCACGTGCCTGTGTGTCACTTCTTAGGGTGATATCTGTGCACAGCATTGTAGGACAGCTTTGAATAATTCTACATTGACACTTGTTCTCTAGGAAGGTGGTCATGATGAAACAGCCCATTAATATTGAAAAATACAATCAACATGAGTTTGAGATTGGACTTGACCTATTATGTCTTCTTTGGTCAAGAGATGATGATGTTTGCCACTGGAAGTGCTCTCTGAAAGCTGACTGTATTTCAAAAGTTTCACAACCATCTTTTCCAAGACGAAAGCAGGAATCAATGTACAATGATGGATATTGATATCCATTTTTAAACATGACCAACACTACTAGGTCACCTTCACTTATAGGATTCCAAACATTGTAAAGATTTGGTACATACATTGGCACATGGTTCTTATGTGCAATAGATTAATATGTAACTCTATTCTATATGTTATGGTTTTCTGGGGGGAAAAATCTGTCTCAAAACAGTGAACAACTCTCATATGCAGAAGGAATGTCTCCTATTTTGTATGCAATCATCCAATCACATAAACGCCTGCAACCATTTGGTGGTATCAATGTTGGACAAATTGTGAACGAAGATCGATGTGTTGGGCCATTGGCACAATTAAAACAGTGACACAACATATTTCCATTTTCTGGGTTACATTCTGCTGGAAATCTAGTAGAACCATTGTCCTGCTGTAAGAGAGACCCAGCGGGAGTATGAGAGTGAACAATGAAAAAGAAGTGACCACACAGTCCATATGACTGCATGGCTTCAACAGACTTAGATCCTAATGACTTATTTGATTCATGAATGACAAAACATGGAATCAGGATGCCATGGGTTGTGTTGTATGGAAAGGAAAATTCAGGAATGGTTAAAACAAAAAGGAGAAAGTGATAGTAGTTCGTTCAAGGGCTGCACATCTAAGAATACACACAATAATACAAGTGGGTCTGTGATTCCTTGTACAAACTTTGGAAGACTCTTTGTAGCTCAGATTGGTCTTGTGAGTCACATCCTATCCATCATGGCCATGGATCATAGATTATATTTCTTATATCACAACACTAATACTATCATCTGGAAAGACAGAAAGATGCTTACTACAAATGACAAAACAAATATCTTACATCTAGTATATTACTAATGCCATCAAGTAGAACATGAAGAAACCTGGCATCTTTGGAAGTCAGATGTTCACAGAATGGTGTAAGAACACCACACTGAACTAAAAAGCTGATCTGTTCCAAAGTACCTCCTAATGTCAGGTTAGTTAGGGCCCATGCAGCTTCTCTCTGACTTTTAAAGTCACCCTGCGGATGAAACAAAAAAGTGATGTTTTCTTCAATATTACTGATCCATGTTTTTGTTTTTTTGTAGCATTCATTCTCAAACTCCCACTGGTTCTCTTTTGTAAAAGACAATGGTTCTACTAGATTTCCAGCAGGATGTAGTCCAGAGAACAGAAATGTGTTGTGATTTCATTTTTATTTGCCAATAACTAGACACATCTGACTTCAGTGGACATAACTAATACTCTATAGGATGGACAGCCAACTCTGCCCCCAAAACCTCCATAGTCACCTCTTACAATGTGCATGGCAGATAACCGTGTCAGTATTCTGTGCTCCCTTTCAGGCCCCCAGCATCTCACAGAAACCTGGGATTTATATGATAAACACAGCAATGAAGCCTGATGAAGACCTGTTCTTGGACTGCTGGGAAGGAGTCCATCCTTTTATCCGTGGCTTGTCTTGACATTACAAGAAAGTCATGGCAAAGTATCCTCCAGAGTAGAAAATTATCAATATCATGTCATTGCACCTTATGGCTACATGTCATTGAACCTTATGTACATTTATTCAGTCAACTGTAACCTTTTTCAAAAAGCCCTGGAAACCTTCACTACCAGAAGAATTCCTGTAGATTTTCAGTGGAATCCTTCTGGAGCATTTGTTATATCCTTTTATAACAAATTTCTCTATTTATCAACACTTTAAAATAATCTCCAATTATATTTATTCATTAAGTAATATATTAAATGGGTTTCCCAAGATATCTGATTCATCTAATAGAAGAACTTTACAAGATCAAAAGGCTGCAGTGAAGTTATAGAGCGATCTCTAAGAGTGGTTTGAGGTACAAAGTGGAGTAAGGCAGGGATGTACACTCTCCCCATACCTGTTCAACATCTACGCAGAAAGTATAATGAGTAATGTGAGAGAAGACATACACAACACTGACTACCATGCTTTAAACATCAGTGGATTCTAAATCCCTGAACTATGCTACGCAGACGACACAGTGCTTCTTTCAAATGATCCTGTTCTCTGTTGCTTTTGTTAATTAGCCTTCTGCACAACATCAAACATGAGCTAAGAGAGATCCAAAAATCAACAGCTATTGCCCTTCAGTGGATACCATGACACTGTGGAATCATGGGAAATGAGAAAGTGGATGCTCTGTCAAAGGCAGGAAGCGAAATGGAGCAACACAGACACCCACTGTCTTACGGAGAAGCAAAAACAATAATCCGCAACACATACACAGCAAAGTGGAAGAAACAAATGGAAGGGGAATACGAACATGATGCAATACATCTCCTCCAAAGATATCAACAGACCACAATATTTCGCCTTAGAACAGGCCACTGCAGACTGTTGGGTCACCTTTATCGATTAAGGATCTCATACACAGATGAATGTCCATGTGGATCCAGAACACAGAATCCAGAACACATACTGCAGGACTGCCCAACATACAAAGAGCAGAGACAGCAGACCTGGCCAGAGCATACAGACTTGAGGCAAAAGCTATGGGGCAGCCACTCTGACCTGGAGAAGACAGTGGACTTCATCTTGATGACAGGCCTGATGGTATAGCATGACCACAGATGCTGAATGCAGAAGAAGACTTCTGATTACGATGGTATTTAAAAAGTTACTGTTATCCTCATTAGACAGGTAATCACACTTACAAAGAATAACCAAAGATAAATGTCTTATAAAGGACAGAAACAGAATGTCCAATGTGGCATGCATTCTTGACAGGCTGTGTACCTCTTCGTTGAGAGGCACAGAGTAAATATAGGGTAACCTCAGCACAATAAAGTCAATCCTCTAAAAAAATTGGTAGCATATTCTATACAGGATGTAGCCATCAACCCAGCATTTTTTTGGTTACAGTGATTTTCTTAGCAGTATTTACGTTCAGTAGTGTGCCATTGATTTCTGATTAATCCTCTACACCTTTCTAAAAAAAATTATAATTTCAATACTGCATGTTTCCTGTCGCACGGAGGTGGTGCATGTATGAAGCTGTGTGATAAAAGCTACATGCCCTTGCTATTGCTACAGGGTGAGTTTTAAATTTTTATTTTTTTCCCATCACATTTAATGTTTTTCATGCCATGTTCATCTTCGCTTGCGAAGGAGGAACATCATCATCACAGGGTGTGTTTTTAAAATGTATCCTCTGAAAGAAAAAAACTAAGTAATTACTGTAAATTAAACCTTGGACCTCATGGATGTGAGACCCTTGCTCTAACCTCTCGGCTAAGCATCACAAACGCCTTTCAAAATAGTAAATTAGGCTGTGCAAACATCATTAGTAGAAAACATACAAACAAACATCATTAGTAGAAAACATACAAACATCATTAGTAGAAAACATACAAACAAACATCATTAGTAGAAAACATACAAACAAACATCATTAGTAGAAAACATACAAACAAACATCATTAGTAGAAAACAAACAAACATCATTAGTAGAAAACATACAAACAAACAGCATTAGTAGAAAACATACAAACAAACATAAATATATTACCGTAGATAAAACCTGGATAATGAGAGGTAGAAGATTATGGTTAATGACAGCCTGGATCTGATCTGTGGATCCAGCGGTGATGTTTGATAACATCCAACATGCTTCTTTCTTAATGCTGCTCTTAGAATGCTGCAGCAGGCCTGGAATCATCTTCAATACACCCATGTCTAATACAGCCTAAATATAGGTTTCAAATATTCTTAGTATATTGCTAGACCTAGATGCAACTTATGAAGTACAATAAATATTAAGTATATTGTTAAACTAGATGCAACTTATTAAGCAATCAATCAATCAAGTGCCATGCCAAATAGCGTAGGCGATCATGTTTCTCCATGACTCTCTGTCTCGTGTTGTCAATAAGCTCAGTCGGTGAACTTCTACCGTGCTACAATACAAGTCCATCTAGACACTTTTCTCTTTATCTAGACACTTTTCTCTTTGTCGTCCCGTCTTTCTCTCCTTGATCTTTCCAGTGGTTATTAAGTGTTCAAGCTGTGTTCTTCTCAGCAAATGCCCTAGAAACCTTGACTGTCTGCCCCTAATGTTTGATATGATTGATCTTTTTACACTAGCATCAATGAGAACATCTGCATTATTTTTCTTAGCTGTCCATGGTATTGTTATCACTCTTCTCAGAAACTACATCTCTGTTAGCCTCCAGTTCGTTTAGAATTATTTTTTTTAGCATACAGTCCATGCATGGTTCGATATAACAACTCAGCACTTGAATTCGGGTCTGCATTGATAGAGTTCCATTACACAAAATGGTTCTAAAAATGTTCAACTTATGAAGCACAATAAATATTTTGTATATTGTTAGTAGACAAGACGCAACTTATGAAACATTAAAAATGGTTTCTTACATGCTTCAAATTCATTTAAATCATTTACATATTGAAGAACAGACAGCAAACATGTTTATAAATAGACATCATTTAGGTAAATCCCCAATACCTCATTTACAGAAACACTGTTGTGCAAAATTTTCTGTTTTACATATAAATCCCATCCTAGATCGTATAAACATGCTATTCAGGATGTACAGGCACCAGCACTTACCTGTGTTAAAGAGTCATCTCCTGCAACTATATTACCAATAGTACGGAGAACTGGAGTAACAACAGCAGGTTCTGTGCTACCTAGAAGCTCTACTAGTCTTGCCACTACATCTGCAAATAAAGCATTGTGTGTGTACACAGAAAATTAAATACAGCAATCATGAGAATACTCAGCATTAAATGACTCAGATGGCTGGGTCAAGATGGCTGGGTGACATGAAGAAGAAGGAACAACAACTGTATCCCAGAGCAGATATTGTTTTGATGAACTTTCGGAAGGACAAAGAGTTTAGAGGCAGACCAATCTTGAGATACAAAGATGTATGCAAGGCATCAATGAAAGACTTTTCAATTGACTACTTCTTCTGCGTTTGCTCTTTTATAACCACAACGAATAAATCAAGTGATTTCCACAGGGAGCTTCTTCTTCTTCTATTGACTGCAACAGCTGGGGAAATGTGACTGAAGACCAGGTGCTTAGAGGTTGACATTACACAAATGTGCAAAACACCTCTGAGGGACAAACGTGAACAAAACTGTCACACACATAAATAAATGGTCATTGCAGCTTTTAAGTGACTGATTCGATTCTATAATAAACTTCAACTGATCATGTCTATCTATTTATTGTTTTTTTCTCTGCTTTTGTTGAATCATCGCAGGATTGAATGATGACAGGTTTTCGGCTGTGGCACATTGTGGAGCATTATATGCCTCATATTGTGACATTTCAAAATGTTGGTATTTCCATCAATCCACCTTTTTCTTAGACTCCCTCTGCATCTTACTGTTTACATTTTCATGTTGTATGTTCTTGCTTAGATGTGAACCTGCTAAATAGTCCTTCTGAAAGATGAAAACGGCCATATACAGCAATTATTACATTCCATTATATTGAACTAAATCAAAGTAAACTGATTTGACCATCTTCATTTATGCTATAAACAGCAACAAGGATCAGTTTTTCCACAGACTATCTACCTTTCAGAAATTTAATCTCAAGTTTTATTTTCCCATAAGCCCATTGTGTTTTTCATCATCGGGGAAGAACGAGATCCTTGGAATAAGTCCTTACGTGAATATTCTTGGAATAAGTCCTTACGTGAATATTGTATAAAATTTTCATAGCTTCTAGTATCGCTGTGGTTCAACATTTGCATACTTGCTTTCTGCCGTTGTACTGTATCAGAAGGTAGATGGATATCAGATGGCAAGAAAAGATTCCAGATACCACTGTACTTGACAAAGTTAGTATCTCCAGTATTGTTAGTATTCTACTGCAGACATAAATTCATTGGACATGCCATGCAGTGTGGGAGTGCACACGCATACCTAAGTATGTATGTATATATGTATGCATGTATGTACCAATAATGCCCCTCTATAACGAGATGCAGAAAAACATGATTTCTCAAGGTGGTCAGAAGAAACACTGCAGGGACTCATTCTTTTCTTCTTTTTCTGTGTTCGCTCTCAAACTCCTGCAGATTAGCAGAATGTAGTCTGGAGAATGGAAATGATGGTGAATGGCACCGAGATAAGAAGAGACAGGATTGAATTGATTAGAGCAGTCATGGTACCCTATGAGAAGATGAGTGGGAGGTCGAACAAGACAATTTACATATTCAAAGAATGGTAGAAATCATACGGACTAGCGGCGATGGGAGAAAGTGCTCCCTCTCCGGAAAGATCAAAAGAATGTGTAATCAGCAACTTACTTGGACACTGAGCTTATATACCTTTAGATGGCTGATGGAACGGCAAGCAGAGCATATATGGGAATGCCCCCAGTGCTGTGACACTTGTTCCTAATCTTCTTCTTCTTCATTCTCAAACTCCCGCTGGATCTCCCTTGTAGCAGGACCATAAATCATTCTAGATTTCCAGCAGGATGTAGTCCAGATAATGGAAATGCATTGTGTCGCCATTTTATTTGTGCCATTGGCCCGACTCATCCGTCTTCAGCAGGTTCCTAATCAAGAATAAATTAAGTCTGGAAAATGGAATCTGTTGTGTCATGGTTTACACCTTTACTGAAATATCTGTGCCTTTGACCTGACACATCCGATTTCATCATAGCTTCTGGGTCATTGACCCTCTATGGGATGGGACAGCCCAACTTTACCCCAAAACCTCCTTAGCCGTCTCCTAAGGCATGCATAGCAAGTAATAGTGTCACTATTCTTTTATGACTGACTGAAAATGATTCCGAAGTAGATAAAATAGTTCATTGAAGCTTTTGGTGCTATTATCCGATGACTTACTGAAGAATATTGATGGAATTATCTGATGACTTACTGAAGAATATTTATGATTATTCTTCTTATACTCCACAGTGACATTGGTTATCACGTCTTTCTATGGCCTTCTGTTTTGTGTATTGTCAATCATTTTCAATACCAATGTTCTCCTATGCCACAATATGCCAGGTGGTCTTCTCTCCTGGTCTTCCCCTAACTTTTGTGCTCTTCATCTTGCTTGTCATCTTCTCATGATGTGTCCAAAAAATGTTAACTATCTAATTCTGATGGGAGTGCACAACTAAACTATCTAATTCTGATGGGAGTGTACAGCTAAACTATCTAATTCTGATAGGAGTGCACAGCTAAACTATCTAATTCTGATGCAAGTGCACAGCTAAACTATCTAATTCTGATGCAAGTGCACAGCTAAACTATCTAATTATGATGCAAGTGCACAGCTAAACTATCTAATTCTGATGCAAGTGCACAGCTCTCCTTTTGAATGAACCTTTTTCAAGGTAATTTAATTTCTTATCTGTCCATGGTGTTCTCAACATTCTTCTATAAAACCACATTTCTACCAACTTCTATAAAAAATTTTATATGCTGCTGACTGTCCAAGATTCATTTCCATTCATCAGAACTGGTTCTATATAAGGATGATGATTGCAGTACACACTTAATAAATAAATTACAAATAGCACAAATACATATCTACATTATCAGACTGAATGAGCTAACAAAAATTAGAAACTGCTATCACAATGAAGTAAATTACTATAAATTCACTATGAGAAACAACATAATGAGCAGTCTCTCATCAGAGAGTTCGATCTCACACTGACCAGGCAACTCCACTATATCTTTGATTTGAGCTGGGTTGCTAGCATCTTCTGTGATATAGGAGAGCGCCCAACAAGCGTCACCCAGCACACCATTATCTGTGTGTTGGATCAGACATCTCAGAGCAGGCAGGCATGCCTTAATTGTTTTCACCTTTGGAGGAGGATTCTTATTGCGGCACAAATTAGAGATTGTCCAAGTGACATTTCGCAAGAAGGATGGCTGAAAACAAAGGGTTTAATCTGAGGCTTAAGCACAATTAATTTTGAATATGCATTCAACTGATAATCACATATTACGATGATTTAACAAGGACACAGCATATCAGGTTCTAGTGCAGCTGTCCTCCATATTCCAAAACATGTGAATAAGAAAACCACAACATAATTTATACAAAACAATCACATTTTATCACTATGCTATTAAAGTCAAACATGGACACCATCAATAAAAGATTTTTAAAAACTCATTATGACAGGTTTTTAATCTTATGGTTCATAAGCTCATGTACTTTGGCCTAATGCCAATCTGCAATATATGCATGTTTTTTGCGGGCGACTGGTTTTTTTTTTCATGTAGGGTGTCCTATTTACCTTGCACTGAAAGTAAAAGTCTTCTTTTGAGACCCAATAACACAAGGGCAGGTTTCAATATATGAAGATCCCAAACATTCTTGAACAAACAAGAAACTAGACATAAAAAATGAATGGCAATATAATGAAT
The DNA here is from genome assembly GCA_034231615.1 of Meghimatium bilineatum. NCBI lineage: Eukaryota > Metazoa > Mollusca > Gastropoda > Stylommatophora > Philomycidae > Meghimatium > Meghimatium bilineatum. The sequence goes on along the minus strand of CM067311.1, from coordinate 61,887,110 downwards.
ACAGTGGCATCCCTCTATAACACATTCTTTTTGTAACAAATTTCCCTATAAAAACTTTTCAAAATCCTCAGTTATATTTCTTCTTTATTGTCTGTATATTGCAAATTTATATTATTATATACATATTTAATCGGTCCAGACCAAATTGTTATAATGGGATTTAAGTGTATTTCTGTCAGGCCATTGGCGAAAATTAAACGACAACACAATGCATTTCTATTCTCTAGACTATATCCTTCTGGAAATCTAGTAAGCCCATGGTCCTGCTACAAAGAGATCCAGAGGGAGTTGGAGAATGAACGCAGAAGAAGAAGACTATATCTGTTTAAAAGTGTTGTTGCCAGGGTCACAGATATGACTTTGCTGGGAAAAGGGGGATGGGGGGGTGTGTGTGTTTCCTATTCTCAAAAGGTGTTCACTTACTTCAGGAAGGGGGATGTGGTGGTGGGGATTGGGTTGTTACAATTACTGGCGTCACATTGCAAGAACTATTTCAGTATATAAGTATATAAAAGACAATACTAAAAAACTGTCTTGTGATTGAAGATTCAGTCATTCACACAGAAGCATGCAGAACTTCTGACAATGTTGATGATAGAGCACTGAGAGAATACAAGTTTGTCATTCTTGTTCCTTATTTTGGATGGATGAGTTTTATTTTCAGCTCCAATTTAATGTTTTTCTAGGCATTCCTTTTGATGGATAATTTTTGCAGATTAACTCATTCATATTAGATGTCCGCAAACACCTGAACATAGAAGAATAATGACTCCTCAAAACTATCAGAAAACGTAAAGTAACATAATTTGAATATTAAAAAATATTTTATACCGATTAATAATGGAGGAAAAAGTTCCATCCAGGAAGGAGAACAAGAGGCAGACCAAGACTGAGATGGACACAGGATATTGAAGCCCTTCTGTGCCAGCTGTCCAGACTGGAAGAGGCGAGGCAACTGGCACAGAACTGAGTGGCAGTGAGGATATCATCTCTAAAGGACATGTCACATATATATATATAAGTTCCAGATAACTGTTTGATTCAATATGATAGCAGCATGCAGTATCATGAACTTGGTAGTCATTTATTATACAGGAAACTTTGCCATGACTTTCTTGCAATAATAGAGAATTTACTTAATTGGACTCTGGTTACACGGCTGCCGAAAGTATTACTCACATCATATAACTCCGTAGCTTTAAGCAATAATCTCCCATGGATGTCCAGGAAAAAATACACTTTATAAATAAGATGAAACAAGAATGATGTAGGTAGCAGGGTTTCTTTTTTTCCCCAGACGTTCAGGCATGGGTCTACAGCAGGGTTCATCACTGCAGAGATTATGCCAATCTTTGCTACTTTGTCCTGACAAATCTGATGATAGGGCACTCCATGAAGTGATGAGGAGCTCACCTTTACAGCCAGTCTCTAAGATAGTTAAGGTATGTCCCACAGCAGCAATCTGTCATCGGGGATGAAAATAACTCTTCATGTTCTAAGTCGCAGTAACTACTAGGTAGGGTGACCAGTTCCCTTTCTTGTTGTTTTTATCTACATTTCCCTAACTCATGTGTCCGGTACCCATTTACAGCTGGGTTGACTGAAGGGGTGATTGTGTCAGGCAACAAATCACAACACTGACTTATTTCCAGACATGGTTTTGAACCTGGTCCACTGTAACTTGGTGATAGTAAGCAAGCTCACTGTAACTTGGTGATAGTAAGCAAGCTCACTGTAACTTGGTGATAGTAAGCAAGCTCACTGTAACTTGGTGATAGTAAGCAAGCTCACTATTTGACTGTTGAGCTCTCCAAAGAGTAAAGATAGTGAAAATATGGTCTACCAATATCTAGTACTTTTATCATAATAAATGCATAATCATAAAGTAAGTTTGACATTCTTGAGAATGTGCAGAACTCAAAGCTTCTATTGATGTGACCAAGTGCTAAAATGATGATCTGATGATTAACAAACTACAGTATGCTTACAGCAGCACTCATGTCAACAAGTCTTAGAAGTGGCTCTGTAATCCCACAAGCTGTGACTAGATCCCTAAGTTCTGGTCCATCACCTGGAAGTTGTCACAAGATAAAGATAGAATAAACCGTACAAATACACACACTAAACTCACAAATGCACACACTAACCTGGACAAAATCATACAACAAAACAACTCCACAATGTAAGACAGAATTTAATTAAAAGTCCCAAATGAATTAGACAAAATCATATCACCATTAACATCACAAATCTACAATTTATAGCACTTACACATATTAGAACTTACAAACCCACATACTAGAACTTACAAACCCACATATTAGAACTTACAAACCCACATATTAGAACTTACAAACCCACATACTAGAACTTTCAAACCCACATATTAGAACTTACAAACCCACATATTAGAACTTACAAACCCACATATTAGAACTTACAAACCCACATATTAGAACTTACAAACCCACATATTAGAACTTACAAACCCACATATTAGAACTTACAAACCCACATACTAGAACTTACAAACCCACATACTAGAACTTACAAACCCACATACTAGAACTTACAAACCCACATATTAGAACTTACAAACCCACATACTAGAACTTACAAACCCACATACTAGAACTTACAAACCCACATACTGGAACTTACAAATCCATAGCTGTTAATTTATTTTTTCATAAATCTGTATTGTTAACACTGGCTATCCTAACACTGGTTACAGAGTTTCGTACAATGCCTGTTGAATTTTTTTTTGAGCTCATGGCTTTTTCTGCTAAAACATGGTCACATTTCCCAGACATTAACCAAAGTTTGTTATAAATTAATGCATTATAAAGGGATTCTACTATATACTTTTCTACAACAAAGTGAAGTCCCACTAACCGACATGCAAATCTTCTCTTTGCCACCTTCCATTATCTTTTTTTCTGTATTTGCCCCTACAATTTTTACATAACTATCATTTACTTTGTATATAACAGTTCATTTTCTTTTGATATTCAGCATCCCATTTGTTGCCATTTAACGTTTTATGTTGTGTTTATCAATATTGCTGTATAGAGGTTGAATACAGTTTGAAAAAGTAAGATGGATAGTACAGTAAAGATCAATAGATTCAGATTGTTAGTGCTAAATATACTTTTATACGGATGTGAAAGTTGTGAAGTAGGACACTCAATGCAGACACAGAAAGGATTCAGGCTTTTGAACACACGTGCTACGGATGTTTGTTAAGAATTAACTATATAAAACACAAGATAAATATATTTGTCCAGCAGCAAATAAACAAACTTGCAGGTTATCGAGGGCCACTTTTGGCAGTGGTGAATCTGCGTAAAATAGTTTGGTTTGGACATGTAATGAGACACGAATCGCTTTCTAAAGTTATTTTACAAGGAACAGTCAAGTGTGAAAGGAGAAGAGGACAGATAAAATCTTGGACTGATAACATCACAGAATGATCTGAGCATGATTTTTATACACTCTTCTGTATTGGGTGAAGATAGAGATGTTTGTAGAGCTGTTTTGTGCTGATGTATCCAGTATGGTACCCCTATGTCCCTGATGTGTTATGGGTCTTATTTTAACTATTATTATTAACCTGTATGTTCACTTTTCAGTGACTAGATCACAGTTTTACTACAGCCCCATCTGTTAGCAACAATAAACAAGTACCTGCTATGTTCCCTAATGCCCAGACACACTGCTCCACCAGATTCACACATGGTGCCTCCAAGAGACGAATGAAGTGCGGAATAGCATTTGTATGAACAACCACCTGTGTTTGCTCATAAGTTCCTGAAGCAATATTAGTGAGAGCCCAGGCAGCTTCAAACTGAAGGTTAGGTCTGAGAACAATTTATAGAGTCCTACACTATGAAAATATAACACTGAACTGTATGCAAAAGGAATATACTAGCTTATTCACAAATTGTGAAGTTTCATATTATTTTTTCCATTCTCAAACTCCAACTAGATCTCTCTCATAGCAGGACAATGATCCCACTAGATTTCCAGTAGAATGTAGTCCAGGGAATGGAAATGCATTGTGTCGCCATTTTATTTGCTCCAATGACCTGACTTCAATGTGGTGACTCTAATACATTCACTGTTTTATCACTTACACTGAACAGTGGATGTCTGTAGCCATATTGCTAGTAGACCTAACACAACAGTTAAGCATGCTTGATATTTTCACAGCTGCAGATATCGATATTGATATAGCCACAAATTTTGAATTTACATGTTTGTTTTGAACAGTATTTCTGCAGAAGATGGATGTGTCCTGCCATTGGCACAAATAAAACAGTGACACAGTGCATTTCCATTCTCTGGACTACATCCTGCTGGAAATCTTGTAGGACTATTGTCTTTCTACAAGAGCAAGAGAGATCCAGTGGGAGAATGAACATTGAAGAAGAAGAACAGTATTTATGTTGTTTTTGCATGCAAACAATCTTCTTCTTCTGTGGTTGTGCAGATTAGCAGGATGTATTCTTGATAACGGAATGTCTCAAACTCCTGCAGATTAGCAGGATGTAGTCTGGAGAATGGAATTTGTTATGTCATGGTTTACAGCTTTACAGCTGAGCTTTTTGGCATGACACACCCAATTTCAGCATGACTTTTGTGTTATTTTAACCCGATATGGGATGAGACAGCCAATTCCACCCCATAACTTCCTTTGTCACCTCTTATGACATGCACGAAGGTAACCAGTGTTGCTATTATCTGCTCCCTTTTTGGCCCTGGCAACTCACATGCAGGTACAAACATTATAAATGCATCAGAACTGCAAATATATAAAGGGCGGTCTGAAAGTAATGCCCCTTTTTTTTACATGCAAAAAATTTATGCACAGTTTGCTTGGATTTGCCCAGTTACATGCAAGAAATTTATGCCCAGTTTGCTTGGATTTACCTAGTAATCCATTTTTCCATGTGATCTCAGTGAATGTACACAGTTTTATGACCTGTGGTAAAGCAAGTGCATATATATCTTGCCCACATCACATTTTGTCCTCAAGTATCTATTTCTTCATTGCTTGAATCACAGGTGAAACTTGGAAACAGGGAAATGATAATTTGCTAATTACTGGAAATATGTAGGATAAGACACAAAAATGAACATTTTCATCAAAAGATCTGTATCAAGAATTAAAAAATACAAAATTTGGTATGATGTGAAACATGGACAGTGCCATTTCTTACTCGTCATGTGTTATGTTGTAATCTTGATTAAGGCCTTTTGGTCAAAATATCGATTTCATGTGTATTTTCAGTAATTAGCAAAATTTCATTACCTTGCTTCCAAGTTTCACTTGTCGGATTACAGTTTGGCTGAAGTTGTTTACTTATTATCGATGGTATCCCACAATTCCATTCTTTGTGGTGATTAAAATCAGGAGTGACTTCAAACTTTGTATTAAAAAAATTATTTTCTAATGAATCACTAGTGACTGAAACATCTGATTCTGTTTGCTCATCACGACATTAAGTGGTGTCTCCACATTGGAGGTTGGTTGCAACTTAACCTCCTGTCCCCTCTTGTATTGGTGGTGCACTTTGATAGACTTATCCTGTCGATCTCATGTTTCCTTCCTGATTGTATCTCCGCCACTCAACTCTACCTTTTATTCTTCTTCAGCGTTCATTCTCAAACTCCCACTGGATCTCTCTTGTAGCAGGACTACTAGATTTCCAGCAGGATGTAGTCCAGAGAATGGAATATATTATCGTTTTATTATTTGTGCCAATGGCCCAACACATCCAACTCCGGCGGATAGCTTGTATTCGACTCTAGTATTTCACCCAAAAATTCTGACCAAACAACTGTGTACATCAAGAATACTTTACTAAAGATCAACACTAAAGATCAGCACAGTGGAATCCTGTTATAACAACTTGGCCCAGAATGAAAAAATATGTATGTAATAAAAAAATTTGTTATAAAAGGATGCGTTATCGAGGGTTTCCACAGTATTGGTGTATTTTATGAAACCCAAAGAAATACAATCCTGTTTGACAGACTCACACCAAGAGTATGCATTAAAAGCTTCCTGTTTAATTTTTCACACTAATTATGTACCGGTAAACAACCATATTTAATCATTATTAACTTCTTCTTCTTCTTTCGTTCACTTGAAACATGTCTATATCTGTAATTCTGTCTCCTTAATAAAACTCACTGTCTTTTGTAGCTCATACAGTGTCCCATAGAGCTTTGATTCCAGTGTTGTTTCCTCTGGCCAATATGTCTGCCTCGGCGTTTCATGCTCAGAACACTCTTGAAGTATATGTTTGGCACTCTGTGCTGCCTGTCCACATGTACACATGGCTGTGTTGCCAATCTTGAACTTTGTATACATGTGACTGCGGAGTCGGTTGTGTCCTGTTCTGAGATGTAGAATTATAACTTGTTCTGGTCTGTTCAGAATATGATAGTCATCTTGTGTTGGTGTTTGTGGCTTTCTTATTGACTTGATCATCTGTTTTTTCTGATGGTAGGTGATTGGTATATCTGGTTGGTCTTCAGCAGCACCTTCCTTAGCCAGTTGGTCTGCTTTTTCATTTCCTGGTATTCCACAGTGAGAGGGTATCCACTGCATAGTTACCCTATACTGGTAAGACAATTCGCTAAGTAGTTTTTTCAAGTCTGTTACTTTTTCAGACTGGAGAGCTTGAAGCACTGACCTTGCATCTGTCAGGAATACCACAGGCTGTAGGTCAGAGTTGGAGTTCAGCAGTTTTTTAGCTGCCACACTAATTGCCTGAATTTCTGCATCATAATTATTGCAGAATTTTCCTGTCGGTGTTCTGATTGTATCTCTAGGCTTGTGTGGATATTCTATATATACACCATCATTATTAACAATATTTGTGGTGTTCATTCTCAAATAATAAATAACTGTCTAAAAAATGTGAAAACTCCCTTGGTAAGCAGGAGATATGTAGGCCACTATGCTTCTGTTGCCTAAGTGTTAACAGATGAATTTTTTTTTTCTGTTTAAGAAATAAATAATTACTGGTAACAAAAATTATAATAATTCAAACTTACTTGTCATCACAAGCAAGGAAAGATACCAATTTGTACACTAAGCCAGCTTCAATCACTTTATCAATGGGAGGATTCTTATCTTTAGACAAGAGTTTCCTCACAGATTCTGTAGCTCTTAGCACACAAGAGGGCTCTGAACTTTGAATGCCCAATATAATTTCAGACATTGGCATAATCTGTTGCTGATAAGGAGAAGAAATTTAAAACTCATAAGTGTTAAAACTGACAAGAAGTTTAACCTTTAAAACGCTGTGTTTACATTTACGTAATTTCTGTCCTATCGCTGAATTAATTTTCGGAAATGTTATGCAATCGTCAGTGACTGTTTTGAAATTGTGATAACTTTTTTGTTGTTAGAGATATTTAAATAATTTTTGCACATATAAATAAAGAATTGAATTCTGCATATATTGTTGTAGGTTTTGTTTGTGTGTGTGATACAAGACATGTAAGACAGTCTCAAAGACAATTTTCCACAAAAACCCAGCGATTTTTTACATTTAGAACGAAAATGCGATTGCACGAAGTTTATTAAATATTCCAGAGTGGAAACAGTATAAGATAGACCTAATTAGCATGCCATTTACACACCATTCATGGATTAATCGTTATAATTTCACGGATTACAAGGATTACACCTTCAGGTATGTCTTAAAATCCATATATAAACCTAGATCTAATCCAGAAATGTATCATTCGAACTTGGTTGATGTTTTAATATCAAATTAGATAAAACAGCGTGGTTTAACTCAGGGGTCGGCAACCTTTTGCTAACTGTGTGCCAAGTTAAGGTTTCAAATTATTCAGAGTGCCAATATCACATATCATTTTATGCAAGTCGAGGTCAAAATTCTTATTTTACCATATATTTTATTTTTATATTTTAATTAATTAATATATAGTGATATTCAATAATATGTTAAGTTGTAAACAACATTAAAAGAAATAGAGTTTCTTGAAAGTTTAAAAAAAAACTTTTTTATTATTAATGGGAGCCTTGCCCTTGCATGGTCTTGGCCAGTTGCTCAATATCAACAAGATAGTCACTTTGAGTTTGACAATTTTCTGAATGTTCAGGCATTAGGTGACTACGCTGTGGATTTAGCACTTCTTTCATGTTGCTCACAGGAATAGGTTGATCCAAAAGCTGAAAGAAATGTATGCTAGTTGACATAGAAAAGAATGTCGTTAGTTTCTGAGATTTCGCATATAGATTGTTCTCCTGACCTACTTAGACTGCTGTTACAACAAGTCTGGATAAGTATATGGCTGGTACCCTGCTATGTCCAAGTGCCGAAATGAGCAAGGAAACCCCGCTAATCGATTTATAATCAAATTTATACAAGAAACGTGAAGAGTTTGTGTGCCATTTGAAATTGCTTGGCGTGTCAAGTTTGGCACACGTGCCATAGGTTGCCGACCCCTGGTTTAACTCATTTTCAAGTGTGGAAATGATTTATCTCTCCATAAATAATCATTTGAATCACAATCCATAATAATTGTAATGAAAATTCGATAAAATATATGTCTATAAAACAGAATTTACCATCATGGCAATGCTTTTGTTTGAAATTATCAATATGTTGTGAAAATATCGATATTTACATGACATTAGACAAATTGTTGCCACTAAAACTGCTGGAAAAGGTAGTCAATTGAATAAAATGTCAGATTTAACAAATTTGGTGGAAAAAATATTAAATATTGGAGATTTTTTAATTGATTAAGTGTACCTAGCAACGGCGGTCTACGGTGGCAAATATACTCACCGCTCGCTAAGCAGATAAGGGGAAATGTCGGTGAATAAAGTTGCTGCATGCATCCTAAAGGTTAAAACACATAAAAGAAGTGTTAAACTGACAAAAAGAAGTGTTACAGCTGACAAGAATAAGTGTAAAATGACACATAGAAGAAGTGCTAAAATGTACAAGAAGAATGTTAAAACAACACAGAAGAAGTGTTAAACTGACAACAACAACAACTGTCAATACTGCATTTTACCCATTAGGCAGTTGCAGGGAGATCTCAAGGGACTCATGTGATAAAGGCTGCATGTCCTAGCTGTCGCCACGTCATGTTCAAGGTGGGTTTTTTAATTTACACTCAGACAAAAATAACTCAGTCCTTACTGGAGATCAAACCCTGGACCTCACGGATATGAGACCAAAGCTCTAACCTCTTGCCCACTAGCCACACCAAAATTGACAATAAGTATTAAAATGACACATAGAAGTAAGGATAAAACTGATAAAAGAAATCAAAAGCTTAAAAGCTGACAAATAAAAGTGTTAAAACTTACAAGAAGTAGTGTTAAAATAAGATAAGTCTATAGATTATATGTATAGTAGGTTATATTTTTTGATATTTTGTGCTCCTCTTTCAGACCCAGAAACCTGCTGAATACAGATGTGTCAGGTCATTGGCGTAAATAAAACAGCAACACAGTGCAATTCCATTCTCTGGACTACATTCTATTGGAAATCTAGCAGGATCATTGTCTTGCTATAAGAGAGATCCAGCAGGAGTTTGAGAATGAACACTGAAGTAGAAGTTCAAGATTAATAAATGGTTGGTTGGTTGCTGATCCAGCAGTCCATGGGCTCATGCCCTTTGACCCAATGCCATTAAAATGGCATTATATTGCTGGGAAGTCTGTGGATTTTCAGCCCACCCCGGGGCAGAGCTAGAGAATAACTATCACACCACCAGGAAGGTAGGTTTCAACCTATGCACTGCTTTGAGCCACTGCAGCTAAGACAGGGTTCACTGTGCTCATTCCCCGCCACCAATTGACTACTGGTTATGTCGAACTTCTCTATTGCTCCAGGCATACAACCAAATGTTCAAATCAAAAGGATTGTTACGTCCTGAGTCACTGTGTCTCTATGATGGACCTTAGCCATAGGAAAAACAGTACTGTCAGATTCCTCCTCCACAGTGCTGCGCAGTACATCTCTGGCTCCCTCCCAACCACAGAGGGTGCATACATATATATAAATAACAAAGCATAAAAAACACTGCAACCTCAAAATAAAAGCATGAGAAGCATAATTATACAGATGACATGCCACGAAGCTTCTATAAGAAGGTAACCTCAATATAACGGCATGTCATCTACTAAGGTTTTCTGTTGCATGGGTGATTTGTCTAGTGAGCTATTGGTGAGACCCACAGACGCAACCACATGCATCAAGATTAATAAATAGATTAGATATACAAGCTGACTACCTTACACAATTCCTGCAAGGGGCTAATTCCTTCTTCATCAGACATGTCCACATTTCTTCTTTTCAGCAAAGTTTCCTCTTTCTTTTGTTTTCTGATCTCAACCGATGTCTCCACTCGCCGTCTTCGTAGGTCCTAGATAAGTTATACATTTGTGAATTTGTGAGAGTGAAATACTTCTTCTTTCATTCACTTTAAACATGTCTGTATCTGTAATTCTGTCTCATGAATAAAACTCATAAAAGTGAAATACATTTTTCATGTAGAAATAGCTTAGAAATCTATTATTTTGACTATAATCCAGAAAACAATTTTTTTTAAATGTATGAATCGATGTTGGTGCACTCTGGGCAAACACACAGGTGTTTAGGACATGATGAAGATGCACATGATGAAGACTATGCATGCAAATGGTTCCTGTAGCTCACAGGTTTACATAAACATCTTAAATGCCACCTCAATCACGCCATTCTGCTAGCATTGATGGTAATTCGAAATTTTTTAAAGTTGCAATGTCGCATCTCCTTCCACTCAGTGTCCTCATTTAGAAAGTGTTCATACAGAGATCTTAATGTAATTCTTGTACATATTTTCTCTGGAATTGGTGTTTTTGATACCAGTATGTCAGCTCTTTCATTACTGCAGACTCCTGCATGGCCAGAACAATAAATCCTCTGAATTCTCTGCAGATGAAAATATACAATGTACTCTATCCACTCATGTTGTCCAAGCCACACCCACTCATGTTGTCTGAGCCACACCCACTCATGTTGTCAAAGCCACACCCACTCATGTAGTCCGAGCCACATCTACTCATGTCCGAACTACACCAACTCATGTTATCTCAGCCACACCCACTCATGTTGTCTGAGCCACACCCACTCATGTTGTCTGAGCTACCCGATTTTTGTTCTCTCTAAGCATGGACTGAGAATATGTCAGTAATACATCTCCCAGTGTTTTTGTATTAGAAATCCACTTTAGTGCTGCCGTAAAGGCCTCCATTTAAATTCTCATTCTGGTGGTTACTGCTATAAAAGCTCCATTCAGATCCACCACAGTTCTAGACAGTATACATTGTTCTACAGTACAGAGGAAAGCTCACCAGAAAATGCCTGGAATTTCATTAGCAATAATTGCATGCACAGCTGTTTAATTGTCCCAGACGATAAGGTAACACATAGATAAATGCCAACACTTCTCGGTATAACCAACATAGACTCTGGTCTTAGGTTGAAAGGGTAGTGCTTTGGCCAGAGGCTTTATTACCTCATGTAACAAACAAACAAACTACAGTTCTACTCTCAGCTCTGGCAATAAATCTCTACCCTGACTTTCTATTGGGCATCAGAGAACTGTCAGTGTATATAACAGCATTATCTTCTATGCTATTATCACAGAGAAATTGTTGTATTTCAAGTTCTATTTTCCCAGTGAACCATGTTCTGCACAACTTGACAGGAGTAATAATGCCCTGCATATAGTTTTCCCATGTTCTCCCTAGTACTTATTCATTCCTATACTCAAGCTAAAGAATCAGTTTTTATTACCAGTGAAATAGACTTGCGGCAGCATTTTGAATGACATTCCATTCTCAAGTCTACAACCTTTGAGATTGTTTTTAGCTCTATGGGAGTTTTTTCATCCATATAAAAGTATACTTAGCCCTAGCAAAGATCAATCTATTCAGATTGTTAAGTATATTTTTATGTGTATGTGAAAGTTGGACACTTAATGCAGACATAGAAAGAAGAAGGATTCAGGTTTTTGAAAACAAGTGCTATGGATATTTGTTAAGAATTAGCTATATAGAACACAAGACAAACATATCTGTCTGGCAGCAAATAAAACAATTGCAGGTCATTACAAACCATTTTTGGCAATGGTGAAACGATGTAAACTTGTTTGTTTGGACAAAGACACAATAGACTCTCTAAAATTATTTTGCAAGGAACAGTTGAGTGTAGAAGGAGGAGAAGGGAACACAGAACATTCTGGATTGATAACATCAAGGAATTATCTGGGCATGATTTTTCTACACTCCTCCGAATGACTAAGGATTGAGTTGAGTCATATCCATCATAATCCTGATGGATTATGGGTCTTTTATTATTTTAGTGTTTCTGTGTTTTTAATGTTCTTTTTTTGTCACTGACAAACATGTGTCTTTGTCTTTGCCAATAAATGTCACATTTTGATGGATACTTCTTCTTCTGTGTTCTTTCTCAAACTCCTGCAGATTAGCAGGATGTAGTCTAGAGAACAGAATGTGTCCTGTCATGGTCCCCAACAATGCTGCGACATCTGTGCCTTTCAATCTGACACATCAATAAACTCCACCCCACAACCCCCTGATTACTACTTTGTTACTGTTTACATTATATATAGATGGGTAAGAAAATAACAATTACAAGTCTGCTTTCAAAAAATGATTGACAATATACATTTAACCTCAATATCCCGGCCTTTATTCTTGTAGGCATTAAAACGTGCTGTATGACCTGCTGGCCCATTCTCTGCCATATTTTTCTTGCAAGATATTTCACTGAAATGGAAGCACAAACTTTTTTTATATAATCAATATTTAGAAAGTATAAATGGTAATGAGGTCATGTTAAACACATATAGTACTGTGGTTGATTTGTTGATTGGTTACTAATCCAGCAACCCTTGGCCTTATGACCTTTGACCCATAATGGCATTACTATGCTGGGAAGTCTGTTTCAGAGCCAGAAAATAACTGTCACACTACAGGTAGGTAGGTTTTTATCTTTGGAATGCTACAAGCTATTGCTGTAAAGATAGGATTCACTGTGCTCATTTCCACTACCCATTGCCTACTGGTTATGCTGAACTTCTCTATGACTCCAGGCATGTAACTAAATGTTCACTGCAAAAAAGATTCTCACATCCTGAGTCCCTGTGCTTTATTATGGGTCTCAGAAATAGGAAGAGTATAACTAGTCTTCCCCTCCCCTGTGCTATGTGGTACATCTCTAGCTCCCTCCCAACAATAGAGAGTTCATGCATATACACAAATAAGAAAGTGTAAAAACACAAAAAAACGCATGAAAAACATAATTGTATAGATAAAGTGATATGAAGCTTCCACAAGAGCAATACCTCAATATATAGACATGTTATCTACTCAAATTTTCTGTTGCATGGGCGGTTGGAATAATTTGTTGAGTGAATGAGGTACAGAACTACTCCCAACCTCATGGGTATGACAAGTGCCTATGTCTTGAATATGCTCGTGCCTGTAGCAGACGTGCATCTAAAAGAATTATACATAGGAGGTGCGTAAGCTGTATTGCCAGCGCCTGTTGGATTTAGTATTGGGAGAATTCATTACTAAATATGGTACGAACAGAAATAGACACTTGTTAGGAAGAGTGTGTAGTATGTATCCAGCGAGACACAGAAACGATAAATTAAATTTGCTTAACAATAACAGTACATTACAACATCAGTTGCTGATGCTAATACAATGACCAATAGCAATGCCAATAAAGGCCTAAGATTGAATCATTGATTCAGTTGAATGTTACTGAAACAGCGTTTCCTTTAAAACTATCATATTTTAAAATAATGAGAACACCAACTGTCTTCTCTTGAAAGACAGTGGTAAAATGTTTACACTGTTACGTGTTTAAAGTTGACGATAACAACCACCAGCTGATTCCGTTTCCAGTTTCAAATGTGTATCTCCAAGACCGGCTATTTTCATTGGACAATCTTATCTCAGACTTATGTAAAGAGACTAATATACGAACTCCATCAGAACATCATGGAAAGAGATGAAATCAAACGAAAAGAGAAAAAAATGATATAAAAACACTTAATATGAAAAAAAGAATTATTAAGAGAAATAAAGATCGGGCAAATAAAATATTTTGGACACATTAAAAGACATTGTTGAAGATCTTTTAAATTGGTAGCATCAATCAATAAACCCATAACTCTTCAGGGTCGTAGGGGTACCACATTGGATGCTTCAGCACACAGAGTCCTCCAACGAATTCTATCCTCAGCGATGCGGATGAGTTTGGAAATATCTTGCCCTGTCCATTCCTTGATGTTGTCTGTCCATGTCTTTATTTGTCCTCCTCTGCTTCTTCCACCCTCGATAGTTCCCTGCAGTATTGTTTTTGACAAGGAATCGTGCCTGCATACATGTCCGAACCATGCTAGTTTTCATCGTTTCACTATTGAAAGCAATGGCTTTCACAATAATAAATTTTAAAGAAATTGTGAAACAGAGGAAGGCCTAGAACAAGGTAGACTGAAGGAGTTACCAACAATCTGAAACATCACACTCACAATTGTCGTTGAAATTGTCTTTGTCACAAACGTCGTTTCACAATTGGTAGCATAGGCCTATCCTATTCAGGACGTGGCTATCACCCCGCATCTTTTGGCTGTAATGATTTTCTAGGCAATATAAATACATTCAGTAGTTTGCCAGCGCTTTCTGAACGGCCCTGATGCTGGAAATCTTGCCTGTGGCGGGGATCGAACTCGGTACCTTGGCCGTCACAGACGGACCCTGTACCACCCCGCCACAGAGCCAGACTTGATGATAAAGTAAAAGGGAAGCGAGCAAGAGGTAGGCATTTATACAAGTGGGAGAGTAACATCACAAGATGGACATGTTACAGTCTAGCAGAGGTCACCACCAAAACAAGAAACAGGAGATGTTGGAGGTCTTTTGCAGCCAACCTTCTTGCGGCGACGGCACATGATGATGATCAAAACATTAGCAATATGAATAAGGATTGACAGTAATGTCTACATATCTATCTATTATCATTTCTCTGATTTTGCTGTAAGGCGTCGCAAGATTGAATTCCGAGCGGTTTTTGGGATATGGCACGTTTGGTCGCTTGATGTGCAGTAATATGAGTGTGATGTTTCATATTGTTGGTAACTCCTTCAGTCTACCTTGTTCTAGGCCTTCCTCTGTATCATGATGATCCCATTTTCATGCTATACGCTCTTGCCGCTGGTCAATAAGGATTCATTCTCATCAAGTGGCAGAACCAGTTCATTCTCTGTTTTTCAATATATTTGACCACATATTTTTATTCCAACAGTTCTTGCAATCTCTTCATTTCTCTTCTTGTTATGTTTGCTGCGTTTCTTAGAGATCTCATGTCACATGTAGTAAGCTTTCTTGTTCATTAGTTAGTGTCCATGACTGATATTGATAACACAATGTTAGTATAAGATTGAATCTATGATTTGCCTTTTGGTTTCCATCGGGATATATTTTTGTTTCAAAATTGATGTAAGTGACAATAATGTGGAGTGTGATTATCATCATTAAGTATAGATCAAGACGTTTGAAATAGACCAAGACACATGGGAAGAACTTGCACAAAATAGTTCTACATGACGCTCTACAGTAACAAAAATAGTGCATTATCTTGTGAAAAGAGGAGAAATGCTGCAGCTCAACGGATATAGCTAGAAAGTCACGAAAATACCAAAATCCGCCTACAGTGATCATTCAATGCCCGAATTGTCCAATGACATTTACAGCTAGAATATGGCTCATTAGCCATCTACGAACTAGTATGCATGGTCATAATTCTAACTGAATTTTCAAAAGTGGATGTAAAAAAATGGCCATCATCACTTGTGATGGACGAACACACACACACACATATTGTCTCATCAGCTCATGTTGGATGCAACGGACCTCCAACATATTCAGTATTTTGCCTTGGTGGTGCACAATGTATCCTGTCCATTTCATGAAATGTTTCTGTTATCTGTGTCACTGCCTATTTCTTGATTGCGGCCTTCGGATAATTGAATGAATGGGAGACCATGCCTATCCTCACTCCCAAATCGCGCTGATATTAATTCATGCTCATCATCATCAGATGACTTGCCGGCTGGCATAGGCGATTATGGCCCTCCACAGCTTTCTATTTCCAGTAGTATGTATCAAGATCGTTGTTGTTTCCCTGCCGTGCCAAGTTGTCAAGCTGTCTAATATTTTCTCACGTTGTTGTCCTCTGTTGCCTTCAATTGTGCATATTGTGACTATGTTCTCCAAATATTCCTGTCTCATGAAGTGGCCAAAAAGTGAAGATCGTCTTTTTCTTATCTTATTGATTAAGGTTATATCTCGTTTTGTACCTCGCGTATATTTTTTAAAAAAAGATTAAGGTTATATTATTGATTAAGTAGCAAACGAAATTTTGTTGAACAAGAAGTTCACAGAAATTGAATCACATTACAACCAAGATACATTACTACATAAACAAATTTATGTGATAACAGGTAAAAGAACTCAAACAGCTACAACGTGTCTAAAATCTAAGACAGGGCAGGTATTAATGAGAAAAGACAATATAGCACAGAGATGGTCATAATATATCAAAGAACTTTATAATAACAATAGACCCAAAATAAACATACAAGATAACGGCGAGGGTCCATCAATACTCGTAGCAGATGTAAGGGAGGCCTAATGCACATGAAATATGGCAAAGCTACAGGACCAGATAACGGCACATTAGAGGAATTAGTAGCTTTAGGTCACATTGGAGTTGAAATAATCACAACATTGCTGAATGACGTATATAATAGTGGACATATACCCGATGACTTAATGAGATCCATATTTAGCCTTACCTTATAAAACAAGAACCACCTAATGTGAGGAACACTGTACAATTAGCTTCATAAGCCAAATAACAAAAAGAATCAGCATGAAGAAAGCGAGAAACAAAATAAAAGCAGAAATAAGTCAAGAACAATGTAGCTTCGTAGAAGGCAAAGGTACCATTATTGCTATATATATTTTGAGAGCAAAAATAGAGAGGTCTATAGAGGTAAAAGCAGACCTAAAAGTGAGTAAGATCTTCCATATTAATTAATGTAGTAGTCACAGACAGTAAAGAGAAAGGCCTCTTCCTAAATATAGACATGTATGCTCATTCTTCTAAAATTCCCCTGATCGTGCAGACTCTCGAAAAGCAATGAGTATGTCTGACCATCTGTTATGGCGATGAGGCTAGCTAATTTGTCGGCCCGTTCGTTTCCCTCCACACCCATGTCTCAAAGCTAAGAGAGATTTTTCTCATCGAGGACCACAGTTCTTTCTAATGACTTCACTCATCGCCTTCGCATTGCATGTTTTGAATTTCTTTATGTGTGCTTTGGCAGTGAAAGTTCAAGCACCCCGCTGATGGCAAATGACCAACTCATCTGTATAAAATCCAACATAGGCTTATGTATCATCGGCATGCTCACACATGAAAGAATTTGTGAAAAATGTATTTTATCAGTATGAATGCCCGATTTAGAATACTTCTTCTACTTTTGTTCTCAAATTCTTGCAGATTAACAGGATGTAGTCCGGAAAACGAAATGTGTTGTGATATGATTTACAGCTTAGGTATGATATCTGAGCCTTTCGACCTGACAAATCTGACTTCAGCATATCTTCTGGATGAGACTCCACCCCAAAACTTTCTTAGTTGTTTCCTACGACACGCGTGGCAGGTAACTGTGTTGCTATTCTTTACTCGCTCCCCTTTCGAGAACTGACAACACACAATGATGTAGTACAATTATAATCTTCTGCATCCGTATTTATATCTAATGCGAATATGGGAAGAATGGTTTGGTTATATCTATATGTGTCATGGCTATTTGTGGCGTACTATCTGTTGGTAGTCTGAAAACCACTCAATCTATTTAATTTGTATTCTAATAATGATATTGTTTTGGTTATCTCTCTGAAGATATCATTTCTAATTCCATCTCTTAATGACACTTCAACTATTCTTCGTAGGCACGTGATTTATACTGTTGCTAGTTTTCTTTTGTCCTATATTTTCGTTGTCCAGCTTTTGACACGGGTAGCACCGTGATGGGGTAAAAAATAGTTTTGCACAATGCAACTTTAGTGTCTATGTTGACATTTTTGTTCTTAAAGATACTTGTCATCTGTCTTAGTAACTGATATGTTTGTTGCATCGGTTTTGTATTGCTTTACTGTTTTTCCCTTCACTCGCTATAATTCTTCCTAAACACGTGAACTCCTTTACCTCCATAAAGTGTTGATTATCGATGCTTTCTTTTTTTTTTTTTTTTTGCTATTGCCATTATTTATGTCTTTTCAACATTAGTCTTCATGTTGGATTTTTGGCATGTTGTATGTAATCTATTCATATGTTCCTGCAGTTATTATTTTGATGTCGCTATTATTACTTGATCGTCTGCAAAGAGTAGTTCGTTTAATTTGTCGTTCATGTTATCTTCCTCGTTGCTTCTTGTTAGTTTACAGATGCGGTCGATATATTGTTTAGTTGTGTTATTTAAACCTTATTCTTTGTCCTATAATAAAATTGTCTGTGCGCATGCGTTTGAACATGTTTTCATTTGCGACAAGATGGCGCTTGCTTTGTTATATATGCGTACTAGTTCAAATTCATACACGGTCGTCTAGTTATTTATACAATTTAAAATTATCGTATGCTGATTGATTGATTTAATTCTTACTATAATTTTGTCACTATATAGTTATAAAAAATGTCCGCTGACGAAGACACGGAACTTCGCGACCTTGTTGCTCAAACTCTGGAGGCAAATGGAACTCTAGGAAAATTGAGGGTATGCAGTATGCGCCTATCCCTATCATTCATCTATGCGGTATGATGAATATGTAGACACAGTGCACTGGCTTGTCAGTGGCTAGTATCATAAGTATGACAAATGAAAATAGTAATTCAGAGAGTGGGATTATTGAATATAAATCAATAATATTGATAACGTGCATTGTACATCGCGAACATTTCAATTATATGTGACAATATCATTAGTGTGTCGTGTCATGTGACGTATTCTTTCCAGAACGTTGTCTAAGTCTTCCCAATTAACTCTCTGAACCCCTCTCTGTCTTGGGCGATGCGGCTTGCATTTTCCAACGATGTATTAATGTTATCTTTAATGTCGCCAGTCCATCGTCTTCTTGGTCTGCCCTTTCTCTTCTTCCCATGTACTCTGCCCTCTATTATTTGTCTTTCTAAACAGTTGTCTCTTTATATGACCAAACAAGTGTATTTTTTGGTTTGTTAATGTGTTTACAGTTTAGTAACCAACATTCTGGAATATTAAATGTGTTTATAATATCTGAGTTTCTCTTTTTTTTTCCTTCCATGATATTGTATCTTTATGTAGCATTTCATCATGAAGGTGTTGATCTTCTTCGACGCTGTTTTAATTAGTTGTGGAGCACTGATTAGGGCCTACTCTAACTCTTACTCTTCATTTTCTAAGATCATTCATATAATTTTGTTCTGAATTAGAATAGGGCCTGCTGACTTAGCCTTTAGCACACTCACACTGCATTAAAATTACAAATCTTGCTACTGACTTCTTTGTTGAAAATTTATTTTTGGTGGGTATTTAGGAAATGCAATACCTTTTCTTATGTCTATATTTTAAACTAATTTTTGCACATTTTTTTTCTTCTTCATTCTAGTATAAGCACTTAGACTTCTCTTTGTGATCTTCTTCTTCTTCAGCGTTCATTCTCAAACTCCCGCTGGATCTCTCTTGTAGCTGGACCATGGTCCTATTAATCTACCAACAGGATGCAGTCCAGAGAATGGAAATGCGTGTATATGAGAGGAATACAAAAGGAATGAGGAAGTTGTGAAGACTTTTTTTTGCAAAATACAAAAAAACCCACAAACAAACATGGGTATTGTTACTGTTAGAAAGTGCATTAACTATTTTGTTCTTGGAGATTTAAAAAAAATGTTTGTACATATAAAAAAAGAATTGAATACTGAATCTAATGATGTGTGTTTTGTTGGTGTATGTTTGGAATGTGAAACCCTAGTAAAGATTGATGGAACACAAAATGGAAAAACAAAAATAAAAAATATTTTAAAACAAATTACTCACCGTTATATCCAACGTTTGGCAATGCTGAAAACTTTTTAAATACTGTAGCACATCTATGTAGATAGTATTTCTGTAGTTTCATAGCCAAACTAACATATTATGACAGGAAATAAATAAAACTTACCTTGTCCAAAAATGGTTCTAAAATCGTAGACCTAATGTTGTCCGTAAATTATGTCCATGTATCAGTTCCATGCTTGTTCCATATAATTTCCAAAGCAAATCATTATTATATCTACTAAACAAATGTTATTCCCAAGAATTTCTACGATCTGAATCACAATCCATAATGATTTTAAATCAATTATAAATATTGATGGCCACTGTAACCATCTGATGGATTCTGAAATGGTTATTTCTCGATTTTGACAAAGTTTTATTCATTCTTCATAGCAAATATTTTAGCATAGACATGCCACAATTGGAAATTAAATACTTCCGCAAACTGGGGGGTGGTGTCATGGAATCCGGTCACATGATACAATCGTTAGAATTACATTTCACTGAATGGAAGGGGTGCATAGCAACGGTTGCATGGCCATGACATTAGATGTTAACAATAATAACAGAATTGTTGCGGATTTGCCACACTAGCATGGTAAAGCTTAGTAATTTACTCATGATCGGGTTTGTGACACTAGCATGGTCACAGTTTGTAATTCACAATCCGATAACAACAACACAATGGTGTGAATGATTTATAAATATTAGCTGAATCATTGGGCGGGCAATGTATGACAAGTGTGGACTATAGTTGATAGTACAGTACTGAGATATTCCAGCAAATGGTGATGACCAGAAGTAGGAGAAAGTGTGTCCTCTCAAAAAAGATCAGGATAATCAACATCTATCTGTACCTAAGTTTGAGTGCATGGCTGCATACTCTTGCTTTGGATATAGTGTGTCAATGACCTATCTGTTTTGACAACTAACAGTATTTTAGTTTGGGCTCCCCTCCAAGCCCAATATTTTGTGTGGGAAAATTTCTCATCAACATACGCAAATAAATCTGACAATGCCAATAAACCACACAAAAATGTTGAAAGCAATTTAATCTTCAGCTGAGCAGTGGGCTTTTCTAATAGATTAATACAGATTTAAACCAGAAAAACGTTGCTGATGTAATACTACAATGTCATCAGAAATGCCATGCTGTGAAACTAATGAAGGTTGAATGCCCATCATGCATAAAATCAAAACAATTATTGAAGCATATACCGTGATAAAGCCGCACATATCACAGTTTTGATGTTCTCTAGCACTATGAGATACTGGAGCTCAGATCACGAAGACATGTGTCGGGCCATTGACGCAAATAAAACGGCGACACAACGCATTTCCATTCTCTGGACTGCATCCTATTGGTAGATTAATAGGACCATGGTCCAGCTACAAGAGAGATCCAACGGGAGTTTGATAATGAACGCTGAAGAAGAAGAAGATCACAAAGAGAAGTCTAAGTGCTTATACTAGAATGAAGAAGAAAAAATAATTATATGTTTTTAATGTTGGAATAGTATTAACAGCTCCATATTTGTAATACCTTCTGTCATATTTTGTCAGTATTAAATAGTTTGTGATAAGTTACATAGTTAGTTATAAGTTATGTTGATTATCCTCTGTGCATACCGGGCATGTCCATAAGTGCTCAGATCTTTATTTCAGTAAATCTTTCAGGGTATAGCTGCTGATGATTCTGTCTCTGTTCTTTTTTAAATCTGTTATGTGTCTCTACCGGCCATGCCTATCCAAATTCTCACATTCTCAATACTGACTCATGCTCCTGTATCTCAAAATCCTTTTATCATGTGGACTCATGAAGAGCACTGACTATCCTGCTTGGTTCATAGCCTGACTATTTGTTATGGTGGTGATGCTAGCTAATTTGTCAGCGTGTTCATTTCCTTCCATACCTGTGTGTCAATCAACAAAGATAAGAGTGATTTTGTACAGTGACGCCCAAGGCCCACTTTTTTAACTCTTTCCAAACTCCACCCATCACCTGTTGTAACGTTCTGAATCATTAATTGTCACATATTATACACTCCTGGGAATAGGCTTGCAATTCCAGCCAGCTTAATGCCTGCATTACAGGCGAACGCTTCTATCGCTAAACTGCTTGTTGTTGTTGTTGTAGTCAAGGCGCAACTGACTTTGTGAACTCTTCTTCTGCATGATCTGGCAGTAAAGGTCCATTAATTTTACCTGTTATTGTGTTTATTTATTTTTATGTAGAAGTTAATGTCATCCTGAGCCTATTTAACCATTACTCTCAATAAGTGTTATCATGTTCTGTCCTAATATATTTAGAAATTAATTACTATAAATATTTTTGATTTATCAGCTTTACCGTCGCAAGCAATGGGTGAAGGTTTTATAGTTAACAGAAAACCAAACAAGATCTGACAATTTTAGAGGTTTCCCAGATATAAAGTGTTAACTGCCGAGCATGTCATAAGAGATAACTAAGGGGGTTTATAGATGTAGATGGCTGTCCAATTCCATATGGGGTCAAATTGACAGAAGCAGAAGTCAGATCGAAAGATGCAGCTATCACAGTTAACCTGTAAACCATGACAATGCACATGTTCTCCAGACTACATCCTGCTGATATGCAGGAGTTTGAGAACAAACACAGAAGAAGAATAAAGAGTTAACGTTTTAGTTAGTGATACAAGTATACACTGTGGCTTGGGTGAGATAATAGAGGGGGGGGGGTGTTCATAGCAGACTATTTAAATCAGTTTAGGTGTAATATAAATAATATATTATGTTTATCCCATTGTAGAAAGTACAGTTTGTCATATTTCTATGAATCTCATATTTCTATCAACAGGCACAACTTAGGGCAAGTGTGTTCTTAGCTTTAGAAGATCAAGAAAAAGCACAGGTAAACTCTAGTTAAGAATATCAAGAAAAGACACATGTAAACTCTAGTTAAGAATATCAAGAAAAGACACAGGTAAACTCTAGTTAAGAATATCAAGAAAATGCACATGTAAACTCTAGTTACAAAAAATATCATCTTTCAAATTTTGTTACAAAAAGGCAAGAGATAATAATTGTTCTATTTTATTTTAGAAAAGGAACTTCACAACATATTGTAACAATGAGTACAGTACTTTTCAGGATACTCACTGCAGAACATGAACTTGCTAGTTTAGAGGGTTTTAACATATGTTCCCTGTAATTGTATTCACTTGTGAGCAAATCTGAAGTTGTTTGAGCAGTGAATACTTCCACGTTGGTAAAAAAGTAAAGTAAAGTTAACCCATAGCATTTATTAACGTCATAAGTGTGTGAGATGTTAGCGATCTCACATTTCAGTAGCTCTGCTATATGAGGGAAGTAGCCATCTCCTCACCAGTCTTTACTTCCCAGATTGATCTGGTACCCAATTAAGGAATTAAGGCTGGGTCGATCCAGGAGCCGTTGCGATCTGAAAACATTTCGGTCTCAACTGGGGAATGAACACATATGTGAAGCCAGTGTACTAACCACTGCACTACACCCCCCCCCCCCCCCATGTTGGTATCCAATTGTATCATTGGTTGTAACTCATTCAATGATTCCATATAGTATTCTTATTCTTCGGGGGAGAGATCAGTAATGAACCCTATTAATAAGGTAGGTAAGGGTCTTCTGGCTATGGTGCAGGGATGATGGTTTGTTATCCCTGCTTGCCTAAAAGGAAGTAATATTCATTGTTTCAGTGCATTCTAAATGGAATATGTGATTTCTTTTCTGAATGCGGTAGATTAGAACACGGTTTAACCATTCGGAGACTGAAATGATATTGTGACTGGTCTAGGGAGCTGACAGTCTGTAGAACTAACATGCCTGTAGGAAACATGGAGAGTTCTCAGAAGATGACAATCAATATAAATTCCACATACACTCTGGCATATGACAAGGATATGTTCTATCTCCCTTTCTATCATCACATATATCAATTGTGTATGTAAAATTGCCAACGGCAATGAAGGAGACAACCTAAACAACCTCCTGAGTGAACTTATTTTTACAGGCGATAAAGCAATAATATCAACATCAGAATAACAACTACAACATATAAATAGACTGCACACATCATGTAGGCACTTTAACATGAAGATAACCACTATTTTCATTGATGACCAACAACTTCAACAGGTGAAAGAATTCACTTATCTTGGAAGCATCATATCATCACATGGAAAAAACACCAAAGAAATCCAACATAGATGAAACAGCATACCAGATCTTAGGACAGATGTCTCCTATTTTCAAAAATAGACATGCGAACATGACATGAAAATTGCACTATATACATCGATCATCATACTATCACTGTTACCAATGTCAAGCGTGAACACAACAAGTGACAGAATACAACCACCACTCATTACACCATCGTCTAGATGAGTCAAAGGGAAAACGTATCAAGCATGGTAGATCATGGATGGCAGAGGCTGAAGACACACTGCGAATAGTATGTGAATTGGAAGAAATAGGAAAGGGCAGTGAATGGGTGGAGGTAGACACTGAGAAGAAATCACTGACTAAAGTAATAATACAACTAGATAAAGCGTGTCGACAATGGACGGCAGTCAGGGCTCAGGATACAGTGCAAGAACTCGCCCAACTACACTCGAAACCACAAGACATAATTATATACTCAGATTGCTCTGTTAACAGAAACACAAATAAAAGCAGTTGGGGTTTTGTTGACTACAGAAATGGCATGAAGTTGGTTGAGAAATCTTCAGCATATTCAACTGTCACATCGAGCATGAGGATGGAGATAGAGGGAGTTTCAGCAGCTCTTAATTGGTTGATAACTGATACATCAACACACGCGGTAATACTCACGGACTCTCAAAGCATGTTGCGCAAGATAGAAAAGTTCATGCTAAGAAAAGAATGGTGGGACTTATTGAACAACTCAGTTGTCCAGAGCATTACATGGATATACTGCCCTGGTCATGCTGGGGTCAGAGGAAACGAGATAGCCGACTTACTGGCAGGCAATGCGGCGGTAGGCGGCACATTTCTGAGAAGAGATAACGCAGATTTAATAAAGGCAGTAATAAATTCATTTCAAGATGCAGATGATGTCAATGAGGTTGAGAACGTACACATACAGAGAATGTTAGAAATGGGAGTATTCAGAGGGGAGGAAAAGTAAATTTTTTGGAAAGTCCCGAAGATCACACAATCAATACCTGACCGGAACTATGAGTCTACATACACTGGGATGGGTGCGGAGGGCGGAGCACTTATGGGAATGTCCCGCATGCTGTGAAGCCAGTTTCTAATCAAGAATCAAGCGTGAACAGTAACAACAAAAGACAAAAGAAAACTTGTCACAACAGAAATGACTTGTCTATATAAAATTATCGGACTAACAATAAGAGATAGAATCAGAAATTAAAACATCAGAAGATTAACATACACAATGCCAATCCTGGATTACATCAGAAGACAACAAACTAAATGCTTTTCACATGCTTCCAGACTACCATCAGACAGTGCTCCTCAAAAATCAATATTATATAGACACAATGGATACAAAGCTAGGGGCAGATCATGCAAAAGATAGATTACAGAAATAAAAGAGTCAGCGAAAACAAATATATTGCAAAAAATATATTAATCACAAAAATTAGGTGGATCTGGCGGGAAATGACATAAGATCGCATATGTGATTGTGAGATAAGGTTATATCCTTCTTGAGACTATTGCCTCGTCCATTACAAAAAATTATCTGAAAACTATGGTGAATGTGGGATCCATGAATCAGAACAAGGTCTTCATGTTGAGGCTTTTCAGCATCCATTGGTCAAGCAGGAGAAAAGATGAAGTGCGAAGTAAGATCTTATTATCATCTCTTTACATACGACCTACGCAGCGTGGTTTAACTTCACGGAAGTATAACAAAACATTGTGGTTAATATATTTCTATGAATTATAAAGGCAGCGAAAGAGCAGAGACAGGGTCTTGCCAGAGGATATAGATTTCAGGCACAAGCCATGGTGCAGCCACTTAGACCTGGAGAAGACAGTGGATTTTGCAGACAAACGTGACAATCTGACACGATCACAGATGCTGAATGCAGAAGAAGGCAAACATGCCATTCTACCACAGTAATGTGAAGAATATGACATAAATGCCAGTACTAGCCAGATTATTTAACATCTATATTTTATTTTCAGAATAAGACTCCATATCTGAACAAAGAACTAAGAAGTTTTTTGGCCACAAGGGAGGGTAAGTATTGATAGATGTTTATATGGGTTTGCCATTTTGTATTAAGGAAGGTGCGTTCATAGTCCTATCAAGTTTCATGTATCCAGTTTTCATTGCACATTTCAGTAAGAATTTTCTGATTAAACATCACGTCTACACATCAAAACCTGACAATTTTAGCGATTGTCATGACAACCTGTTTTAATCCAAAAAAATGAAAATGAAATTACACATATCATATAATCACAGTATATGAAAACTTGTCATGCTGCCATCTTGAAATTGAAAACTGCACTATGATGAAGATGAGACCGAAACAAACAATGTACAAATTAGGAGAAAGATAAAAATTGGAGTGACCATGGAAGGGAAAAGAAAGTGCATCCTTTCTGGAAAGATTTTAAGAACCAACAAATGACTCGCACAGATATGGCTAAAGAACTGGCAAAATGAGCATATGGGAATGCCCCCAGTACCATAATACTGGTTGAATGCTTCCAATGCCATGATACTGGTTGAATGTCCCCAGTGCCATCATAAAACTTTCGTTACTGCATGTTTTCCTGTGAAGGAGTGCAGGGAGGCTTTCTATGGCTGTGGAAATTGCTTCTTTGCCAGAGCAGATGCTGCGACACGTACAGAAAGGATTTTGATTGTGCCCCCGAAAGAAAAAATAAATGACAACCTGTGCCATGATGCTGGTTCCTAATAAAGATCTGTATTTGGAATATTTTTTTTAATTATGAAGAATTAGTAAAGAAACACTCTATGACAGACCTAGCGAGTTGGTAGATGATTTATTCTGTTCATAACAAACAATTTGCTAAAATAAATTTCATGTGGAGAACATTCCAATAGTGGCGGACAGCGATGTTAACAACAAAGACCATACTTCACAATCGAGATACCAGCCTCCAAAATACACAAACATCAATGGAGCACAAAAAATATCTATCAAATTCACAGTAGGAACATTGAATATATCTGGTTTAGGAAATAAAACAGAAGAACTAATCGAAATAATGGAAAAGAGGAAAATTAAGGTCTTAGGTCTAGCAGACACTAGGAGAAAAGGGAACTTTAGACCGAAATAGACATTCGTTGTAGCAAAGTGAATCAAATACTGGGTCAATTATCCCCTTTATTGCAACACAAAATGCTACCAATGTCAACAAAAAAACATCTTATCCAAAGTATCATCATTCCAACCCTGTGCTACCATGTCAAACATGGTCCTTAACAATAAAACATAAGAGACAACTGGTTACAAAAGAGATGAGATGTCTGAGAAAAGCCACAGGAGTGACCAGAAGACACAGAATTAGAAACAATGTCATAAGAGAAAGAGTGGGTGTCATATCAATTCTACAATACATACAAAACCAACAGATACAATGGTTTGGTCATCTGGAAAGAATGCTGTGTGATTCATTAGTTTATAAAGTATATATGAAGAGAGGAGAAGCAGAAAGAAGAGCCAAGGGTAGACCTAGAGTACGCTGGATCGACAACATAAATCATGGGAAGCTTATGTTCTCTGATATCCAATTATGCCATGAAGCATCATAGGAAGCTTATGTTCTCTGAGCCCCTATTAACCACTTATATTATTGTTTTTGCATCCATTCTCAAACTCCCACTGGATGTTCCTTATAACAGGACAATGGTTCTATAAGATATTCTCTCAAACTCCCACCAGATCTCTCTTATAGCAGGACAATGGTTTTGTAAGTTTTCTAGCCAGATGTAATCCACAGAACGGAAATGCATTATTTTTTTGGTGCCAGTGACTCGACACATTTGAATTCAGTGTTGGTGACTAGTACATTCAGTGTTTTTACCACTTCCACGGAACATGCACGTCTGTTACCATATCGTTAGTATAGTCTGTCAGCCATACAAGAGTACTGGTTCCTGTACCTACCAGCTGGTCATCACGCTCAGAGCTAACCATGGTCACAGATACTTAACTTTTTGTCGCTGACTTGTATTTACTGTCACAGACACCCACAGCCACTTTATACAATTTGAAACATGGAAAATGTATGTTTTCTCAATCTTGTTTAGTCACTTCCATGCTATGGAATCACGAGAAGTTGTTCTGACAACTCTTCATATGAGCTGAGAATTATTCATGGAAATAAATCAAACAAATAAAATATTTTGGACATATTAAAAGATATGACATCTTATGAAAAGTAAAGCTGAGGAGAGGCAAGCAAGAGGTGGGCAGAAATACAAATGGGAGGGATACATTATGAGATAGACATGGTGCAGTCTATCAGAGTGCACTACCAAGGCAAGAGACAGGATCTTGGAGGTCTGCTGCAGTTGACCTGTAATGCAGAGACATTGCTTGAGGATGAAACTTAGATTCTTCCAGTCCTGTTTGTACTCTAATATCTGCTTAGTTTTAAAACATTATGATCGATACTAACTAAACTTGGTAACCTGTTGATATTAACTAGACTTGGTAACCTGTTGATACTAACAAGGCTTGGTAACCTGTTGATATTAACTAGACTTGGTAACCTGTTGATATTAACTAGACTTGGTAACCTGTTGATACTAACTAG
Source organism: Meghimatium bilineatum (assembly GCA_034231615.1). Taxonomy (NCBI): domain Eukaryota; kingdom Metazoa; phylum Mollusca; class Gastropoda; order Stylommatophora; family Philomycidae; genus Meghimatium; species Meghimatium bilineatum. The sequence goes on along the minus strand of CM067311.1, from coordinate 61,858,079 downwards.
ACTTGGTAACCTGTTGATATTAACTAGACTTGGTAACCTGTTGATACTAACAAGGCTTGGTAACCTGTTGATACTAACTAGACTTGGTAACCTGTTGATATTAACTAGACTTGGTAACCTGTTGATACTAACAAGGCTTGGTAACCTGTTGATACTAACTAGACTTGGTAACCTGTTGATATTAACTAGACTTGGTAACCTGTTGATACTAACAAGGCTTGGTAACCTGTTGATACTAACTAGACTTGGTAACCTGTTGATACTAACTAGACTTGGTAACCTGTTGATACTAACAAGGCTTGGTAACCTGTTGATACTAACTAGACTTGGTAACTTGTTGATCTTCTTACTTTGCCTATGAAGTATTTATCCTCATATGGCATCATTTACAGTCTTAGAAAATTTTGTAGAATAAACAAATGTAAATATTACTCAATTTTTATGTTTGAAAATAAAAGTTATATTTATTGCATGTTAGTAGTAAGGACAATATATTTTTTTCCCTCACCACCTTTTTTTTTCCTTCATATTTTCAAGGAAAACTTACAGCCAGCCTGGTGCAGGAATTTCTAGAGTTTTTTGGTCTGGAGTTTACTTTGGCTGTATTCAAACCAGAAACTGGCCTGGTAGGTTGATTTTATTAAGAATAAGAAATTGTCTTACTTGCCAGGTGGTTAATAGTGTGTTAATTGGTGTGATTAATCATAAATAATGGACATATAATGTTTGTAGCTATAATTAGTTAGTTAGCTTGTCTGGCTTTGTGGCAGCATGGTACTAGCTGTAAACAGCAAGATATTTTTTACTACTGTTTTCAGAGTGAGAATGTCAAGCGACCAGATCTGATAAAGGAGTTCAACTTTCTACCTTCAAATGCACCCTCAAACACACCTGTACTGACATGCCTTCTCAGTACCAACAAATCTGCTGCTGCAAACAATACAGGTTCAGGTGATGGAGTGCACATTGCAAAGGTAATAATTGTCATTATTCATTTTCATATTGAAGGTCTATGATTTTCGTTAGTTAGTGATTAGATATTGCATATCAAGTAACCAAACGTGCCATGGTGTGACAACCGATCGTATTCAATCCTGCAACGCCGTACAGCAAAAGCAGAGAAAAGACAATAGATAAGTAGTGGTTAAATGATAATGAGATATCTCTAAAGCTGTGAGCAGGCAACTCTTGAGAGCCTACAGCCTTTCAGACATTTTTAGTCCCCAAAAGAAGCAGTGCGACAGTATCCCACGATCATCACGTCCTATCAGGAGCGAAGCATACACTTCTAGGTCAACTAGTTCATCATTCTTCTATCCAGCAGTAGATAAGTTTGTGATTTTCATTGAGTCATAGATAACTTCATATCTGATCAGGGAAGCAAACAATGAATACACATTAACAAGTTTTGAGAATCACTGAAGCATGTAGGGAGCACATGAAATCAACATTTCGGTCAAAAGGACTTTATCAAGAATACAATACAGTAAATGATGTGTAAAGTACAGCACTATCTATGATTAGATCACAGTGCTCGTATCTCATCCTCGTCGCCACCTACCGAAGACGGATATGTTGGACCAATAACGCAAATAAAACGGCGGCACAGTGCATTTCCATTCTCTGGGCTACATTCTACTGGAAATCTAGTAGAGCTATTGTTCTGCTACAAGAGATATCCAGCGGGAGTTTGAGAATGAACACAGAAGAAGAGATGTTATAGTCTATTATATATCATGTTTCCTGTTTTATTTTCAAGCTCTTAATAAATCTCTCATTTCATTTGATCTGCTAAATATCATTCTTAAACATTTGAATGTTACTGTTATTTTGATTTCTATTTCTTTATCTCAAGCGAAGCACATTATGATATAACCATATGTTCTATCTGATCTTGATTCATTAGTAGTCCTGCTTTTTTTAAGCTTAATTTGTAATCTTCATAATAGAAGAGCTATTGCATCCTCTGCTGTTTCATTCATATCTACATCATCTGCATTGACCATGATTCTTGTGTCATTTATTATTGTATCTGCCATTGCTGTTCGTAAGATGAGAATCTTGAGAAAAGTAATTTCATTACCAGAAAAAAACAGTATTCGAAGCACGTGTTCAATAACTGACATCATAGCACTCTAAGGAGACTCTAAGTTCTGAGTCTTCTTCAGCAGATTGCAAAAAATGTTTATGCTTTTCTTTCCTGTCACTAGCAAATTCTGCATTGATCTAATACATCCCATTTTTATCATTCGCTGCTCATCCCAAGCTTCATTCCAAATTATTGTAGTCTCACGACTGATGATTAGTCCATCCCATGTTGAAAATAACAGCTCACTTTGTGAATTAACATCTTTCAAGATATCTTCATTGCACTTTTTATCTGTCCATGGTGTTCTTGACATTCTTCTGTAAAACCACAACTCTGCTGGTTTAATAATATTTAAGCTGTTTTAATTATGATAGCATATCTCATACAACTGTATGACTTCAATCAAATCACATCTGGTTTACTAAATAACAACAAACGTTTTTTGCAGTCATTCAGTTATTTCAATATTATAAAATCATATCTTTCATCTCCACAGCATGAGTCGTACAGGGTAATGTATTGTCTCTGTCATCTTTCATACCCAAAACTCAGTAGTTCTCATTGATCTTCTTCTTTATTCAAGGTTGAAATGGAGTAACAATAGATCTGTAGTCTTTTGCATTTATTCTAAGCTTCTTTGCTTTTACATTTTACATGCAGCACTCTGACCTCAATAATTTAAACCGGTTACTTTAAGCCAGACTGACGAAGATGTAAAGAGCAAATCTCGCACTGCCAATGTGCCGCGTTCAATTTTCTGAGCAGCTGTGCATCTGAGCTGTACTTAAAGAAATGACAACCTACAGAATGTAAAAATTTCCTAGAAAATCAATGCAGCTAAAAATGTTGGATTGATTGTTATATCGAGAATAAGAAATGCAGTTCTTTCAGAGCCGTCTTCCGGTGAACATTCACCTGATCATTCCTAGGGGTGTTAGGTGTCTAAAGCCTAAAAGGTAGTTAGTCATTTAAATATAAAAAGCACTATCCTTTTAAAAGGTTAACTGCTTTTATGCTACCCATCACCCCTAAAACGTATCAAGTCCACATCTACGGAGACTGATCCAAAAGAACCAGAAATGCTACCGACAACAATTATTTTAAGAAAAAGCTCCATTTTAGAGAAACAATCTGAAACTTGAAATGGGGTGAGGCTGGGGTAACACAAGGCAAATATCAAAATAAACTGAAATAGGTACAAGTGTTACAAATATTAGTCAACAAAAAAACTAACAGTCTGTTGTTGCTGTTTCTCATTGTTAGTTTATTTTATTGACTGCTATTGGTAAAGCTTGTACCTATCAGATTTCCATTCATTTTAAACAACTATTTTAAGCCTTGTTCAGTTTAACTGAATTATTTTTGGAAGTCTATGGTAAATGTAACATAATGCATTCATTGAAAATATTTGTATATTCTGATAAGGATATTAAAGGTGTAAAAATCATAATAGTCATGTTGTGAGATAGAAATAAATGATAAAATATACACTTTCTAAACTATGACAAGATGAGAAGGGGAAAAAATAAGATACGAAACACAAGGAGAAATGGTTATGTTCTAAAAAGAACACACACAATAGCAACGGAATTGTTCTTGTTCTATACACAGAAGCAAATAATCACTTATAGAATGAGGAAGTTACGGCTTAAGAATAGTATCAGCAACATTAATACTTACTAATAATAGTTTAATATCTCAGTCATTTATTGCTTCAGATACAGCAGTTACTATAGTCCCCTATTGCTTCAGATATTATTAAAATAATAGTCTCTTATTGCTTCAGATATAACAATTACTATAGTCACTTATTGCTTCAGATATAGCAATTACTATAGTTACTTATTGCTTCTAAGTGAACGAAAGAAGAAGAACTTATTGCTTCAGATATAGCAATTACTATAGTCACTTATTGCTTCAGATATAGCAATTACTATAGTCTCTTATTCCTTCAGATATTGTTAAAACAAGTCTCTTATTGCTTCAGATATAGCAATTACTATAGTTACTTATTGCTTCTAAGTGAACGAAAGAAGAAGAAGAACTTATTGCTTCAGATATAGCAATTACTATAGTCACTTATTGCTTCAGATATAGCAATTACTATAGTCTCTTATTGCTTCAGATATAGCAATTACTATAGTTACTTATTGCTTCAGATATAGCAATTACTATAGTCTCATATATCACATTATTGCTTAGGATATAATAAATACATCTCTTATTGATACAAATATACCAAATAATACATTCCCTTATTGCTTCAAATATATCGAATTTAGTAGTCTCTCTTTGCTTCGCATATAACAAATACCATTGTCTCTTATTGCTTTAGTTATAACAAATACTAGTCTCTTATTGCTTCAGATATAATAAAAACCATAGTCTCATATTGCTTCAGATATAATAAAAACCATAGTCTCTTATTGCTTCAGATATAATAAATGCCATACTGTTTTATTTCTTCACATATAACAAATGTCATGGTATTTTATTGCTTTAGATTTAATAAGTAAATAGTGTCTCTTATTTATACAACTGACATAAGTCTTTTATTTCTTAAAATAAAACTGATGGTTTCATCTTTGTAGTTCTTTCTTTCTTTTTGCTTTATATCCCTTTATTGCTTACATCGTCAGGAATAGAAGAGTTCTCGAGAGACGGCCAATTTGTACAATAACTCTCCATGTTTTCTACTAACGTTTTAGCTAAAAAAAATTTTTGTAGTTATTGTTTCATATATAGCAGATGATTTGGTTTCTGAAGTTATTGCTTCAGATATAATGATTTGGTTTCTGAAGTTATTGCTCTATATTTAAATGATAATTTTAGTTTCTAAAGATATTACTTCAAATATAACAGATAATTAGGATAAAGAAATTATTGCTTAATATGTAAACGATGATTTAGTTTCTGAAGTTATTGCTTCAGATATAAATAGTTTAGTAACTGATATTATTAGTTAGTCGTCAGATCTTTATAACTGCATACAGGGCATACCCATGGATGCTCTAACCTCCTGAGTATATCTGCAATTACCAGACAACTGACACTACCAGTTCATTATTAGTTGGAATACATTCTTTCTAGTTAATGATGACGCTCATTTCTAGCAATACAATATTTCAAACCAATATCTATTCCGGATATAAACAAGGAGTCATCACCATCATTAGTTTCATTGGACCTTGCAGTTTCTTGTAAATAGTTAAATATATTTACCCGTTCATTGCACTGTTGCTCAACACATTGGAGGAACTTGCAAGTCTGTCTGCTTTATAATTGTTTTTAACAGTCAAAATCTGCAGAAAATTGATGAATTGGTGGAAATAAAACGGTGACACAACGCATTTCCATTCTCTGGACTACATCCTGCTGAAAATCTAGAATGGATTATGATCCTGCTACAAGAGAGATCCAGCAGGAGTTTGAGAATGAACGCTGAAGAAGAAGAACAACAACCGAATAACACAGCATGAATTGAATGGGACTAGTTCCAACTTTGACCTTCTCACAACAATCACCTGAACAGAATACAATCACAACACACTCCATCGTGCCGGCTGTGACCCATCCCTATGAAACTGCGACCACCATCTTTTTAAATGTTCATTGCTGGACGTTCTCAGATAAATGAAACACATTATATGTAACAAACATATGCATATATCACACATTATATGTAACAAAACAGCTCACAAACACATGCATATATCACACATTATATGTAACAAAACAGCTCACAAACATATGCATATATCACACATTATATGTAACAAAACAGCTCACAAACACATGCATATATCACACATTATATGTAACAAAACAGCTCACAAACATATGCATATATCACACATTATATGTAACAAAACAGCTCACAAACATATGCATATATCACACATTATATGTAACAAAACAGCTCACAAACATATGCATATATCACACATTATATGTAACAAAACAGCTCACAAACATATGCATATATCACACATTATATGTAACAAAACAGCTCACAAACATATGCATATATCACACATTGGAATTTGGTCACAGTTCATGAACTCATGGATCGCTGTATCTGCACTCAAACTTCCCACAGCATCAAGCCACTGTTAATGAATACAGTTGTTCATACTCATTGAGTCACTTAGAAAGAAGACATAATTGGCACTTTGTATTCCCATCATGTTCAAGGCCATGTCACTGCCATAACACTTGCTGTGTGGACATGCTAAACTACAAATGAGAAGAAGAAGAACCGCCATAATTTTCCATAGTCAATGTTATCCCCTCTCTAAATAGTCTTCCTTACATACTCACATCTGAAGCCAGAACAAGTCAAACCGTTACGGCCAAATACTGAATACCACAATTACTGCTTCAGATATAAATGACTTAATATCTTCTTCTTCTTCAGCATTAATCTCAAATTCACTCTGGATCTCTCTTGTAGCAGGACAATGGAGATCATTTTTTAGGATTATTCTTAACACTTTTTAGATATGTGAACTCTGATGTTCATATTTTACAGGATCTATCAGAGAAACAGATAGCAGACGCTAGGAGCAAATTTGAGTTTTATGACAAGGTAAATCATTAATTTGTCAATGCTGCCTTCATCATAACCAATGTCTGTACTGTTAAGTATGTACACCATAACTAGATGTGAAATGGAGTGTCTGATGAAATCGGCAAATGGCTACTACACTAGATAAAATAAGAAATTAATAAATTAGGAAAAGAGTAGGTATAATACCATGTATTGAACATATTGAAAGACAACAAATAAAATATGATTAAGAATGTACAAGTGGGTCTCGTTCGCGAACAATGCATTGAGGCCTTGAGAAAGGCGAGGCTGAAAGTGGTTACATTTATTTTCGTGCTGGGACATGTGGGTGTTCGAGGCAATGAAAGAGCAGATCAACTGGCATCATGCGTGATTGTGGCACAGGGCGATGGAGCAATGGATCTCGCTGACGTTTTGAACCCCTTAAGAGACATAGCACGCGAGAGTGAGACTAATGTAGATGGTGATTCATTTTCAGTGGCTAGAATTAAAGATCAGGGATTGAATTGCGGTATTGCTACAAGTGAACATTTTGGAGGGCGCAGAAGAATAATGGTCAACCCGCATAGGACAGGTACTGTCAGCAGAAGTGTAATGGCGGATACACTCAAGGAGAGGACGGAGAAACTATGGACGTGTCCAGTTTGCAGTGATGATGATCTGACGGCTAACTAACAAATAAAATGGTTCTGTCACCTTATGAAAATCAAGGCAAAATAAATACCAATAATAGCATATAACAAAAGAATATCTGGGCGTAAAGCCAAAGGTAGAACAAGAAAATAGTGGATAAAAAACATCAAGATAACCTTGAACAAACATGGACTCGGCGTAACCAAAGCGCTGGAACTTGGCCTTGGAACGAAAACTGAGCTCCTACCCCTATACTTAACAGCAAGTGTGAATAATATAAACTATCATCCACCTGAGAAAAGACAATAGACCATAATTAGGTCCAAGTGAATACTGCATCCTCCATAGTGTATGTCATGGTTGCCATGCAGGACATAATGTCCAAGTCAATACCGCAGACTTGTGGTAAAAGTCATCAGTTCCATCCGTTAACTCCTAATCTCCAGCAAGCCACTAACACAGCAAGTTATACAGACCCATTCTGCCAGTGAGTCACTGAAACCTCCATTTTTATAGTTGCTTCTAAATAAAGTACGACATTGCAGGGAAATTTTTACAGAAATGTCTATTGTGTATGCCTAGGTGAATGGTGACACTACTGGTCCACACTTGTCATTAAGCATAGGGGCAAAAGCTTATATTTGCACTTAATTCTTATGTGTTCATGTAGGCTTCTCAATTTAATTCTTAGAATATTTTGAAAATAATTTTCATGTGATCTTGGACTCTAGGATAGCAGTGGTGCAATTGACAAGGATGAGCTGAGAAATCTTTTCCTTGATATGTTCCCAAATTTCAATCGCAACATGCTGGAGCGATATGTCAATGATGAATTCAATGCAGCAGACAGGAACTTCAGCAGCTGTGAGTACAACATCATTTTCTATCTTTTTTTATCAACTTAGGAGTATGTTTTTTCTTCCCCTTCCTTTCATTTTTACATTAGTTATAAACATGTTCAGATTATGCTCATTATTTGTGTTCTTACTATTGATATTTGTATTAATTATTATTATTATTATTTGGTTGGTTTTTTTAAAGACATCTGATAATGTATGGATGTGTTCCAAACTGATCTTCATACAAACATAATTGGAGCAGTGACACACGTGAAGGGACGTCATATTAAAAAAAAATTTTCTACGCAAGCCGATCTCTATAGAAACATCTCACAGTCCTGGACAAATACATTCTTATATAATAGGTAGCAAAGTTGCCGCTGATCTATCTAGTGCATGAATCATAAAACATTCTTCTGTTTTACACGATCCCATGGGACACCCACTGCAATGGAAACATACAACCAAAACAGTACTTTCACTTTGTAAACACACTTTCATCTATTTCGATTGTACTTACATAAAACACAGGTTTTTAGAATGTTTCACTTAGACAAGACGGACTATCACTAAAACTAGGGGGTTATGATTTGTAAACAAGAAAACATACAAATTACAATACACAAAACATTTTCAACATTTTGACCACAAGGCCTTTATCAAGACACGCACAAAACATCAAAAGACGACTAATAGAAGTGATCACAACACAAAAATGTGTCCAACCGAAATATGGAAATGAGATGCTGGAAGGACATGAACAGGAATACATAAAAACGTAAATATAGGTTTGAAACGAAATGAACAAAAAGATGACGTAAATGACAATACAAAATGAATAAAGACAAAGATCACACCAACCGATAACTAGACAAAAGAGTGACACTGTGTGATATGTCAACGTTGCAGCAAGCAGTACATTGATGAAACCGGCTTAAGATTGAGCAACTACTTCTGTAACCATCTTCATGCCATCAAGCACAGAACACCTACTCCTGTTGCCACACAATTCAACAGCGATGGCCATCATGGTACTCTTGATATTCAGGGCACTGCCATCAGATCCTGCACCACCGATGATAGATCTAGGTACGCTCTAGAAAATCGTCTTATTTTGGAGTTGGGTACCCTCAAGCCTTTTCAACTAAATTCCGACCACCCTTTTGTCTAATTTTCAGTTGGTGTGATCTTTGTCTTTATTTATTTTGTTCCATCATTTATGTCATCTTTTTGTTCATTTCATTTCCACCTATATTTAGGTTTTTATGTACTTTCTGTTCCTGTTCTTCCGGGTGAGGCCGTTGTGGTGTGGCGTAAGAACCTTTACCTTCAGGAGGGCCACCAACAACTCTCCAACCCTTCTTTCTACACTGCACACACATCTGACTCGATGGTACCTAACCAGAAGGTGGTTAACAGTACTGTAAAAACCCTTATCCATGACAACCACCTTCCTACCACTGCCAAGGCTCTTTGCATCGATCAAAGTTGTTTAGGCAGACCTGTTTGCTATATGCTGCCTGAAATCCATAAGGCATCGAATCCGGGTAGACCTATTGTCTATGCTTGCTCTTGTCCCACTGAGCGCATCTCTGACTTCCTTGACATAATTTTCCAGCCCTTAGTCGAACAACTGCCTTCATTCTTGAAAGACACTAAGCATGCCCTGGCCATTTTTTCTTCCGACCAGTTGTCTTCTGACCGTACCTATCATCTGTTCTTGCTTGATGTCTGTTCTTTGTACACTTCTATACCCCATGCAGATGGTCTCAGGGCTCTGCAGTTCTTTCTGGACAAGAGTCCACATCCTTCTGTATCCACTTCTACTCTTATCCTCCTTGCTGAACTGGTGCTCACATTCAACTCTTTTGAATTTGATGGGCACTTTTTCAATCAGATCAGTGGCATTGCTATAGACACCAAAATGGGAGCTAGCTATGCTTGTCTTTTCAAGGGCTATCTTGAACATCTTGTTTGATTGATCTATGATGGCCCATTCCCATCTATTTTCCACAGATACATTGATGATAAAAAAGAAAGATAGCCTAAACATTTTGACTTGTTCATTTCTGTTCAGTTTGTTATTGTCTAGCTTGGGTCTGTAGGTTCCATTTAGCTCTCTGATTGTTTTAGCAGAGCTTATTGAACTAGTATCTTTTTTAGTACTAGTGTAGTTTTGTAGTAATAACGTAGCATAGTTCTCTAGTACTAGTGTAGTTCTCTAGTACTAGTGTAGTTCTCTAGTACTAGCGTAGTTCTGTAGTACTAGTGTAGTTCTCTAGTACTAGCGTAGTTCTGTAGTACTAGTGTAGTTCTCTAGTACTAGCGTAGTTCTGTAGTACTAGTGTAGTTCTGTAGTACTAGTGTAGTTCTGTAGTTCTACTGGATAAATTGGAGATCTGTTGTCTTATGTCATGAATGCAGATGCATACTCTACTGTGGTAAACTAATTACCTGGTCTGTGTGGAGTTTCATGAAGTCAGGCCAAAAGCTATTAAATCACTCTTATATGTTAATACTTTCGGTGATCAGGAGACTGCAGTAAAAATGTGTACCAATCTTGATATATTTACTGATTTTTGAAAAACAGTAAGTAAATATTGAAACTAATATATAAAAAGGTTAAATAACAGTTCTGCATTGAAAAATACACAGGATCAATGTTTTTACCAAAAGGTCTTTATCAAGAAAGAGACGAACGCAGAATAGCAATAAAATCAAATGGAGAAATTTAATTCTCGCCCCTCTTCATCTCTATCTGTTGCTTTCCAGACCAATATACAGTATGACATTGCTGTTGCATGTAGTTCCCATTTGTTTTTGAGCCCCATTCTTTCTTTGTTCATCCCATTCTTGATAAAGACTTTTTTGGTTGATACTTCAATCCCATATTGTTCAATGTAAAACTGCTTTTCATATATTTTTTGCAATATTTACTTTCCATGATAATACTTAGATTTAGTATGGATAAGAAAGAGAAGATTAGAACAATTATAGCAAAAATTAAACACAGATAGTCTATATTTATAAGGCATTTGATGAGGAGACAATTAGTAACCATTGGAAGATAAATTGAACAAATAGGGAGATAAAGAGAGAAGTTGCTGGATGGGTTATCATTGTGGCATGGGAGAATTTTACCAAGGAACTTATTACTAACACAAGAGACAGGAAGTTGTGGAGAAATATGATTGATATGACATTTGATTGATTGAAAATGAAAGTATTGTCTTGTTTAAAAAAATGACTGAAAAATGTTATATTTATTGTTTATTTGTGCATTCTATTCCAAGCTATGTATTCCTTGACAGCAAAAGGTATCCATTGATTTGTTTGTGCCTGTGTTCAGTTGCTGCATTTGTATATTTTCAATTGTAGCACGACTTTAACCAAAATGAAGCATGGCATCTATATTTAATATAATATAAGCATGAAATGTTGTGTTCTGACCTCTGCTTGATCCCTAGCTCTGTCCATTGCTCTTCTTCTTGTGATGTCTTTTACAGAACATTGTCCTCACTGCCACTCCAGTTTTGTGCAAGCTGTCCGGTCTCTTCCAGTTCCGTGCAAGCTGTCCGGTCTCTTCCAGTGTTATATTCAAGAAGTTTTTTATATCCTTGGTCTGCTTCATGTTCTCTTGACTAGAATATTTCTCTCCAATGAATAATCTTTCTAACCCAGTGTGTGCATGTTTTAAGAGGCTGTCAACACCTCCGGGGAAATGGTTTGTTAAGGGAGACATCTAGTGGCTGCAGGAGAAAGGCAAGGCCCCCCCCCCCACAAATTACAAAATATAGACAGCTTCCATCTCACTTCATCGTTTCTCCACTTTCTTAGTAAGATGTGACCGAAATGTGTCCAAAATACATTAGCTCTTCTTTCCATAAGATCTTTCTTCATCATTATTTTCTTTCTCTTCCTCACTTCTTGACATGATTTGTACAGTATGTGTTCTCATGTAGGTTCTTTGATGTTTCTCCAGTGTTTTCTCATCCAGAAAAAGACTTTTTTTAAATCCAGAATGGTGTCCATTCTTTTGTTTCATTTTTAGTATGTTCTTCTTCTTTTGGGGATCGTTCTCAAACTTCTACTGATTAGCAGGACATAGTCCAGAGAATAGAATGTGCTGTGCCATAGTTTACATCATTGCTGCAATATCTGCTTTCAGCATGGTTTCTGGGTCACTTTGACCCTATGTGGCATGGGGTAGCCAACTCTACACCATAACCTCCTTAGTTGACTTGTACGATATTCATGGAATGTAAACATCATTGCTCTTTTTTTTCTCCCCTTTCGGATCCTGGCAACACACGTAGTTAGTATGTCATTTTTACTATTGGTAAAATTTTCATTTACCTATTTCTGTCCTTATTCACTTCTGCTATTGCAATTGTCAACTTGTCAAATGTATAGTTTTGTCAGGAAAAAGTAATGCTTCTTCTTCTGTGTTCATTCTCAAACTCCTGCAGGGTAGCAGGATGTAGTGCCAAGAACGGAATTTATTGTGTCATGGTTTACAGCTTCATCTGCGCCTTTTGGCCTAGTCAGTCTAAAATTGATTAAAGATGCAAATAGTCTTTTTTATTAACTTAAAACTGATTAGAGAAACAAGTGACCAATCTTTACCATTCTGAAAACTATTAGCAATCACATAACAGAATACAGATTTCTCAGATCAGGTTTTTGTTGTAAAAATAGTTATATTAATCAGATTAAATTGAACTTTGCACCAACTTCAACATTATAACGAATGTTTAGTGCACTACTTTTACTTGTCAATACTGACTTAGTGTTTGACTACATGTTCTAATGACCTGTATTTGTCGTCATATTTTCTTGTTGTTACTAATGCTTTTGTGCATGTGCACTGACATATCATTATTGTTTAATAACAAATGAGTTTGTAACTTGTTATGGGTTGTGTATCTATTATTTTTTCTATTAAAATAATTGTGCCCAATCTTGCGCTATGTTATTAGATAGTCTTGCGCTATGTTATTAGATAGGAACTGATATCATTGCATTCGGGCAGACACTTATGTGCTCAGTCTCCCTTAGCAGATGGTGAAATGTATGCATGCTAATGGTTACCGTGGCTCACTGTTGCACTGTGTATCACAAGCTAACTTTTGCTAAATATATATTTAGAGGGATATCAATCATTAATGGCATCAGGAGTTCATTTTCCAGTTTGTGTGGTACTGGCGGTGGTGAAGGGTCTAGGGATTTTTTACACAGACGTTACACTCTGGGCATTCCTATAGCAATTCTATCTCATTCAGTATGAGATAGATTCAATATTCATTCTCACTCAGCAGTAGGTATGTGTGCTGATAGATCCAGTAGCTCATTGGTTGTGTATCTTCCTCATCCTACCCCTCAATCGTACCTCTCAACAATCTCTCAGAACAATCCCAAAAGTCTTCAATCTCGTAATAACAGTCTCAATCCTCATCCAAAAGACGCAAACATAGAGAATTCAAAATGTCTGCATTGTTATCTGACCTGACACCTATTGAAACCAAATATTTCAGTCAATCTGTAAACCATAATACAGTGAGTTTCGTTCTCTGTAATATATCCTGATAACCTGCAGGAGTTTGAGAAAGAACCAAAAAGTGGAATAACCACAGAGCAATATTGAATGGAACCAATTTGGCTTGTAGCAGTATAGCAATTTAAACTGAAGTTCATAATGCATCAAAATCTGTTAGAAGATAAGGAAATAAATACAACATTATATGTTGGAAGATAAGGAAATAAATACAACATTATATGTTGGAAGTTAAGGAAATAAATACAACATTATATGTTGGAAGATAAGGAAATAAATACAACATATTATGTACATAGACCTGCAGGGTGCACAATATATATAATAAATAAAAAAACAAATATAACATGGGTTAAATAAGTTTTACAATGAGCAAAAACAAGACTGAACAAATCAATGATTCGATACCAAGGTCTTTATGTAGATAGGGGCACATATAGATTTGAAGGAACGAGCTGAGAACTCCATGGAATTAAAAAAGCCTACATGCAACTATAAGAAATGAGGATAGAGGAACACAAGGGAAAAACAATACAGTTATATGAGAATATATAAGAAAAACAATACAGCTATATGAGAATATATAAGAAAAACAATACAGTTATATCAGAATATATAAGAAAAACAATACAGTTATATCAGAATATATAAGAAAAACAATAGTTATATGAGAATATATAAGAAAAACAATACAGTTATATCAGAATATATAAGAAAATCACATAATTTCACATAATTGTAATGTTTTTTTCCTTCAGTTTCATTCCTGATAGTTTCACATAGACTACATAACTTCATATAGTGAGCAGCTTATTGTTTCTTCAAGTCTATGTGTGTGTACTGTCCCTATCTTGATACAGACCTTTTGATCGAAAAGAGAGTTAGCCCTTAAAACCTTAACTTTTCTATCCTTTTTTAACTCCTATTTAGGATATCTATCACTCCTAGGACTAGTCAGGTCCATGTAAACCAGGATATCGTGAGGATAGCACATAATCATACCACATCTTGGTTCTCTTATTAACAACAATTGTGACTTCTGGAAAAGTGTTGACAATCGCTTGACAAAAAATTTTGCTTGTGCAAAATATATTGTTGGGGATGCAGCAGCACAACAAAATCAAATTTTCTGAGAACCTACATTATCCAAGTAAGATACCGTAGTTGCAAGTCATGGACACTCATAGAAAATATGAAATATAAGATGACATCATTTGAAACAATATGCTAGAGAAAGATTCTTAGAAATATCAAGGACTTTAAAGATACACACAAAAAACAATGAGACTGAAAGCAAAGGAGAATTTGATATATGACAATTGCATGTGACAACTAAAACTGAAATTTTGGTATTTTTGAATATGTTTATTTATACCATTTGTGAACATGACAAAAAGGTGTGAACACACAAGAGTGAATTCTTCATGAAAGCATGTTTTGTTTTGTTAATTTATACAGAAAAACATAATTCTTAATTTGTGTTTAATAAATAATACCAAATCTGCATGGTGATAAAATGACAATTGATAAACTATTTTTATGCTAACTCTATGCTACTAAAGTCAAACATGGCCTTTGATAAAGATACTAACAAAAATGATTACAGTGTGTCAAATGTAAATGTCTCCAGAAGAGACAGATGGAGAAATGAAAATATCAGGGGGAAAATAAAGCCCATCTCAAATCAAGACTACATCAAGAGACAGCAAACCAGGTGGTTTGATCACCTCATTAAAATTGAACCAACGCAACCAGCTCTTCGTGCATACAACAGCAGAAGATCATGTTACAAGGTGCAAGGAAGACCAGGAACTAGATTGGTGGAGACAGTTAAAGAAGCCTTAAAGAAACACGGGCGAACCATGACCAATTTGACCCAAATGGCCAGGCAGGCAACCCCAACTTCCCCATGTGGTTAAATGGCCAGACAGACAAATCTAACTTTTCCCATGTGGCTAAATAACCAGACAACTCCAAACCCCCCCCCCCCCCATGTGGCTAAATGGCGCAGGGGGAAACAACATTAGATATCACAAAGGGAAATAAAGATCAAACATAAAAGAATATATTGGACACATTAAAAGACATGACACCTTGCTGAAGACCTTACTTGAGGGTAAAGTTGAAGGGAAGCGAGCAAGAGGCAGGCAGAGATACAAGTGGGAGAGTATCATCACAAGATGGACAGCTTACAGTCTAACAGAGTGCACCACCAAAACAAGAGACAGGATTATGAAGATCTTTTGCAGCCAACCTTCATTGCGGAGACGGCACTTGATGATGATGATGATTATCTTTTGATCAATAGATAGCACATCAATTTGAACAAAAGTTTAAAGATATCTGCAAAGAGATGCTATTTCTTGTTTAACTAATCCAAAGTCTGCTGATGAAGAACATTTATCCAAAGTCACACCACTGCTCTATATCTATCTCCACAGCGATTGATTTTAATGAGTTTTTGGGCATGTACAAGCGTTTGTTCTTGTTGTGTAGGACAGTTGTAGCCAGTGATGTGGAAGAGATTATTTCTCCTAGTAACAAGCCAGAAGTCAAGGTATGGTATCCAACACATTTTCTTGTATTCATTTATCTTTAGTTCAATATTGTTTTCTTTTTGTTTGTTTGTTCATGACATTTGCACAAACACAAAAATGTATAGTATATAGGCATACTGCTTCAATTCTGTTCCTTATTTTTTTTTAATCAGGCATGATTTCACGTGATATTTGAATGTGGATCTATAATTTCAATCGAAATCTTTGTCCGATTTGTTTTACAAATTACGTAAATCAGTAACATGAGGTTTAATACCCATTGCCAGTTGGATTTAAATAATTAATCGGACCAAAGTAAATAAAATAATTATACATTCACGAAACATAAGTCCGTTAAAAAATATATATTTAGAAAATATGAGGAAAATGACGTCGCATACCACACATTTGAAACTTATCAATAACAAATTGATATAATAACACACCAAAATCATGTCAGAAGTAAAGTGGACATACTACACTTTCGATCGGAACCATCATTATGTTGATAAAAATACCGAAAATGATTAAATAAACCAAAAATGATTAAATAAACCAAAAAATGTCAGTGTCGCTGTATCGATGCCCCGTAATTTGTAATGAACATACAAAGTGCCATATGATCTTGTAAAAGACACCACATAGCCAGAGAGTTAACTGTATCTCATTTCCTGTGATGTCATCATGACATATTTGGGGCCTGGGATATTTGAATGTGATAACTTCTTCCAGTTTGTAACCGTTTAACCAGATGTTCATGGGATCTTGTCTAGTGTAGCATTGGAATTCGTAGAATTTATCTATGTGCCACCTTACTCCTCTCTGAAACTTGGCTTCTCTATAGGCAGTAAAAACACAGCTGTTACTCTACACCAATTCTGACAGAAAGTCAGCTTATAACTGAAAGAAGAAATAATAAATGATGACTTTAGTCATTATTCAAGCCAAATAAATAATAAAAATAAGTCTTTGGTTTTGGGATTTTATTTCAGAAAGTTCAACAAGAACAGCAACTCAAGAATTCAGTTGGCACCAAATCCACTATAGTTCAACCAAAATTTGATTCTCAAAATAATAGGGTAACCAAACGCAGCATTAATCCATTTGGGGATGATTTTAGTAGTGACCCTGATGAGGACCCATTCTTCGATGACATACCTGCACCAGGTGTAAATTTTAACACTCTATCCAGGTGAGAATGGATTATAATTTATCTCATGAACATATTTATGGTTGTAATATTTAGTAATGACACAGGTAACCTCAGTCCTCCTCCACAGGTAACCTCAGTCCTCCTCCACAGGTAACCTCAGTCCTCCTCCACAGGTAACCTCAGTCCTCCACAGGTAACCTCAGTTCTCCTCATCATTAAGTGCCGTCTCCACAATGAAAGTTAGCTGCAACAGACCTCCAGCATCCTGTCTCTTGTCTTAGTGATGCACTCTGTTAGACTGTAACCTGTCCATCTTGTGATGTTTCTCTCCCACTTGTATCTCTGCCTACCTCTTTCTCCCCTTCCCTCGACATTATCCTCAAGTAAGGTCTTTAATATATCCAAAATATTTTATTTTTTAAAATCTTTATTTTGTTCAATAATTCTTCATACGAAGTGTTGTTAGAACCTCTTTGTATGTTTTCTTCTCTTTACATGAATTTCTCCCTATTCTTCTTTATATCCACATCTCAAAGGCATCAATTTTTTTCTAGTTGTTTGTTTATTGTCCATGTTTCTGAACCATTCTTTAACTTACAATAGATGTAGCATTTTATAATTCTTATTTTTAGCTTGTTTGTTATTTCTTTGGATGTCAATATTTTCCTCATGTCATTGAAGCTACTTTTAGCCATTCCGATTCTCCTTTTAACTTCTCTTTCACATTTGCCGTCACTTGTGACTATGTGTCCGAGATATTGATAATATTCTACTTGTAGTATTTCTCCATGTATTTTTATGTTTAGCACCTGTTTTTCTGTGATTTTTGTCCTACTAAATGATTAATTTTATTATGTGCCATATATTATAAAGTGTGCCATAAATTTAAGATACATTAAAGTTTAATGTGTCATAAAATTAAGGAAGCTCCTTCAATTTTATATGGGTCATGACATCACATTTCATCAGTTGTTTCAGAACTGGTTACCAGTTTAACTGTGTTAGGCAGAAGGTGCCATTATAGACATGATTAGGTCAACCTGCCTCTTATGGGCACTGCCTTCATTAGAAAGAAAGTGCAACATACTTTGAGTATATATATTCAAAGTAAATATCTCTAAATAATAATAAAAATAATAATACATTTTAGGAATCTGTTGCTTTTTTTAGGAATCGTTCGGTGCTTTTTTTTTTACTTTACTGTGTTTATTGTTTCAAATTTGTTTTCATGGTTCACCTATATCTAATTTCTTTCCTCTAGACTAGTATTTTCCAACCTTGTTTTTACCATGCCCCAGATCATCATCATCAAGTGCCGTCTCCGCAACGAAGGTTGGCTGCAACGTATCTCCAACATCTCCTGTCTCTTGTCTTGGTGGTGCACTCTGCTAGACTGTAACCTGTCCATCGTGTAATGTTACTCTCCCACTTGTATCTCTGCCTACCTCTTGCTCGCTTCCCTTTGACTTTACCCTCAAGTAAGGTCTTCAATAGGGTGTCATGTCTTTTAATGTGTCCAAAGTATTTTATTTGCCTGATCTTTATTTCTCTTAGTAGCCCCCAGATAAGTCTTTCTAAAATTCTGATACCCTCCTATGTAACATATACATATTGTTTAATACTCAAAAATTGTATTATTACCACCCTGAATTGCCACTCCTCTGAATAATAAAATCCCCTCACCCCTTGTGAGGCATGGGCCCCACTTTGGGAAACACTGTTCTGGACGGCACTGCTTGCCACGCATCAGGGTTGCTTCTACCAGCTCTTGATCGCCATTTCTTTATAGACTGACAACCTGTCACCTGTGAAAGTAATTATCATTGTAACTGCATGTCTTGTCGTAATTTCTTACTTTTGTTGTCTTATATAATTCCCATACTTACTTTTGTTGTCTTATCATATAATTCCCATACTTACTTTTGTTGGCTTAGCATATAATCCCTACAAAAAACAAAGATTTAATAATAAAATCCATAACCTGTTAGGATTTTAGGGGTGTAACCCTTCAGGGTTGTAGGGGTGCCACACTGGAGGCATCAGCACACAAAGCATCCAAACACATCTATCCTCAACCATTCAGAGAAGTGTAGAAAAATCATGCTCAGGACATTCCTTGATGTTATCCAGGATTTTCCTTCAGCCTCTTCTCCTTCTACCCTCGACTGTTCCTCGGCTGTGCTGTGACCATCTTTGTTAAAGATGTCCCTGATGTTTTCTATCCATCTTCTCCATGGTCTTCCTCTGTCTTTGTACCCCGATCTCAATTGGTTATATGCCTTCATGGGTAATTTGTCGTGATGCATTCTCATAATGTGGCCAATGATGCATTCTCATAATGTGGCCAAACACTTGATTTGCTGCCTTTCTATGTATTCCATGCAAGTTATATCTATTCTCTCCCTGATTTTTTTCATTTCGTAATCTGTCAAGCCTGGTGACCCCTGCAGCTTTCCTCAAGCATTTCATCTCACAGCTCATTACTAAAGGGATTATTTCATCATCATCATCATTTATATTTATCACTTGTACTTATTTATTGTTTTGTTTTTTTATTAATAGTATAGCAATGTGTGTACTTTCATATCACACACACACACAGGCATAATAAATCATAATAAACATAAATTTACCTCAAATTCATATTTTCAGCTTTCTTAGTAACAGCTCTATAAATTATTTATGTTGTGATGCATTGTATGAAATGAAAGATGTGTTCACAAATAGTGTGCAATATCTCTTTTATTTATTTGTCTCACTCTAAACGCTTACCATGTTTCAGTTTTATCACTGAGAGGTCAAGACCTTCGTTTTTGAGGTTCACATTTTTGGTTTCCTTGGTTGTTTTTTTCTAACTTATTAATTGGTTTGAGTAATTTGCTGATTGTTTTTTTGTTATAACCGACACAAGCACTGCATAAATTTGTTGTAACAGTTCAATTAGCTGTGCTTGGATGACAGCTCATTTGCATGTGTTGCATCTCAAACTATTCACATTTAATTGATTTTAAATAATTATAAAAATTGTTCTTCTCATCTTTATTTTCATATTTATAATGCCAGGACTGCAGATATATCTTCAGGGTTAGGGTTTAACTTAAACATTTTTATCCATCCATTTTCATGTAGTTTCATGTGACCTTTGGGGTGCGGGATAATTGTTTTGAGAGGTTTGCCTGCCTTTTTTTACTAAATTCCTAGTACAGTGAAATTCCATTATATAAACTGGTCTGGACCGATAAAATATGTATGTAATAACAGAAATTTGCTATATACAGTACAAACAATATAGAATAAATATAATTGAGAATTTTGAAAAGTGTTGTTATATAGGGAAATTTGTTATAAAAGGATGCGTTATAATGGGATTCCACTGTATTAAATGTCATGTTTTCATTTTCTAATGGTGGTGGGTGCTGGTTAAACACACCCCTCTCCCCACTAATCTAGGGCTTGTCCCATGTTAGTTTTCTTAGATTCAGTAGTGAGATTGCGCATACCAAATGCAGGTGGCTTTTTAAAAACTTATATCTGGCTGTGTTTGCTAGTCAGAAGATCTGAAGCATTATTTTAGTTCTTCAATCAAAAGGCCTGTTCTAATCAAAGACAACACTTTTTTTTACCTTATTTCAGCATCAGAGTTATCTATAAACACTATTCTTCTCTTTCCCCCCCCCCTCCCAAAGTCTTATTTAGTGTAAACACATGTTCAACTTGCAGGATCACAGATTCGATGCTTGCTTGTCTGTGATTGCTTGTGATGTGATATTTATTTATCTCAGGGGCTAGTGATCATATTAATGTTAAATTAGTCTGGAGAACAAATATAAATGGTCTATCAAGCTAGATTTGACCCACTGGGGATATTTCTACAACCGTTGGCTTATATAAATTGCCTTTCCTTGTCCTATCCATGTGTTCCGCTAGGTGTCATGGGGAGCCAAAGTCTTTTTTCTTTAGCTAACTGTGATTCAGCTGCCATAGTGCATCCTTGGTTTTCTAGTATTTTTCTTATGTCATCTATCCATCTTTGTCTAGGTCTTCGCCTGTTTTTCTTTTCAGATGATCTTTTATTAAAGGCTATCGGTGGATGCAATCTGGTTCCATTCTGATTAGGTGGCCGAACCATCTATGTATTCTTTGCACAATATTGTTTTCATTGGATTTCTTATAGTGTAATTGTTTATTCTATCTCTTTTTGTTACACCCAGTGTTGTTCTCTGGCACTTCATTTTGCATAGTGAAAGAATTTCCATAAGAAGACAGAATTACATCGGCCATATACTTAGAACAGATTTTTTCTGCTGCATTCATCCTCAAACTCCGGCAGATTAACAGGATGTTGTCTGGAGAACAGAATGTGTTGTGTCATGGTTTACAGCTTCCCTGGGATATCTGTGCATGTCAGCCTGATATAGCTGACTTCAGCTTGCCTTCAGGTTGAAGCCATATAAGCCATAAGCCAATTTCCGTATTGGCCAGAGGAAACAACACTGGAATCAAAGCTCTATGGGCCACTGTGTGAACTACATAAGACAGTGAGTTTTATTCAGGAGACAGAATTACAGATAAAGACATGTTTGAAGAATAACAGAAGAAGAAGGCACTGGATTGCTAATGATGATCCAAAGGTTGACTGTGACCCATGATCTTCTATATTAACTGGATCACTAAAAATGATGTTGGTGTACATTTTATTTCTTTGTTGTCATCTTATAACTTCAACAGACATCTTTCAAGTACAACCACACTGAATGCCAGCATCCCCATATGTTAACAAACACTGAATGCCAGCATCCCCATATGTTAAACACTGAATGCCAGCATCCCTATATGTTAAACAATGAATGCCAGCATCCCCATATGTTAACATACAATGAATGCCAGCATCCCCTTATGTTAACAAACACTGAATGCTAGCATCCCCATATGTTAACAAACACTGAAGCATGGTTTGAAAGTGTCAGTTCATTTTATTCCAAAGTTTGAGCTAGAATGCTTGCTCTAAATGTTGCATCAAATATTGTTATACAAAATATTCACAGTTATGTTCTCTCACTACTGTTTAGAAATGATGAGAAAGTTATATATCTTTGCTTGAGACAACTGTATTTTACATTTTGAAAATCATTACGGGTACATAGTTCAGTGCAATGATTCTCAAAATATATGAAAGCAGCTCAATAAGTTCCCTGTTTTTTCATTCTGGAAAACCGTAATGTGTATAGCATTGCTATTTACCAAGTGTGTGTGGTGACCATTTACCAATGTATGTATGAAATAAAGTATGTACCGGTAACTTTGTCAATGCAATGTATGGGATCCTGTAAGTGAATGTGACCTAGTTTGTCTTGTTAAAATTCAAAAATGGATGTTAATCTTCGGCAAAGTGTGTGCTTTGCTTTTGGCTTGGAGAAACTGGTTATAAATATTTCAGCTTTCTAAGATTCCTGATTAAGTATATCTTCAACATTTTAGTGGTATTTCTCTTTCAAACGGGAATGCTGTTTGTGAGAAGATAACCCCCCATCAAGGCAGACCATCCATCACACACACACAGATGATATTGTGGCACAAGAAATCATATGTTCTGAAAGACATCTGACTATATGGTGATGTGATGGATAGAAGACAAGATATTATTGTCTATTATAGACAAAATAGATAGCTATCAGAGAAGTTGTAGAAGATATTGGAATATCAATGCAAAACAGTCCTAAAACGTGACTGCTGATGTTGTGCACAGATTTTGCCCTGAGAAATGGCACACATGCAATTGGATTGTGCAATATTGCAATGCTTATGAAAATAGGCCTGTCAAGCACTGACATACTTTTGCCAATTTGTGAAAGTGACATTGGGACTGCTCCGTAGATTGTGCTCTGTCTCTGTTGTGATGCTCTACATATGCAGATTTGATGTTATAAATACAATTTGATGTTATGAATACAATTTGATGTTATGAATACAATTTGATGTTATGAATACAATTTGATGTTATGAATACAATTTGATGTTATGAATACAATTTGATGTTATGAATACAATTTGATGTTATGAATACAATTTGATGTTATGAATACAATTTGATGTTATGAATACAATTTGATGTTATGAATACAATTTGATGTTATGAATACAATTTGATGTTATGAATACAATTTGATGTTATGAATACAATTTGATGTTATGAATACAATTTGATGTTATGAATACAATTTGATGTTATGAATACAATTTGATGTTATGAATACAATTTGATGTTATGAATACGATTTGATGTTATGAATACGATTTGATGTTATGAATACGATTTGATGTTATGAATACGATTTGATGTTATGAATACGATTTGATGTTATGAATACGATTTGATGTTATGAATACGATTTGATGTTATGAATACGATTTGATGTTATGAATACAATTTGATGTTATGAATACAATTTGATGTTATGAATACAATTTGATGTTATGAATACAATTTGATGTTATGAATACAATTTGATGTTATGAATACAATTTGATGTTATGAATACAATTTGATGTTATGAATACAATTTGATGTTATGAATACAATTTGATGTTATGAATACAATTTGATGTTATGAATACAATTTGATGTTATGAATACAATTTGATGTTATGAATACAATAGTGAGTAGGTTAAATAGGAAATTGATTTTAAAAAGTGATAGAAGTGCAGATGTGGTTTTATAGAAGAATGCTTAGAGTATCATGGACTACGAAGACACCCATGTTGATATTTCGGAAGAGATGAAAAAACAGAGGAACGTAATTATTAAATATCAAAAAGATAAGGCAAATAACATTGTCTGCTCACATCGTGCGAGGTCTGGAACACATCAATAAAACTGGCAAAGTAAATGGTAGATGAGACAGACAACAGAACACATAAAACTAGCAAAGTTAATGGTAGACAATGGAACACATCAATAAAGCTGGCAATGTAAATGGTAGATGAGACAGACAACAGAACACATAAAACTAGCAAAGTTAATGGTAGACAATGGAACACATCAATAAAGCTGGCAATGTAAATGGTAGATGAGACAGACAACAGAACACATAAAACTAGCAACGTTAATGGTAGACAATGGAACACATCAATAAAGCTGGCAATGTAAATGGTAGATGAGACAGACAACAGAACACATAAAACTAGCAACGTTAATGGTAGACAATGGAACACATCAATAAAGCTGGCAATGTAAATGGTAGAGGAGACGGACAACGGAACACAACATTCGATAGAACACAACATTGCTCCTACAACCTCTACACTTACTAAAGTATCTTGCTCCCAGTTACTTTTTCTTGTTTTCGCAACTTAAGAGAAAATTTAAAGATCAACAGTTTAATGGCTTTGAGTCAAGACAAAGCGACAAGATAAATGGCTATTTCGAAAAGTGCCTACCAGGGGTGCTTCATAAAGGTGCACTTAACTGGAGTAAGTGTATACAGTCACAGTGAAACTAATTTAAATGATATAAACCAACTTTTCTGTAAGTATAACGGTTTCTCAGAAACAAAATCTGTCCAGGAACTTATTGAACAGCCCATGTGTTATTTTAATTAGCATGAACAAATTAGTTGGAATAATAATATGTTATTTTAATTGGCATGTCCTGACATATTTGTGGATGAAATTATGTTATTTTACAAATCTGCTTGCATGAAATATAGTGTCACATCACCTATATACACATACATATAAATAAAGTGTGAAATGACAAATGTATACAATCTTGAGGTTTCACTGTGCATTGAAACTTCAGAATGAGAGTAACTCTGTTTGCGAGCATTTCACATAATGAACAGAATTTGTATAGAAATTTTAATTCTAGAAATTAGCACTGTTTCGTATTACACGCGTATTGTCTACCGAGTGTCACATAATCTTAACTGAGCCAATAATTGTTCTTTTTATCTTATGCTGTGAGATTGTGGGTATGACTCATATAGTCAACATTCGTGCGAGTCTGTACTGTATAAATCATATAGTCAACATTCGTTCGAGTGTGTACTGTATGACTCATATAGTCAACATTCTTCCGAGTGTGTACTGTACTATTTAAGCTTACTATTGTTTTGTGACCATGTTTATGTATGTAAAGTATTTTTTTTACATTGTGTGTCCAATTGTTGTGACTTCTTTAGTAAATTTACGGCAATAATGCCTAGCATGAAAAAAATGTTGAAAGGGTAGGCAGTAAATGATGATTACAGTGAAAGTTAAGGTAGGCAGTAAGAAAATGATTACAGTGAAAGTTAAGACTGAAATCATTGAGAAATCATTGCTTGACTTTCATTGTGCTTCAGCTCAGATTTACTTTGTAGAAGTTGAAATGATGAATCTCCCTAACCACTAGACCACAGAAGCTGCACTGAGATGGCCATTTGCACTTTGTGTATTCTTAAGTTACTACTGCCTTCACCTCCCCTCCAAATTGTACTAGAGAATCGTCATCATCAATTACTGTCTCTGCTAGAAATATTGGCTACAACAGACCTCCAACATATTCTATCTCTTGCTTTGGTAGTACACTCTGCTAGACTAACATGTCCATCTCGAGATATTTTCCTCCCACTTGTATCTCTGCATAACTCAACAATTGAATACAACATGGTTGAAACTTGTAGTTAGAAACTTGACATCTTAGATGGTTTTTTGGGTGTGATATTTCCCACCTCATGGCAATTTCTTCCCATTATAAATGTGATACTTTGGTTTACCTTAGTAGGCATGACTGAACCTGACATATTTATTGTCCAGCAGCTGGTTTAATTACCTGCCGGGTGGTGATGCAGTGAACAAGAAAGCACTGTGCATGGCCACAAAATTACCTGGTGTGTAAAACTAGTGACACGTCCCATTTCTTGTTTCCTGACACCAGAGTTTACCTCTAGTTAGTTAGTTAGTCGTCGGATCATCATCACTGCAAACTGGACACGTCCATAGTTGCTCCGATCTCTCCTTGAGTGTATCCACCATAACACTTCTACTGATCCTATGCTGGTTGACCATCATTCTTTTGCGCACTCAAAAATGTTCACTTCTAGCAACATTGCATTTCAAACCACCTCTTGTTAAAATTAAGAAAATGAAAACATTCCACCATGACAAGAGCTCTATTGTTCATAATTAGTGGGATTAAAATTTAAAAAACAATGTTTCCTCGACCCTTACTTCAGGAAGAGTAATTCTAGATAGGAAATGTTCTCCTTAGACATTTAAAATATGGATATCTTGTATCTGAGAGCCTCAGTCGAAGTATTTAAAATATGGATATCTTGTATCTGAGAGCCTCAGTCGAAGTATTTAAAATATGGATATCTTGTACCTGAATGCCTCAGTCAAAGTATTTAAAGTATGGATATCTTGTACCTGAATGCCTCAGTCAAAGTATTTAAAATATGGATATCTTGTATCTGAGAGCCTCAGTCGAAGTATTTAAAATATTGATATCTTGTATCTGAGAGCCTCAGTCGAAGTATTTAAAATACAGATATCTTGTATCTGAGAGCCTCAGTCGAAGTATTTAAAATATGGATATCTTGTATCTGAGAGCCTCAGTCGAAGTATTTAAAATATGAATATCTTGTATCTGAGAGCCTCAGTCGAAGTATTTAAAATATGGATATCTTGTACCTGAATGCCTCAGTCGAAGTATTTAAAATATGGATATATTGTATCTAAGAGCCTCAGTCGAAGTATATAAAATATGGATATCTTGTATCTGAGAGCCCCAGTCAAATTATTTAAAATATGGATATCTTGTATCTGAGAGCCTCAGTCGGAGTATTTAAAATATGGATATCTTGTATCTGAGAACCTCAGTCGAAGTATTTAAAATATGGATATCTTGTATCTGAGAGCCTCAGTCGAAGTATTTAAAATATGGATATCTTGTATCTTAAAGCCTCAGTTGAAGTATTTAAAATATGGGTATCTTGTATCTGAGAGCCTCAGTCAAAGTATTTAAAATATGGATATATTGTATCTGAGAGCCTCAGTCGAAGTATTTAAAATATGGATATCTTGTATCTGAGAGCCTCAGTCGAAGTATTTAAAATATGGATATCTTGTATCTGAGAGCCTCAGTCAAAGTATTTAAAATATGGATATCTTGTATCTGAGAGCCTCAGTCAAAATATTTAAAATAATATCAGTATCACTTCATTGGATACCGTTGTATAATGAAGACCAGTTCAGTTGTTGAAGTAACATCATTCAATCTTCACTGCTAGACTCTTTGTTCAAGACAATTTCTAACTGCTTAATATTTTTTTTAATGTTTTGTTTAAACTTTACAAAGTATTTTCACTGAATATGTTCACTCGTCGCTTGTGTGTGTCTTTCTCTCTCCCCATCCTGTAGGGAAGAAAATAATCGTAACACTGTTGCCTTCAGTACATGTCGTAAGAGGTGAATAAGGTGATTTTGCTGTGGAGTTGGTTGTCCATTGAAAGTCAGATGTGTCTAGTCACAAGGCACAGATATCACAGTTAAGCTGCAAACTATGACACAAAACATTCCATTCTCTTGATTACCCCCTGCTAATATGCAGGAGTTTGAGAATGAATGCTGAAGTAGAAAAATCTATCTGTTGATTGGGTTATAATAATATGTTGATTGTTTCCTATTCTTAGTGAGCTTGAGAAAAATAAACAGACACCACATGAATTAAAATTAAATGGAGGGGACCCTAAGGGGAAACAGTCAGGCAGCAGCATGAGTTCTCTGGATGGTCTCCCTGCTCTTACTTCAGGGCGAGGTTTAGGAACAGGACCACTGGCAGGAGCACCACCCTTATCTCAGATAAAACCCTCAACAAATGGTGAGATATTTATAAAATATTGTTTGTCAAGTAATTATTGATATTGTAGTTATGTGACCGGTTATGGCTTTATGTCGTGTGATAGCTGGTGTCCCTAGCATTGATAATACAGTGTAATACCATTATAACAACTTGGTCTAGACCGACGAAATATGCATGTAATAACATAAATTTAATATATACATTACAAAAAATATAGAATAAAAACAATTGGGGATTTTGAAAAGTGTTATATAGGGAAATTTGTTATAAAACAACAATGCACTATAGGGGGATTCCAATGTATTCTAAAGCAGTCGTACATTAGGCAGCTCATATTGTACTTATACTAGAACACAATCTGACAAAAATATTCCTCTATGGTTAGATACAGAAGAGTGTGGGTTCTCTATGGTTAGATACAGAAGAGTGTGGGTTCTCTATGGTTAGATACAGAAGAGTGTGAGTTCTCTATGGTTAGATACAGAAGAGTGTGGGTTCTCTATGGTTAGATACAGAAGAGTGTGGGTTCTCTATGGTTAGATACAGAAGAGTGTGAGTTCTCTATGGTTAGATACAGAAGAGTGTGGGTTCTCAATATGGTCAAAAG
Source organism: Meghimatium bilineatum (assembly GCA_034231615.1). Classification (NCBI taxonomy): domain Eukaryota; kingdom Metazoa; phylum Mollusca; class Gastropoda; order Stylommatophora; family Philomycidae; genus Meghimatium; species Meghimatium bilineatum. The sequence goes on along the minus strand of CM067311.1, from coordinate 61,829,253 downwards.
AAGCATTACAAAGACTTGCCAAAGTCCACATACATTGGTGGGGCCGCCAATCTTGATTGAAGACCTCATTGAAAAACTTTGATATAAACCATGATAATAGGAAAATAAAAGGGATAAATCCTTAGTGTTAGTGAACACCCAAGCATACTAAAGATGTCAGGGCTGGAGCAACATGGAGTAATGGGGGAATAAAACAGATACGGAAGGAGGGTTGCAGCAAAATAGACAACACACTAACAACAGAAACAAACAATGTTTTGACTAAATAGTCTTCGTCAGGACACCAACAAACATCAAGAAATAAATATTACAGAGAATAATAATGTAAAAGAGGATAAGGGAGATTAAAAATAAAAAGAGAAAATAGACAAATATGGCAGGAACAGAACAGAGGGTAAAAGGAAAAGTAATAGCAAGGGAAAGAAATGGGAAAATGTTGTGGACAATCTTCAATAAAATAAAGGTACAGCCTGTTGTGAAAAAAGGAGAAATATCTTACCTAAACAATGGAGATTGGCTTGAAAGACATGGGCATATCAAACACCATCTAAAGTGATTATACCAGGCCTGTCCAATTTGAAGCCAACATAGGACTTAACTCCATCTGTGAGCTCATAGACAAGGATATAACTCTAACTGAATTTCATAAAGTGGATGTGACAAACAGCCATACATGCATATGTTATTAATCTAGACCCAAGTTGTTATAATGGGATTTGACTGTACTGTGATCTATTGCAATCTTGTGAATGGTTAGACATGTATTATAGCTCTGTGATTGGTTGTGGCCGTATGAATGGTTATATTGTAGCTCTATGATTGGTTGAGACTATATGAATAGTTATAATGTAGCTCTATGATTGGTTGAGACTATGTGAATGGTTATATTATAGCTCTTTGATTGGTTGAGGCCATATTAATGGTTATGGGCCAGCATAATTGTCCTCTGGAAAAATGTACAGGTGCTGAGTCTCCCCTAGCAAATCTCAAAGTGTAAACATACTGATGGTTCTGTTGCTCACTGGTTACAGCACATTCTTCATTCTGCACTAAGATACAGCGTCCCACTCATATCATGCTTAACATCAAATTCACATATAAAAACACCATATATTGTGTCATATTTCACAGTGTCTGCATCTAACAGAGACTAATGTAACCATGGGATTATTCATAATACAGTCAAATCCCTTTATAACAACATGGTCTGGACTGACAAAATATGTATGTAATAACAGAAATTCATATTATATACCCGGTAGTCAAGTCCCATTAAAAAACTTGGACCAGGCCGACAAAATATGTATGTAATAACAAAAATTTGCTATATACAGTACATTATTTTATACATTTGATTGTTTTTTATCTAATCATGCAAACTTGATATCTGATTCTAAGATTCACACGTCAATGACTCAGACATGAACTTACGAGCCATGGACAAGAGGATGGTTGATTTGGGTATTGGTAAGTATAATCTAAGTATATTGATAAGTATATTGATAAGTATATTGATAAAATAATAATCTGAGATCACAATGTCCCTTATGAAACAATTTATTGGTTACAGAAAATAGGTTCATGTGGAACAAAATAATACTGGCCCATAAAATGTGTCTGAATCTCACTTGCCATGATAGTGGTTATAAGCCATTGAGGGAGCCATAATTCTATCACTTCCATAGAATGCACTATTAAGAAAGCACAAATGATGGTAATAATTTCCTCTGATGTTTTTGTTGTGTTCTGTGTAGGACACAGAAAGGCAGGTTTATTAATGTGAATCTATCTATTTTCTTTTCTATGCTTTTGCTGTAAGATGTCGCAGGATTGAATGGCGATCAGTTTTCTGGCTATGGCTCATTTGGTCACTTGATATGCAGACATCTCAGAATCCATCTCCTTCAATCCACCTTCTTCTTGGTCTTCCTCAGTATCATGTTTCCATTTTCATATTATATTTTCTTGTGTCTGGCCAATGAGGGTCCATTCTCAATAATTGGCCAAACCATTTCAAGATCTCTTTTTCAACATATATTTTACCACATATGTTGTTCCTACAATTCTTGTAATCTCTTCATTCCTCACATGATCTCTTCTTGTTATGTTTGCTGCTTTTCTTAGACATATTTTTTCACATATAGTAAGCTTTTTCTCTTGTTCTTTTGTTAGTGTCCATGTCTGACATTGATAATACAATGTTGGCATGAAAATTGAATTTATGGTTTGCTTTTTGGTTTCCATTGGGATAGAGTTGTGTTTCAAAATTAGTGTAAGTTTAATGTGAATGAATGCATTTATTAATAATAATTTTTAAAAATAACATATTGTGCATATATTTCACAGTAATCTTATTCAGGATGTATAGTATATATAGTATTGGTAGGATTAATCCTAATCAGGATGTATATTATTGGTTGCATTAATCCTATTCAGGATGTATAGTATTGGTAGCATTGTCCTATTCAGGATGTCGCCATCAACCCAGCATTTTTTGGCCGTGGTGATTTCCTAGACAATATAGATATGTTAGTAGTTTGCCATTGCTTTTTAAATGGTCCATGTGCACAATTGCCAGTGGTGGGGTTTGAACTAAGCACCTTCGCTGTCACAGGCATGCTCTGTACCTCGGTGCCACAGAGCTTGTAAGGTATAGAATTAGTATAGTTTGTTGAAAACGATTACTTGATAAGAAGGGTCACAGAGAGGTTGGGAGGGGAGAAGGCAGCATAACTAAGGGATATAGAGACAAATGTAAGAAAAGAACAAAGTAAAGATTAAAGATGTAGACTGGTCAGGAACCCTGTTTATGCTGTATTAAATATGGTTTCCACCCATCAAGTTCTTGGTCCTCCTCATGTATTGTAGTCTAATCTTTTGCTGTTGCATGCACGAAGGGCTGGTTACGTTGATTTCATTCTCATGATATAGCCATACCACCATTTCTTCTGCCTCTTGATGCAGTATCGACTTGAGATGGTCTTTATTTCTTTCATGATAGAGTGGAATACTGTTACAACATGGTCCGGACTGACAAAATATATATGTAATAACAGAAATTTGCTATATACAGTACAAATAATATATAATAAATATAATTTGAGATTTTAAAAAGTGTTGTTATAGAGGGAAATTTGTTATAAAAGAATGTGTTATAGAGGGATTCAGCTGTATCTTCATTTCTTCCTCTGTCTTTTCTGGTGACATTTATATCTTTCCTGAAATATCTCATTTCACATATTATGATCTTTCTCATTAGTGTTTTTGTCAAGGGTCATGTTTGACATTGGTAACAGGGTTAGTATAAAAATACTGTTTGTCATCGTTTTTTAGCCATGCAGATTTATGGGTGTGTTGGTATTGGCAGCAGCTGGTAAGTCACAGAATTGGCTTTTCTACTTCAAACTAAAAATGAAAGATGAAGATGTAGATTTTCTAATTCAGTTGCACTGAGATATTAAATTAGAAAAACAATGTTACTATAACATTTCTGTATTATTTTCTCACTAGATTCACAGAACGAAGAGTTTGAATATGAAGAAGACTTCATCCAAGAGTAAGTGTCATATTCCTATATTCTGGTGTTTATTTGAACGAAAAGCACTATCTTAAATCTTGCTCAAATAAGTAAAGGCTTTGCATGACTGTAAGATGAGAATAGAAAATAAAATCTTCAAATGGTATAGTCTGAGTGTGATTTTTCTAAACTCCTCTGAATGGCTAAGGATAGAGGTGTTGTGGGACCTTGTGGGCACAATTGAAGACGACAGCGCAGAACAGAAACCATTAGAGAGCTGCAGTTGCAGACTAGTAGTTAAACCAAAGACCTGGATATTTGGAAGATTGGCATAGAAATTTCTCAAGATAGGCAGACAAGTAGAATACATTGCTAATCCTGCAGCTGCCGTGTTCCAAATGTAGTTGTATTACCTTTCCTTTGAAGTTAACAAGGCAGGTTGAGAGAGGGATCATGTTACATGGCCAGCACATGGTTTCTATATTTCAGCCCAGACATTGTATTATGGAGAGGGTCTGAAAGGTGATCACAAGATCGACCTCTGCTTCGGTAAAGAGGCATATGCAGGTGGGGTGTATGTAATACGGGCATTGATGCAGTCGTAGGAGCAGGGTGCATGGGGGGGAATGGGGTGGCATTCGGATAATGGAGAAGGTGATAGCAGTTGGTTCTGGAGCTGAGCTTCTAGGGATACATACAGCAGCTTGCGATGGTGCACATGAGCCTGTGATTCCTTTGTGCATACTGTAGAGGGCTCGGATTGGTCCCTTGGGTCACATCCATCATTGCCATGGATCTTGTAAATTATATTTCTTGTCACAACAATAATACTATTCATCTGGAAAGAAAGGTGCCTACTACAGAAATTGCAAAAGTTGTTACTTAAGCTTCTGTTGACTGAACGAAGCAATATCTCCACGGCAAGGATCTAGTATCAATTCAGTATTGACAAGTCAGCCTTGTTTACATGTGGACAGGCACTGCAGAACATACACTTCATGAATATGCTTAATATGAGATGATGAAACAAACATACTGGCCCCCTTAGAAACAACACTAGAATCAAAGCTGTATGGACCCCTGTATAAACTACAAAAGATTGCAGACAAAATTGCAGATACAGGCATATATCAATCAATCAAGTCCCATGCCGAATGGCGTAGGCAATCATGTTTCTCCATGGCTATCTGTCTCTTGTGTGTCAATAAGCTCGGTTTATTGAACTTCTACCGTGCCACAATACTAGTCCATCTAGCAACTTCTCTTTTTGTCGTCCCCTGTCAGGGTTATGTAATGTCACCAGATCTTTTCTCCCTGTATAAAGAATACATTATGCGAAATATAGAAGATATGTCAGGAATAACAGTGAGAGGATGCAATATAAATAACTTGAGATATGTTGATGACACAGTACTGATCGCAGGAAGCTAACAAGAACTACAAGCCGTGTTAGATAAAGTAGTCAAATAAAGTGAAAACAAAAGCCTCAGTTTAAACAAGAAGAAAACAGAAATAATGGTTGTATCGAGGAGACATACACCACCAAGATGCATATTTTAAGCAAACGAAATTAGTCTGTTTTCACGAAGTGTAAAATAAATATTAATACTTCATTTTTCTTCCTACTTATTGGTTATCATACTACAGTTCCGCCCATTGTTGATTGTCAAACATCAAATCACAGCTTGATCAAAAACACAAGAATGTGTACAATACATTTTTATTATAAGTATTAGTCAAATTCCATTATAACAACTTGGTACGGACCAATGAAATATGTATGACTTTTTATATCAGATATTCGCTATATACAATACAAAGAATAAATATAATCAGGTTTTATGAAATTGTTCTTAAATAGGAAAATTTGTTATAAAAAGATATGCTATAGAGGGACTCCACTGTTCTTTAATTAATTATCATTGCCATTTTGTATGTATTTATCATTGTATATGTTAATCACTGCCATCAGTGAATATATTTATATGTATAACAGACGCAGCCTGAGCCAAAAAACAACATCCACAAATTCTAAAACTAATGGCAAACTTGAGAATGGAAGTGTAGCGGAGGAAATTGATGATGAAGAAATCGAAGATATTTCAATAGAGGCTGATGATCTTTCCCGGAGTGAAAAGAGTGGGGTGAGTTGATTGTAGTACTCTAAGCAAAGAGGGGGGTGAGATGATTGTAGTTCATTCATTCCAGGCCTCTCCACAGCTCTCTATCTCCAGTATTATATATCAAGAGCGTTGTTGTTTCCCTGCCATGCCAGGTTGTTAAACTAATATAGATGCTCAAGTTGTCGCCTTCTTGTGACTGTATATATATAGTGGTTCTCAAATATATGTATCTGGTACTCTGAAGCCTTTGGGAATTAATTAGCGCCTGACATACACATGATATCGGGTTGTCCCATCATTTCTCTGTTTGTCCCGTCATTTCTCTGTCCCGTCATTTCTCTGTTTGTCCCATCATTTCTCTGTCTATTTTTCACATTTATTTGGGTTTGTTTTTGTACATTTCCTATTTCTGTAAATTTCCTGGTTTTGTGACCTCTGACCTAATTTCTACCTACCGTACATCTCGCTAGACATGTGAACGCAAGTTTTGTCGTCCCTACTTGTCATTTTTATATGTATACCTGTATGTTATCCATGATAAAGGCCTTTCGGATGAAACATCGATTTCTATTTGTGCCTATGTGCGTTTCATGTTATTAGCAAAACTTCATTACCCCGTTTTATGCTTTACCTGTTGTTTTTCAGTTTTGCACAGTGAGTACATATTTTTGATGAACTGAATTTTAGTTATTTTAAAAGCCTAAGCTTCTCTGACATGGACACATTTTAGAGTACTCGGACATTTTGTACACAGTAAAATTATACAATTAATTTTTCACTCTGTAAAAACTGAGTTTACAGTTGAATGTATTCAACCAGCAAGCCACATGAACCATCAGTATGCATACACTTCGATATTTGCTTTGGAAGTCTGAGCATCTATGGGTGTGCTTGGAGTATAGCGACATCGCTCATAATCAATTACAGCTGAATTATTGTCCTTACTATATGAGAAAAGTTATAAGTGTCTCCAGAAGAGACCGGATGAGAAATGAAGACATCATAAAGATAGTAAAGACCATATCATGCAAATAAAATATAGAGACAACAGATGAATTGGTTCTGCCACCTTATGTGAATGGAACCATCACAACTAAGCATACAACAAAGGAAAGAACAAGAAGAGGAAAGAGAAAGAACAAGATAGAAAGATTCAATCACAGATTGTTAAATACCTTTTCCTTCAAAATATCAAAACTTATATTAATTTGCCTATCAATCAAGTTCCATGCCAAGTGGCGTAGATAATCATGTTTCTCCACAACTCACTTGTATTGTTAATAAGTTTTATTTTTAATAAATTAAGATTTGGTGACATTTTTTGTGCCACAGTGACAACACATGCAGAAATTTCTCACTTTGTTCTTTCCTTTAATCTTTCCGGTGGTTACTAAGTGTTCAAGTTTTGCATTTCTCATCACATGCCCTTGATTGTCTGCTTCTAATTTTTGATAGAATATGTCATTTTTTAATCCAGCATCTCTAAGTGCTTCTTCATTAGTTTTCTTGGCTGTCCATGGAATTTTAATCATTCTTCTAAAAAGCCACATCTTAGTTACCTCTAGCGTATCTTGAGCTCATTTGTTTACCATCCATGCTTCACATGCATAAAGAAGGATTGGCTCAGTATAACGTCCTGGCACTCGAACTCGCGTATGCATTGATACTACTCCATTGCATAGAACTTCAATCCCTGTTAGACATGGTATTAACAAGAAATGAAAACAAAGGCTTCAGTATAGACAAGAAGAAAACCAGAAGTAATGGTTATTTCCAAAAAATGGTTGGTTGGTTGTTCGTCCATCACAAGTGATGATGACCATTTGTTACATTCACTATTGAAAATTCAATTATTAGAGTTATGTCCTTGATTATGAGTTCATAGATGGCTAATGAGCCCTATTCGAGCTGTAAATGTCCTTGGACAGTTCGGGCATGAGATGACCACTGTAGATGGATCTTGGACTATCCATGACTTTCTAGCTACTCTCTCTGTTGAGCTGCTGTATTTCTCTTTTCACAAGATGATGCACTTTTTTTATTGTAGAACGTCACATAGATATATTTTGTGCAAGTTCTTCCCATGTATCTTGGTCTATTTCAAAGGCTTTCAGTGAGGTCTTGAACGAGTCCTTGTAGCACTTCTTTTGGCCACCTTGTGATCGTGTACCCTTCTCCAGCTCACCATAGAGAAGTGTCTTTGGCAGATGATGGTCTGGCATACGCACCAAATGACCTGCCAACAAATCTGTGTCTGCATCAGAATAGTGTAAATGCTGGGGATACCAGCTCTATCAAGGACAGTAGTATCTGGAAGAAATTATTCTAAGAAATACACACAACCAATATGCAGTATTAATATCAATGATGCAAAATTAAATTTGCCTGTTTTCAAATTTCTTTTTCTTTCTTTCACCAGCATGATGGTCATACCACAGATTGCAGCATCTCACAAATTGGAGGCTTTGACTACGCAGAAGACCCAGTCTTACCCTAACATTGCAGCTTCGTCCATATATTACAACCATACTACTCTCACCATTGTGTCTAGTTTAATCTTGTCAACTGCTCATTTTAAACTATTATTTGCAGTTACTCACGCCATTGCCTTCATTGTGTACTATATAGGTAATAAAACTTCAGTATTCTACAAAATTGTGTGGTATTGTCTGTGAGTTAATGTACTACAAAATTGTGTGGGAGAGTTGATGTACTATGAAATTGTGTTGTAATGTGTGGGAGAGTTAATGTACTACAAAACTGTGTGGGAGAGTTGATGTACTACAAAACTGTGTGGGAGAGTTAATGTACTACAAAACTGTGTGGGAGAGTTAATGTACTACAAAACTGTGTGGGAGAGTTAATGTACTACAAAACTGTGTGGGAGAGTTGATGTACTATGAAATTGTGTTGTAATGTGTGGGAGAGTTAATGTACTACAAAACTGTGTGGGAGAGTTGATGTACTATGAAATTGTGTTGTAATGTGTGGGAGAGTTAATGTACTACAAAACTGTGTGGGAGAGTTGATGTACTATGAAATTGTGTTGTAATGTGTGGGAGAGTTAATGTACTACAAAACTGTGTGGGAGAGTTGATGTACTATGAAATTGTGTTGTAATGTGTGGGAGAGTTAATGTACTACAAAACTGTGTGGGAGAGTTGATGTACTATGAAATTGTGTTGTAATGTGTGGGAGAGTTAATGTACTACAAAATGATCTTAGATCTGTAACCTAAAATCTGTAGAGGTAGCAAACCTATCATTCCTGCCACACAGAAGTCAGTCACAAAAGGACATCAATGTAATGTTCTATGCCCTATATGGCAGAAGACATGCAGCGAAAATAATTTTTTACACGTGATGAGTTGTCATCCTATCCCCTACCTTTCCTTAGTCTATAACATGCCTGCAAAGAAGATAATGGCAGGATTCTTTGCACCCTGAATACGTTGGTAGGTAGTTAATGAGTTTGCCTCTCCTTTGGAGAGGAGTGCCCCTTTCAACCAGCGGACAAAGTCCAATTAGGTTATATCAGGACACACTACCATAAAATATTAGAGGTAACAAAGACCCCAATAGGATTAAAATGCCTGTAGCTGCCTGAATATGTTGCCACACTGGAGCACAAATAATGGTTGATGATGTGAAACAGAAATTAAAAGGAGAAAGGAATGACTAAAATTACTTTCAATGACATGAGGAAAATAGTAACATATAAACAAATTACAAAGAATAAGGATTATAAAATGCTACATCTACTATACATTAATGTCTTGTCTTATCCATGTGTACCTCTAGGCGTCATGGAGAGCCTAAGTATTATCTTGTCTTATCCATGTGTACCTCTAGGCGTCATGGAGAGCCTAAGTATTATCTTGTCTTATCCATGTGTACCTCTAGGCGTCATGGAGAGCCTAAGTATTATTTTGTCTTATCAATGTGTGCCACTAGGCGTCATGTGGAAACGTCTTCTTTCTTTAGCTAACTGTGATATAACTGCCATAGTGCAGCCTTGGTGGTCTAGATTTCTCTGTTGTCATCTATCCATCTTCATCTGGATCATCCTGTTTCTCTTTTCAGGTGATATTTTATTGAAGGCTATGGATGGAATGCGATCTGGTTCCATTCTGATTAGATGGCCGAACCATTTGATCTTGTGTGTGTGTCTATATATTTGCACAATATTGTTTTCATCAGATTTCTTATAGTGTTGTTTATTCTATCTCTTTTTGTTATCCCGAGTAAATAAAACTGGGGGTAATCTCAGGCATTTGATTTTGCATATGGTGAGTGTTTGTTATAGTTTCTCTGTCAGTGTAACTTAGTTCCAAGTATGGAATTTAAGTGCAATATTTTACTCATTCTGGCTTGCAAGACAATGTATGGCTCAGAATCACAGAAAATGAACAAACACCTAGAAGACAGAATTGATGTCTTTGAGATATAAATATACAGAATAATAGGGAGATCTCCAAGGCAAGAAAACAGAAAAATCATGCAGAAAACAGGATTTGAACCACATCAGCTCAGATGGCACCCACTTGCCTCGCAGCTGGAGTCAACATGTCTCTGACTAATCTGACAACCACAGTGTATTGAAAAAAAACTATTAAAAGAAATAAAACTCAAACAGAATTGGGCATATTAAAATACATGATACCTTGTTGAGAACATTTTTTAAGGGTAGACAATGTAAAATCAAAGGAAATGAGCAAGAGGTAAGCAGATATACAAGTGGGAGGGGAACATCATGAGAAATGGAAAAGATAGTCTAACAGAGTGCACCACCAAGGCAAGGGATAGATGTTGGAGGTTCGTTGTAGCTAACATTTGATGCAGAGATGGCACTTGATGATGCAGCAACGATGATAATACAGTGGAATCCCATTAATAAATCTTGGTATGAACCGACGAAATATATAGATAATGACAGAAATATGTTATATAGAGTGGAATCCCGTTATAACAACTTGGTCCAGACCGATGAAATGTATATAAAAACAGAACTTCACTATATACAGTACAAACAATAAAGGATAAATATAATTGGGGATTTTGAAAAGTGTTGTTATATAGAGAAATATTTATATATATATATATATATATATATATAAGCTACTATTTCCGTATCTCTGTATTTTTGGTGTTATATATAGGCTCCTCGAAAAAACACACAGATAGACCATATTTGACTCCTTTATGGTTTGACTCATTTGCCAGCGCATGGCGCTCGCAGAAAATCTTGAAAGTTCTCCTGTGCTCTAGCAAAGCTGAACATTGATATGACTGGGTGACCTTTTTTACTTCTGTCCTATGGTGCAATGGTAATGGTCTAACAAATGTAAAGATTTGTCGATTTCGGCTAGACCTACAGAGTAATAAAAATTAGTAGTATTTCATTTTTATTGGTGTTTACTCCGTTTCAATCGAAGTTTACGATGTATTAATATGATAGCTATTGTGTCTACTGCGTTTGTTATTTATTTTGGTATTGAATATATAAAATGAACCATTTTGATTTCACATCTGTCTCCAGAACATTTAATGTGCACAATTAGAAATGCAAATTTACATACATTTCATAAATACACAATTTTGGGCACTCCAACATATGGTCTGGATAGTAGTGCATCGTACTCTTGTGCCTAAGATTGATGTTTGTTCTACAGAGACGTTTATATTTTTCCCCCGCTACATTATAAGAAAAATATTCGCATCTATTCTATTTTTATTTTATTCTCGCCCAGGCATTGCTTCTAGTATATTATAAAAGAATGTGCTATAGAGGCATTCCACTGTATGATACACACAATAAAGAAGAAATATAATTGGGGGATTTTGAAACATGTTAATGAAATAGGAAAATTTGTTATAAATGTATGCTCTAAATAGGGATTCCTCTGTACAAATATGTACTATTTGTGTATGTTTTAGACCTCAAGATACATGAGAAGAACTTCCACAAAATAGTGCTTTTGCTCTAGTCAAAGAAGGTGCAGCATCTTTAAGAAAATAGAAGTGCAACAGCTTGGAGTAGCTAGAAAATCACGGGTAGACCAAAAATTATTTATAGTGGTCATCCCGAACTGTCCAATAACATTTGCGGCCAAATTAGGGCTCATTAGCCATCTACAAACTCATACTCATGGGCATAACTCTAACTGAATTTCAAAAGTAGATGTAACAAATGATCAACACCACTTGACATGAAATATATGACAAACAAAAAACACAGAATTATCAAATTATTGAATTATAACCATATGGAGATGTGTGAGAAACTGTCTCTGTGTGATCATAGTTTAATCATTTGATATTTCTGTGTGTTTCTTGACAAAGGTCCCAGTTGGACCATAACATGGGAATAGTCAGTGTTCCTTTGTTTATTGTTATTAATTTTTAAATATTTGATAGAATATAAAGTAACATTACTACTTCATTCAAGTAGGTATCGCTTGTTCATGTTCATATCTTTATGGACATCTGCGTTGGTTCGTCTCTCTGTCCATGATATTCTTCGGACCTGTCTATAACATTTCATTTCTTTATCATTGTGGATGTCATTGTCCATGTCTCACAACCATATGTTGACACTGGAAATATATAGCTTCTTAATAGTTGTAACTTTGTTTTTATGTTTGATTATTGCTATAGAACATCATTAGCTTCCACAAGTGTAAAAGGGGGATAACACTATCTAACGTACATCGCAAGCTGATAACATTCTCTCAAAAATATGTCTTTACACAAGAAAAAGTTGGAGAAGTTTTAATAAACAACTGGATAGAATATGTACATAAATCATATTTATTAGAAAATAAATGTACACAGAGGAACACACTTCAACATACAATTGTACGACTATATACTACTAGTTAGAAACTAGTTTCTATCGTCTTTGTGATCTGGATCTGAAAGAAAAAGAAACAAAAATCATTAGTCAATACGGCGGGGATAAACGTTGAGGTATTCCTTTCGTTTAATACTGCCATCAGAATTAGTTTTGTTTACAATTATATTCTTGTGTTTAAGCTTGATAACCAAAAAATAGTGCTATAAAAAAATAATAGCTTCTGAATCTGAAAGAAATTATACAGCATACACTATCTATTGTCTTTTCTCTGCTTTTGCTGTAACGATTACACATGACTTCTATAATACATGTTATCTGGTTTAGGGGACTATGCCCTTCTAGTCTAATACCGTTCTCTACTTTTATTGAATTTTTCTTTACTGTGATGTGTATCTTGTTTATTTTCTCTTTGCCATCAATAACTATGAAAAATATTCAAGGAAATCTCATACTTAATAAAACAAAACAAGACACTGAACAAGACATAAATGTAACAAAACAATTGCAATCTTCACTATGATTATTTGCAAAAACAAATGATTGATAATTAACACAGATTTAAAGATTTTGTATAATCAATTAACAAAGATTTGAAGATTTTATATAACCAATTAACAAAGATTTGATATAGATCCCAAGAAATATCTGTAGGAAAGAATTAAATGTAGAGATACAGTGGGACATGGAAACAGCTGGAAGAAATAATGATATAGAAGAGGTATATTAAGGACCTAAGCTATGCAGTAGTTGATGATGAAGTTGAAATAATCCCTTTAGCTGTGAGCAGGCAAACTTCTCGTAATAGCCCATAGCCTTTCTGACAAAAGCAGATTCTTGTCAGTTGTGTTACTGAGGTGACACCCAGTCTCAACGGCATGTGTGAGGGTGGGATCCTTAGATGTATATTCAGTTTCAGATGGGAGGTGTGCCAGTATCTAAGATTACCATATCCTTCCAGAAGCACAGCACTCGCACACCTAGGCTAACTATCTCATCATTCTTCTGTCAGATTTGTTGATCCATCCACAGTGATGGCACATCAAACGCTTCCCATTATATGGGAGTCTGCAACAAATGTGCAATGTCCACTAGTCTGCAACAAATGTGCAATGTCCACTAGTCTGCAACAAATGTGCAATGTCCACTAGTCTGCAACAAATGTGCAATGTCCACTAGTCTGCAACAAATGTGCAATGTCCACTAGTCTGCAACAAATGTGCAATGTCCACTAGTCTGCAACAAATGTGCAATGTCCACTAGTCTGCAACAAATGTGCAATGTCCACTAGTCTGCAACAAATGTGCAATGTCCACTAGTCTGCAACAAATGTGCAATGTCCACTAGTCTGCAACAAATGTGCAATGTCCACTAGTCTGCAACTCTTCATCATTCATGGGATCATTTGACAAAAGCAAGAAATTGAGATGATGCGACAATGAGCATTTTTTAATAGACGATAGATTTTCAGCCTATCTCCCCAACTTTTCTTGCTCGCCTCCTACAATATACTGGCCATGTTCTTTGCACCCTGAACTTGAAATCCGGGTTGCCACATGGGTAACCCGGCTCCTACTGGTTAGGACGATGTAGTTCAGAGAACAAAATGAATTGTATCATGTGATATATGTGCCGTTTGGTGCAACTTCAGCATACCATTTTTAGGCCACTATACCATGTACAGAATGGGGTTGCCAACCCCACACCCAATCTGCCTTCATTACTCCATAAAAACATGCACAGCATAGCAGCTCACAATATTTGTATTCTTTGATTTTTTTGGGGGCCTTGGTAACACAGGCAGAAATTAATATGGAAGTAGAATAGTTCATGTTACATTTTCAAACTAATTAAATCAAATATAACAGAGATAGCACAGACAATGAAAACTGTACATTAGGTACCTATTCTAGCGAGTTAATCCTCTCCTGACCACAACATATACCGGGGATATGTGAAAACACAAATCAGTGAAAGACAACATAGTAATGCATCATAAGAGATTCCTGGAAGAATCTTGAAGGACAAATTGTGAATGCAGTGAAATCCCATTATAACAACTTGGTCTGTACTGACTAAATATATATGTTATAACGGAATTTCACTATATGCAGTATAAACAATAAATATAATTGGAGATTTTGAAAAGTGTTGTTAAACAGGGAAATTTGTTATAAGAGGATGATGTAATAGAGGGATTTCACTGTATTGAGTTTCAGTATAGCATAATCAGTGAAACCTGAACAATCGAAGATGAGACAAAATGCAAAGGCAGACTCCAGGCAAATTTACCTGGCTTCCATGTTTAAAGCAAGTGATATTGATATAAAACCAGGGATGTGACACAGCCGTTATCTCGTGGGTGGGAATTTGAGATAGAGGATGTCATGACAGTAACCAAAAACATAAAGTTGACACACAAATGTGGGATACCATACCTTGAACGAGATCTACGGTCGCGATTGCTCTTGGATGGCTTACCACGCTCTCTCCTTTCCCAATCATATTCTTCCACTCCCCCCTCCTCATACTCAACTCTGCTCCTGCGGTGTTTGGACCTGTGTCTTTCTTTGGACAGCAAATCCTTCTTCTGCCAGGAGTCTGCATCACTCTCAGAGGATGATCTTGCCCGTCGCCTCTTTTTGCTGGATTTGGATATGGACTTCTGTGTGCGAGAATCTACTGAACTGTGACGAGATGATTGGTGTTTTTCCTTACTTCTACCTCTTTTACTATGATATGTTCTGTCTTCCCTACCTGGACTTCTCCTATTTCTAGATTTCTCATTCTCCTTATGTCTGTCATAATCGTCATGATAGTAGTTCCTGTCGCGGTCATCGTCTGAGATATCTCTACGACTATTGTAATACCTATCACGCACTTCTTGGTCTCGTGAAATAGTTCGCACAGGACTAATACTCAATCTATCTTTACTTCTCCGTGATCTGTCTGTACCTCTCCCACTATGTACCCTCTCCTCTTCACGACTGATCTCAGGACTATCGCTGCGTTTTCTCTTTTTTCTTCTCTCCTTCCTTCTCTCACTTTGAGAATAATCTGAATCAGTATCTTTATCCCTTCGTTGTTTCTCTACACTTTTCTTGGTCGATTTCTTATCTACATCAAATGTGTCTCTCTCTCTTTTGTTCTTTTTTCTGCCGTCATCTTCCAGCGGCTTGTCAGAATTATCTTTCCTTGATAATTGTGTGTGCCTTACTTCCTCTTCCCTTCTTGACTTCACTTTTTTGCTTGTATCACTGTCTTCGTTTTCCTTGGAAGAGCCTTTCTGTTTTGCAAGAATCTCAGCTGAAGATGACGATGAAGATGATGATGAAGTCGATCCTGAAGAAGATGAACTAGAGCTTTCCTTAATATCACCACCACTACTACCACTACTACTAGTACTACTGCTACCACCATCACTCTCAGAGTCTGAACTTGAAGATGAAGAAGAATCCTCATTACTAGAATCTGTTGAAGCATTATTTACTTCTGTTTTTTCACGTAACTTATCTTTACCATTCTCTGTTCTTCTCTTAACATTTCCCTCTTTTGAATTCACAGCATTTTTATCCTCACTAACTTTGCTATCACTTTTTTCTTGTTTCACCTCAGCACTTTTTTTTCTATTATTGACTTTTTCTTCATCGATATTATTCTCTTTTCTTGCATCCTTCTGATCATTTTCATTATTCCTATGTTTTATTTTATCCTTTTCTTCTTTAACCTCACCAGATTTGTGTACATTCTCTTTTTCATCTTTGACATCATTTCTTTTAGCCTCACTTGATAATTTGCGTAGCTTAACATCACTAGTTTTTTTGTCTTCTAAGTCTGTTTTTTTATCTTTGTCAAACTCAGTTTCCCTACCACTTTGTCTGTCTGTCTTTTCTGAAATAATTCTATCACTAGAACGTCTACTGATATTTTCAGATATGTTTCGTGAAGCCTTTCCAGTATCTATTTGGTTAGACTTGCGTTTTGTGATGGGTGAACTAGATCTGCTGGAGTCTTCAGAGTTTTCTGCAGAGATAAACACAAGAAAAGAATTTCTTTGGCAAAAACTAGTGTTTTATTGTATAAGTTTATGATGAAATTATCAATTGAAAAACTAGTGTTTTATTGTATAAATTCACGCATGTGGTTGCGTCTGTGGGTCTCACCAATGGCCCACTAGATAAACCACCCACGCAACAGAAAACCTTAGTAGATGACATGCCGTTATATTGAGGTTATCTTCTTAGAGAAGCTTCATGGCACGTCATCTATAAAATTATGCTTTTATTTTGTTGTTGAAAGTGTTTCATGTTTACCTGAATATATATGTATGCACCCTCTGTGGTTGGGAGGGAGACAGAGATGTACTGTGCGGCAATGGGGAGAAGGAAACTGACAGCACTGTTTTTTCCTATGGCTGAGACCCATCATAGAGGAACAGTGACTCAGGACGTGACAATCCTTTTGACTTGAACATTTGGTTGCATGCCTGGAGCAGTAGAGATGTTCAGCATAACCAGTAGTCAATTAGTGGCGGGGAATGAGCACAGTGAACCCTATCTTGACTACAGTGGCTAGGAGTAGTGCAAAGGTTGAAACCTACCTTCCTTGAGGTGTGATAGTTATTCTCTGGCTCTGTCCCAGGGTGGGCCGAAAATCCAGACTTCCCAACAATATGCCATTTAATGGTATGAGGTCAAAGGGCATGAGCCCATGAACCACTGGATCAGCAACCATTGTATAAATTTATGATGAAATAATCAATTGAAAAACTGGTGTTTTATTGTAAAAATTTATGATGAAATAATCAATTGTGAGCAAGTAGTTTTTAACAGCACATAGTGTTTCAGACAAAAGCATAGGTCCTCCTAAATTGAATAACTCAGGTAACCTCACATGCTGATTCAAAAGTCATGGTTGTGTTGAAGATTTATGAAAGCATGTTTAGTTCCTAAAGGGAGGCATTCCAGTGTGGTAGGATCATCACATCCTACAAGAAGTGCAGCATAGCAGAAATTGGGCAAACAAGTTCACAATTCTTCTGTCAAATCTGTTGATGCCATCTGCAGTGATGGCACACCTAGCATTCCTCGCCACCTAGGAGGTCTGCCGCAAAAGGACAAAGATGCAATGTTCGTTGGCCTGCATCTCTCCATCACCCGCAAGGGCCAATTCCTTGAAGTGCAGGTGGAGATTAGTCCAGCCAACATAGACTGGAAACTAAGATTGATTGGACCATCCTCTACATCAAGCAAGCACAGGTCCTGAAGTCAGAAATGGCAGGCAGAAATGCACATCAGCAATCATGGTATCATGTAACATTAGATAAAATGTTCACAACTATCAGAACCACCATAAACAACACCTACACTATAAGAGAACTAACACTCACTAAAAGAAAACAATAGTATGCAACATGATTGAATATATGTACCCCTGAGAAGCAGGGATACAAGTATTTACAGATGGAACAGAAACCAGAGCAGTGCAGAACGGAAGTGCTGGTATGTACAAGAAATATGAATCCACATGTTCACTGTCTGGAATCTTCTGCTCCAACTTGTTGGAGAAGAATTACACACTAATCATTGCTGGAAATAATTATATACATAAGCCAGTGTCAACAGGTGGTGCTGCTTACTGATGCAATGTCTTGTCCTACAAGCCCTTGACAATGATAAACTGCCAGACCTGAAGGAAGGCATATGAGATATTATCATTTTAAGAATAGTACTATAGTGGATACCAGCCCAATGTGGCATACCCAGTAATTATGAGGCAGATATTCTGGCAAAAGATGGAGTAACACAGGGGAAAAAAAGACCAAGAAATCACCTAACAGAAAAAGAGGACCCTCATCAATGCTATTATAAAAGTCAACCACCACAATGACAACTACCACTATCGTGACAGAGCTGAGCCAGTTATCATCGCCTGCACCAGGACAGGACACAACATACTTAAATAGGCTGGATCCATCACCTCTGTGTCCATATGGACACGCAGCACAGGCAGAAATAGCATATCCTGCAAGATTACACTAAACCAGTTACGGGAGAAACACTCACCTTCACTATCATCGTCTTGATCATTAACGTTGTTGCGCAGACGCTTGGCAAAAGCCTCCTTCTTCCGGCGAATTTTCTCATCGAGATCAGAACCAGAATCTGAAGCATCACTGCTGCTCCCTCCATCACTTGCTTCACTGTCTGACCCATAACCAAAACCTGTTCATTTGTTTCAGAATGTCATTCTCCAGAAAAAATCAGAATAGCTAACCAATTCATCATATCTACATTTTCATCAATTCACTCAACAGCTATTTTTCTCACTTTATGATGTAAACGAAATTATTTGGTTAGCAGTTACGACATGTGTCATGTGACTTATTCTCTCCAGAACGTTGTATTCCCAATTAACTCCCTGAACCATTCTGTCTTGAGCCATGCGGTTTGCATTTTCCAATGACGTACTCATGTTGTCTTTAGTGCTGTCAATATATCGGTCTTCTTGGTCTGCCCTTTGTCCTCCTCCCATGAGCTTTGCCCTCCATTATCTGTCTTTCTAAATAGTTGTGTTCCACTGAAGACGGATGTGTCGGGCCATTGGCGCAAATAAAACAGTGACACAATGCATTTCCATTCTCAGGACTACATCCTGCTGGAAATCTAGTAGGACCATGGTCCTGCTACGAGGGAGAGCCAGCAGGAGTTTGAGAATGAACGCTGAAGAAGAAGAAATAGTGTTTTATATAGAACCTTGTGTTTCTTGATATGCCCAAGCAGGTGTAGTTTTCCTTTTGCTATTGTGTTTAGTAACCAACAATCAGGCATCTTCAATGTGTTTATAATATCTGAGTTCCTCTTTTTTTTCCTTCCATGATATTCTAAGTACCTTTCACTAGCATTTCATCACAAAGGTGTTGATTTCTTTGCCGCTGTTTTACTTAGGATACAGTTACTAAATGTACTGTTTTTATATGGTACCTAAACTAAATTATTACACCAAATTATTTTTTAATTTACTATATGTACTGTATCTATATTGTACCTAAACCAAATTATGTTTTCAGTGATTATTAAATGTATTGTTTTTATATTATAACTCAGCCGAAGATGGATGTGTTAGGCCATTGCGGGGAAAAAAAACCGCGGCACAACGCATTTCCATTCTCTGGACTGCATCCTGCTGGAAATCAAGTAGGACAATGGTCCTGCTATAAGAGAGACCCAGCGGGAATTTGAGAATGAACGCTGAAGAAGAAGAATATTGTACCTAAACCAAATTATTTTGTCAGCGGTTACTAAATTGTTATTATATTGTACCTAAACCAAATCCTTTTGCCAATTTCTTCTTTACACCTTAAATCTCCTGCAGATTAACCCTATATTACATGCAGGTCTTTTACAATAAATTTGATTCATTAATGACGTGGTTATTTTTTTTCCTGTTCACATTTAAACAGCTGTTTCCCGTAAAAGCCAGATGTTTTTGGTAGATCCTTCAAACTTTCAACAAGACACAAGTTTTGAATGATTTTCTGCATGTATTTAAATTTGTGAAAAAAGCTTTTGCCAAAAAAATTGTGCAAATACATTTTTTTCTCCCTTTTCTACAAGGTATATTTTTGTTACTTAGTTTTACTTTTTTTTAAATGTAATATTCAGTATTGATACCACTTTAGTTTATTTATGCTTTCAATTTTTGTAAAAAAAAAATAAACTCTCCCTCAAAATTACACATTAAAGAGAAATGGGGACCACGCCCATAGAAACATTAATATACAACTTTTCCTAATTAATTTTTTTATATATTATGCATACCTAAACATAATACACTTAAAATATTCAGTAAACATATTTTTATCGTCTAAAATATTCAATGGTGTAATGGAGAGTTAACAGGATATAGTCCGAAGAATAGAATACGATGTCATAGTGAACAACTTAATCGTGATATTTACTCCTTTCAACCCGACACATCCGACTTCAGCATGGCTTCTGGATCACTTTACCCCTCGCCTCTGATATTAGACAGCCAACTCTCATCCCAAAAAAAATCTCTAGTCTCCTTTTACAACATGCACGACAGTTCGGTTCAATGGCATCATCATCAACAGGCGACTTTGCCATGCCTTTCTAAATATAATTTTGTATAATACCAAATTATCTTTTGTAGCAGTTTCTAAATTTCTATACCTACTGGATCTAAACCAATAATTTTGTCAATAATTCTGTATAGTGAATCTAAACCAAATATTTTGTCAATAATTCTGTATAGTGAATCTAAACCAAATATTTTTGTCAATAATTCTGTATAGTGAATCTAAACCAAATAAATTTTTTTTTACTTTTTTAAACATAAATGTGCACCCATATTTCCAAAGAAACTTATCCAACACCTTTCTTCATCTAATTCACTCTAATATAGCTACTGTACTGAGATTTCACTTTGAGACAAAATATTTGCATAAATTTGTTTTGCAGATAGCAAACATGTTATATTTGTGCATGTCATCCTCACACAATGTGCAAACTCCACAATGAAGGTTGGTTGCGATAATTTTCAAATAATTCTCTTGCATTGGTGATACAATCTGACAAATTGTGATTTGTCCATGTCTTAATGTTTTTCTCCCACTTGTTATCTTTCATCTCTTGTTTGACATTCAACCTTTTCTTCCAGTGAGGTCTTCAACAAGGTGTTATTTCTTTTAGGTAGTATATCCCATTCAGGATGTAATCATCAACCCAGAATTTTTTTGCAGTGATTTTTTTATGCAATATAAATGCATTCCTTCAATTGCCATTACTTACTGAATGCGCCAGATGAACAAATGCCTGTGGCAGGATTTGAACCCAGTAAATTGGCTGTCCATGTCGTCACAGAGCCGGTCATCTTTAAATGTGGCCAAAATATTATATTCTTATTTCTCTTGGAAGTTTTTTTTCATTCTTTATTTTTCTAGGACGACCTTCTTTTTCTGCGTTCATTCTCAAACTTCTTCTGATAAGCAGAATGTAGTCCAGAGAATGGAATGCACTGTGCCATGGTTTACAGTTTGGCTGTGATATCTGCACTTGTGGCCTACCACATCTGACTTTAGCATGACTGCTGGGTCACTTCACCTTCTATGGGGTAGGAACAACCAACTCCACTCCTAATACCTCCTTCATCGCCTCTTATCATGTGCATGGCAGGTAACAGCATCATTATTCTTTGCTTCCCCTTTCAGGTCCTGGCAATATACAGACATCCAGGAACATACATATTTATCTTTCTATTAAATTCTATTCCCCAGCAATCACTATATTGGGTGCCACCTGGAGTAAGAAGAAGAGGGAGACCTAGAGAAACTCTACGAAGAACCATTAATAGAGAAGGCATGTCAATGAACCTAAACAACACGCAACAATTGAAAGACCTGGCAACACAAAGACAGAAATGGAAAGCTATGGTTTCTGCCCCATGCGCCGCCTATGGCCCTGGAGGAACATAACATAACATAACATTAAATTCTACCCATTCGTCTGTACATCCACATCTCAAGAAATTCTACCCATTCGTCTGTACATCCACATCACAAGAAATTCTACCCATTCGTCTGTACATCCACATCTCAAGGCCGTTAAATGTCTTCAAAATTATTGGTCATTATCATGTTTTCAGTTAAATTCATTAACATTGTCTTCGTCATGTGCTGGGAGAGAACATATCTGTACATACATCCCTGATACAAAAATGTGCAAATGTGTAAATTTTTGTAATACACGTGTTGATAAAATGTACAAATGTATTCATGTTCAGGGCCGTCCTGTGCTATGATACAGAGGTGGTACCAATCAAAAGATATTTACGGGGAGGTATTTCGAATAAATCCTTTAACCATTAGAACCCGATATCCCAGGATTTACACTAAATATTGCTTCCCAGAGATAATGATATGTCTGTATTTCGACTTGACAAAACAGTACCTCATATTTATTATTATTAATAAATTTACACATGTCATGGTGTACACATTGCATTGTTGGATAGCTGCTTCACAAAAAGGTGTAACATGGTGTAAAGTTGTTTAGTATTTTAAAAATAAATGATTTATTTAAAATAAGTTATTTTGTGTGTTCAAAAACTGCTAAAAAAAGTTGAGTTTGTGTTTAATGATTCTAAGGATGACAAATTAAATTTTGATGGTGATTATTCTCAAAATGATATAAAAATAGACTGATCGAGCACTTGAACCTGAGCGATCAGAATTTGTTCATAGTAGGCCTATAAATTACGACATGTAATATTGGTTGATCAATGGGCCATAAGAAGTAAAGACAAAATTTTGGTGCAGTCATTGCACTACTAATCTGCGCCTAAATAAAGGGTCTACAAGTTGGGAGGACTTGCACATACAACAAAAACAGCATACAGCTTAAGGTAAGTTGATATTATATAACAGAACATAATTTTATTTCTTATTTCTGTTAAAACAACAAAGATCTGTTGGAGTGGTGTTTTTTATTTTATTTTTATTTTTTTTGCTCAGGAGCCCAGAGTAAAGAGCTTTTAAGGTAAATTTGGCCATAGTTCAAAGGGTTAAGGGGGCAGGTTTTTCTGAGACTTGCATCATACTGAAAAAATCTATCTCACTTTCTTGTTGATGTTGACAAAATGTTTCTCAAATGTGGAAATGTACTGCTAATAAAAATCAAGTCATGAGAAGTAATCAAGGGTTAAAATTATACTCACCCAGAGAGGTCAAAGAAGCCAAAGCCGGGGACTTGGCAAGTTGCTTTGCAGGTGCTTTGATATAATTACATAGACAAACATTAGTGAAGAAACACAACGGACATTACACAACATGTAGAGGCTGTAGCAGCAGTATGATTGTGGTTCCAAAATCACCCACAATACACTGATTCTGCTCTGCCAACATCCTGAAAGAAATCTCAAGAATTTTTATGAGCTGGGGATAAAAATAACTTGATTAATTTTCTTCTAGAATGCAAGCATATGTGGCCATTAAATAGATTTAAAAGACAGTTATTTTTGTGTATAAAAAATGATTACATAGTATTGTCACAGGGGTATAAAGTGTTAAGGAGACCTCGCAGAACTTGGGTCTTATGATTGAGAGTTGAGGTGGTCAGATTTTTTTTCTCTCTAACTTTCCTATTACTAACTCTGCAATTCAGTTCCCCAAAAACAAAATTGATCAGATTGAGCATGGCTACAGCAGGATTACAGCCCCCCCCCCCCTTTAATTGCATAACCACACTTCATTGAAAATATGCTACACTTGAACAATGATACATTTATTTAATATAACAATTATTTGTTACACTTAACTAATGCAACAAATGCTACACAACAGTGATTGTCACTAAACATTTACAGCAACAAATATTGTCAAAGCACAAAATCCCTATCACACCACTGTGCATGAATTTTGTTGTAACTTTTAATTTCTTGGGAAATTTTCAGGTCAAAACCAATATTATTTCTTGCTGTACTTCCTGTTTATTTAAAGGGTCATTCCAATATGGCAGTGCCAGTGATTAGATTGGTTTAGAACTGATACTCCAGATTTTTTATGATTTTATTGCATTTTTTCCTATGAACACTTCAAAATAAGTGATCTAGCTGTTGATACCAAAGTCCAAAATGATTCTGATTTTTTTAGCGAGAAATGGCAATATAATGGACTCCGCATGAGATATGTGATTGGACTATGATTCAAGTAATCATGGATTGACACAAGATAGATCTGTAAAGAAATGAGTGATCAGCCCCCTTGCTGACAACGAGAGTACAGCAATGTAACTAATAGACAAAATTAAGTGTCAAATAAATGGAGATTGAACATTTTTTTAGAGAAGTTTGAGGAAAATTTTTTGGGGTGAAGCTTATTAATATCTGAACATGTGCATAAAGTTTTAAAGTCCTAACTTGGTTGGTTGCTTTTGAACGAATTCCTAAAATCAGCAACCATATAACTCATCATACAAACAAAATGGTGTTATAACGGGAAAAGACTGATGAAAAAGATGTGGCAACTAGAGTGTTAAGGACTATTATTCCAATGACCTATAACACCGACTTGCTGTGTATATATTTGAGGATTTATATGCGTGTGTTCAAGTAATTATATTTGTAAATATACTTACCATTTAACAAAACCGATTTTAGTATAAGAAATGTACTGTATTAAGTGTTACTGTGAAACCTACTTTATTGCAAGATGGTGATATTTTCCACAATAAAGTAGGTCAATGATTTATCTCCCTGAAGTAGTAAAACCGTTTGTTTTGTATTCAACAGTCACTGGTTCAAATACCACATGTCATATCTTGTTTATAAAGTGCAATTTTTCGAAGATCGATTATCACTTGAAGTTATGAAGGTAGACCTAGAGACCGGCACGAAAACGATGTACCACCAAAATAAAAGAGGCTACAAATTCCATAATATACTCAACACACAAGAGGACCATCTCCAGAAAAGTTATTCTATCCCTGACACTGAAATGCAACAAATGGTTTAGCGAATAGATAGATACGAAGTTACGTGTTATGAGTGACACTCTGCAAGCGGCATGCCGTTTTGTTGAGAGGATGGAGTACATATGGGAAAACCGGAGCACAATGAAGTCAATCCTCTGCACTTTTTAAATAAATAAAAATTATAATTTTCATGCGGAAGGTTGGAAGATCTCACTAGAGGCCTGTCAAACCAAACCATGCAACAGTAAAATCCCAGCAATTGACATGCCTATAAAGGGCACATTTCCACTTTGTACTTCATCTACATAATTAGGTATGTTTATCCACTCTTGACTTGGTGGTTTGTTCTCAAAGCAATTCACACCGCTGAGAGTTGGTTGTCTTCTAGATATGAAGTATATCCCTGGAGAAACTCCTCGTTGCACACAGATTTATAAGAGCTCTATTGCTCATAATACCCAGCGATTGAAACAAATATATATTAATGTGCTTTCCATGTGTTGCCAGGTCTAAAAGGGAAGCAATGAATAGCAACACTGTTTACCTTCCATGCATGTCATAGGAGGCAACTAAGGAGATTATGAGGAGGAGTTGGATGTCCATCACATATCGGATCAAAGTGACACAGGAGTCATGCTGAAATTGGATGTGTCTGACCAAAATATGCAGATATCATAGCTAACCATGACATACCACATTCATTTCTCTGGAATACATCCTGCTAATGAGCAGGAGTTTGAAAATGAATGCAGAAGAGGAAAGTGCAAGTCTCAAGTAAAGCAAACCATTCAGAAAAGAAGAGAATTTGATTACGGAAAAACTAGTCAGACATTATGTTTTTGGTTAAATAACGTAAAAACAATTTTAAGCCATGAACAACTGCTAAAAGGTCTCTAGATATGTCCTGTAAACATAACATTGTTTTAAAAACATCTATTAACATGATATATTTTTAGTCAGCGGTACCAGTGGAATTTTAAGGGTTGATATTGTATAGAAATAATTTATAAAAAGAAATTGTGCAATGAATCAATACTCACGACACAAATATACAAAACACATGATGGTGATGAGGGCTATGATTAGCAATATGTACGTTACAAGGATGTTGAACTGCTATGAGGGACAAACTGCTTGTAAAATTAAAAACAATTTTTTGAAGCTTACAACTAAAAAAGATACATTATTTTGATGCTATGCAAAAATTAATTTAAAAGATTTGAGGACCACGTATCTCTGCGCTAATCACACAAGCAGTTCATCATTACAGATAACATTTACCTGCTAATGTACTTCAATTATTCATTTTAATATACTATCAGCCAATGTTGTATCCTAATCATTAATCATGTCAATATATCTCAATAATTATTTCAACATATTAGCAGTCAACGTTGGATATAACTCAAAATTTCCTTTAAAATTTTAGAAGTTAATGTTGGATATGATTCATTAACCTTCACCGCGCCTATATCAACTCTGGCCGCCGAAAAACAAAATGGCGGCTAGCGCCGTTGGCAACATACCCCATCCAATGAGATATCATTATAATAGACGCCCCACAGCCTGATTGGTTACTCGGGAACATGCGCTATTGAAGCCGGATCATTCCTACGTCCGACATGATCATTGTAACAATGGCTATCCAGAAGATACAAATTTTATAGCAATTAATCTGACCACATCTGCACACCGGAACGATGCCATGATGGTCGACCGGTTTTATTGACCTTTCTTTCATCGTATTTTGAATAAAATAACATTGAATCGTGGCTTGAATCATGAATTATTTAGTTTCACAGCAGTGAATATACAGAATGCAGCGTTGGTTTGGAGACTTGTAGACGTTTTATATCGAATATGTGGAAGTTGCACAAAAAATTGCTCTAGACCTAATCTCAAAGAACGATTTTACTGCAAATCTACATGTTTTATACAGTTCTCACGGCTATATTTTGATAATTTCGCAGTGAAAGAACATAAATACAACAGATTTGCGTGATTTAGTTTACAGTGTTGCCAAGGAATTCGATAAGTAAGGTAATTTATTTTTTATTAATTTTTTCCTCTTTATTTGTTATAAAATATATGTTTTTTGTGAAAAACGTCTTTACCACTTTCTCATACGTCTGGTATCACACACACACATACATAAATTACACCAACATATGCATAATTCAATTATTTATTTATATGTGCAAATATTATTTAAATATTTCTAACAACCAAAAAATTATCACATTTTCAAAACAGTCACCATCAATAACGCAAATTTTCAAAAAAGAATCCAGTGGCAGGGAGACGTTTCGTATTTTTTAATCTGGCTTGCTAAAGGTTAACTAAATTAACAGTTAATGTTGAATTTAACTCAATAACTGAATCATCAGTCAATGTTGAATCTAGTTCACTAACTAAATTATCAAAGTTTGACTAAACTCATTAATAACTAAATTTGCAGTCCATGGTGGAGTCAGCTCAATGATTAAATTAACAGTGAATTCACCTCATTTTTTAAAGCTTTCATTCTGAAACTCTTGGTGTAGCAGGACAATGGTCCTACTAGATTTTGAGCAGGACATAATCCATAGAAAGAAGTAGCATTATGTCACTATTTTAATTATGCCACTAGCCTGTCACATCCAACTTCTGCAGTTGTATCCAATACATTCAGCTTTATACCAATTTCATTGAATGTTTGTAGTTATATTGCTTAGCAGGACAGTCACATCTATCTTGTTTACAAGTATTGCCTGTTTAGAATCTCAATAGTTTCTTTGTTAAACCATATACTTTGTACAAAATAGGTAGCAGATTGGCGTCTAGATTATAAAGTGCTTTTTTTTCAGAGATCGCAGCAAAACTACGTATTATCAGTGATCATTTTTTTAAAGACAGCTTGTTGCTTCATTAAGAAGAACTTAGTACATATGGAGAACCACAAGTACAACTTTTAAGCACTTTTTTAGTAGCACTGGAGATTTGTCCTTTCCAGCCATCTGAATATTTACCACTGTCAACACTACTTAACCTTTGGCAGCAATCTGGGTCACTGTGAACCTGGCCACAGACACCCACATTCAACATATTAGTTATGCAAATACATAATTGCCAGTGTTGAAACAACCTAACTAATCATACAATAGCAGTTGTGAATGTGGAAAATTAATGTTTGATTTTAATACCACAATAAACCATCCCATGATTAATCAACCGCTAATGCAGATTTTATTAGTCACATACCGGCAACTAATCCAGATCTGATTACTAACATAAATAAAGCAAATTAAGACAAAGCTATATATGAATCTGCAGTCAAGGCATAGGAGATAGTATGCCATTACCAAAACAGAGTGCAAATGGATGAACCAAAACAGGCAACTCCCAATCAACATCATGCACGTACTTTGGCCTTTACCGTAGCATAGCGGGGATCTTCCTGATATAGTGGCTAAACCATTTTCATTGCGCTCAAGAGACAGCGAGTTCGGTCCTGGATCATAATGTTTTATTTACAAGTGCATTTTTCGAGATCGTGGGAATTATCGCTTAAAGCTAAGGAATACATGCTGTGAGTGGTACTCTTGGCAGGAGGCTCTTATCACTTTGTTAAGAGGTAGGACATATATACTGGAAAACCCAAGTACAATTAAGTCAATTCTCTACATCTTTTTTTATCCCATTGCATATTTAGAGACAGCTGGATGTGGCAAGAGATCAACTTTGAGTCAAGTATCCACTTTGAGTCAAGTATCCACTAGTGTTATCAGCTTGTATTTTCAAGTTGTAGAAAACGTCTGACTCATATTATGTCCCCTGTGTTTGAGATAATCGGTTACCTCAAAACTACTTTTACTTAAAACAAGGATAACTGATTGGTTACAAAGTCTGCATCCATAGATGATGGCAAGTACTGGTGATATCCGACAACATTTCAGAATGTTTAGTCTAATCCACAAGTATCTGCCAATGTTGTTGCAAAGTAATCTACCTTGAAGAACCTTTTTACGTGCTCTCTGGTATACTTCTGCAGCAACAGCACGAATTTCATCATTGGTTACTTCAAGCAACGTCTCTGTCAGCAAACGCTTGACTTTCATCATCTGTAATACAAGAATACAGTATTATTAAACATCTGACTTATTCTGTCCAACCAGTACTGCTCTAAGGTTTAAACAAATTCATATCACTAAGAAACTAAGAATACACCGCCAATAATGGATTTGTCAGGACATTGATGCAAATAAAATGGCAACACAACATATTTCTATTCTCTGGACTACATCCTGCTGGAAAGCTAGTAGAACCATTGTCCTGCTACAAGAGAGATCCAGCAGGAGTTTGAGAATGAAATCTAGTAGGACCATTGTCCTGCTATAAGAGAGATCCAGCAGGAGTTTGAGAATGAAATCTAGTAGGACCATTGTCCTGCTATAAGAGAGATCCAGTGGGAGTTTGAGAATGAAATCTAGTAGGACCATTGTCCTGCTATAAGAGAGATCCAGTGGGAGTTTGAGAATGAAATCTAGTAGGACCATTGTCCTGCTATAAGAGAGATCCAGTGGGAGTTTGAGAATGAAATCTAGTAGGACCATTGTCCTGCTATAAGAGAGATCCAGTGGGAGTTTGAGAATGAAATCTAGTAGGACCATTGTCCTGCTATAAGAGAGATCCAGTGGGAGTTTGAGAATGAACGCTGAAGTAGAAGAAACCAAGAATATGATGTATCACTGTACCACACAAGAAAAAAACTGTGGCCATCTTAAAACTATCTGACGGACAAGCTCTTCTGCTCTTTTAGTCTATGGTTGGATACACAGAAATTTCCAAGAGAAGAACATCCCACATATCTTGGAGTCACAAATCGGTAGCTCACCCTCATGAAGCACAAAGAAAATGTCAAAAATAAAGGACTGAAACAGTTACAGCTATTATCAACTCAACTTGCTAGCTAAGTTTTGTTAAGAAATTACGAGAAGAAATTGAGTGCAAAACATGCTGGATGCTGTCTAGAGGCATTTGTCTGTTTCAGGACAATGATCTGGCTCATGCAGCTCATGACTCTATTGTCTTTGCCCAGCAGTGCATGTCTGGAATCATGTCCCATCCACCTTACTCACCTGACTTACATCAGGTGACTTCTTCCTGTTTCCAAACATGAAGAATCCAATTTGTGGGTGTCACTTTTCTGACAGCCAGGACTTGATTACTGAAGTGGAGACATGGTTCCAGGCCCAGGATGAGGTGTTCTACAATCAAGACATTAGGAAGGTTAAGAAGAGATGGGACAAGTGCATCACCTTAAGGAGTGAATGCATAGAGAAGGACTAAAGTGCACACCAATTTTCAGGTCAGTGTCTTGATTCATTCACACTAAAGTGCAAAACTTTTCGACAGCCCCTCATATACAGAATATCCAGACAAAACATCTGATGAGTTGTTAGATGCCTGTGGGGAGATATGTTCTATGAAGCAGAAAAAACAGCACTAGAAGTTGCCTTGTACCACCTGACGACCATATTTGATTAATTTCATTCAAAAGTCCAAAACATTGTGATTTTTACCGACTCTATGTCCACTCTTCAAGCACTAGAATGTGATGGACATTGTAAGCCTGAGCTAGTTTAAATATATCATCATGTCAACCAGATGTTAACATATTATGAAGCCAGTATTGTTATGCAGTGGATTCCTGGCCACTCAAACACACCTGGCAATGACAAGGCAAGCAGACTAGCAAAGAAGGAAGCACAACAAGAACAGTCATATACACAAATGATCATGCACACAATTAAAATAATGTTGAAATCTGTGAACAAAGAAAATTGGATGAACAGAAGGGCCATAGGAAACCTATAAATATATGACCAGGCCAAATCCTAAAGACAACATCAACCTCATGAGGAAGAAAGATCAGAGTATCATTTTCCGACTTCGTACACAACATGTACAGATTAACCTTTAGCACACTGTGTTTACAATTCGGGCGGTGCATTCCGCTGGAATTGTGTCATGTCTTGATTTCGGAAGGAGGTTTCTACCGCCCGGTTCACCAAACCCAAAACTGAACGAAACAATCGAGATCAGTAGCTTTTTGACAGAATGTTTTGGCAACATTGAGAAGAAAATTTGTTGCCATTTTGTTAAA
Organism: Meghimatium bilineatum; assembly: GCA_034231615.1. Classification (NCBI taxonomy): domain Eukaryota; kingdom Metazoa; phylum Mollusca; class Gastropoda; order Stylommatophora; family Philomycidae; genus Meghimatium; species Meghimatium bilineatum. The sequence goes on along the minus strand of CM067311.1, from coordinate 61,798,125 downwards.
ATGGTGGAACGGGGGGGATGTCACTTATGATGTCAAGTAAATTTGAAATGGAAATTATAGTAATTTATAGTCATATGCATATTGGCAAAGCAACATGACAGTGAATCAAGTTTATTATACTACTCGTTAATAGCATATTCAGTGAAATCATCATTTATTCAGCTGGAAAAGCGGAAAACTTGAGGTGCGTTCTTCAAATTCATTATTTAAAATATACCATGATTTTGCCATTATGTAAAATATATAATAGTTAACAGATGTCACAGCTTACGATCGATCAAAAATACGGTAGGCCTAGATCTAGATAGGTCTAAATCTGTCTTTATCACTTTCTCACACATCTCGTATCACACACATACAAACAAAACGTACACCAATATATGCAGAATTTAATTCTTTATTTATATGTGCAAATACTATTTAAATATCTGTAACAGCAAAAAAGTTATCGCGATTTCAAAACAGCCACTGATGATTGCGTAACATTTCAAAAAACCAATTCCACGGCAGTCAGCGGCAGGAGAGAAATTGCGTAATTGTAAACACAGCATGCCTAAGGTTAACAATCACCTGAACAGAATACAATCACAACACACTCCAGGGTGCCGCCTGTGCACACATTCTTATTAAACTTTTTGAAATCTTTTTGAATGTCCATCACTGGATGAGGTTAGAAAAATGCTTCTCCCTCCAAGGCCAGATTAATGGAACAAAACAACAGCTCACAAACACATGCATATATCACACAATAGTATTGGGTCAAAGGACATGAGCCCATGGACTGCTGGATCATCTATTAACCAAACATGAAGATGTTAATTCTTCATCAACCAATTGACTACCTATTCTGCCAGACATCAAGTTATAAATCCTACAAGTCATATTACACACACAAACACTTACCATGTCAAAGTACACACACAAACACTTAACAAGTTTATATTACACACACACAAACAATAAACAAGTCATATTACACACACAAACAATAAACAAGTCATATTACACACACAAACATTAAACAAGTCAAAGTACACACACAAACATTAAACAAGTCAAAGTACACACACAAACACTAAACAAGTCAAAGTACACACACAAACACTGAAAAAGTCAAAGTACACACACAAACATTAAATAAGTCAAAGTACACAGTACACACACAAACATTAAACAAGTCAAAGTACACAGTACACACACAAACATTAAACAAGTCAAAGTACACCACAAACATTAAACAAGTCAAACTAACCAATGCAATTTCTTTCTCTTCTTCTGTCATGAAAGCAGTGGGCGAGGGGCTTCTCTTGGCAGGAGCTGGTGATTCTGCAACTTTGTCTCTGGTACCTGAACTTGCTCTTGATCTTGGTCTCTCACCATCATCAACATCATCAACATCATCTTCATCCTTTTCTTTCTCACTCTGAGAATCAACTTCTTCCTCATCAGAATCCTGTGATAACATTGTTCATAGAATTCATTTGATAATAAATGATTGTTCACAAAGATTAACATACAAGGATGAATAAACATGGACCAATATACAAGGTTGAATAATATTATGATTTATTTAACCTTTAGCAAGCCAGATTTTAAAATACGAAACGTCTCCCTGCCACTGGATTCTTTTTTGAAAATTTGCGTTATTGATGGTGACTGTTTTGAAAATGTGATAATTTTTTGGTTGTTAGAGATATTTAAATAATATTTGCACATATAAATAATTGGTGTAATTTATGTATGTGTGTGTGTGTGTGATACCAGACGTATGAGAAAGTGGTAAAGACGTTTTTCACAAAAAAACCATACATTTTATAACAAATAAAGAGGAAAAAATTTAATAAAAAAATTAATTACCTTACTTATCGAATTCCTTGGCAACACTGTAAACTAAATCACGCAAATCTGTTGTATTTATGTTCTTTCACTGCGAAATTATCAAAATATAGCCGAAGGAACTGTATAAAACGTAGATTTGCAGTAAAATCGTTCTTTGAGCTTAGGTCTAGAGTCATCTTTGGTGCCACTTCAGCCACGATTCAATGTTATTTTATTCAAAATACGATGAAAGAAAGGTCTATAAAACCGGTCGACCATCATGGCATCGTACTGGTGTGCAGATGTGGTCAGATTAATTGCTATAAAATTTGTATCTTCTGGCTAGCCATTGTTACAACGATCATGTCTGACATAGGAATGAACCGGCTTCAATAGCGCATGTTCACAAGTAACCAATCAGGCTGTGGGGCGTCTATTATAACGATACCTCATTGGATGGAGTATTTCACCAATGGTGCTAGTCGCCATTTTGTTTTTCGGCGACCGGTGTTAATTTAGGCGCGGTGAAGGTTAAATTCCCCAAGAACTATGAGTTATTTGCCATTCATTCCTGTGTGCTTTGGGGTGGTGTCTCCAGAACTATCTTTCATACACAAAAGACTTAAGCTTTCCATTTTCATGCAATGTATAGTGAAGAAGCCTAATCTGAGAGGATTTATATCCCGAAATGAGCTGGCATTTTCTTTGGTTGGCCATTGTGATGAATATTACAAGTTGCTATCAAATTTAAAGTGAATTGTTCAATATTCTCTTTCATTCTCAGATTTCTGCAAATTAGCAGGATGTAATCCAGAGAATGGAATGTGTTGTCATGGTTTACAGATCAACAGTGATATCTGCATATTTCTGCCTGACACATCTGACTTCAGCATAGCTTTTGGGTTCCTTTTACCCTCTATGAGATGGGACAGCCAACGCTACCCCAAAACCTCTTTAGTCACCTCTTATGACATGCATGGCAAGTCACAGTGTTGCGATTCTTTGCTCCCCAGCAACATGTAAGCCTATAGTTTTGTTTCACTTATTCTCAACCTCCCACTGCATCTCTCTTGTAGCAGGACAATGGTCCTACATTTCCAGTAGGATGTAGTCCTGATAACGGCAATGCATTGTATCCTCGTTTTATTTGTGTCGAGGGCCCAACATACCCAACTTTATTAGTGGTTACTAATATGTCCAGTGGTTTTTACCACTTCCACTAAATGGTGGACATACCTGCAACCAAGCTAGTTAATCGGCCAATCTATAAATAGATACAACTATTCTCTCAGGACGCAAAAATTGCTAGTATAAAACTGACTAGTATAAATGAAATAATTATGAATTTCTGAAAAATATGAATCAAAATGATGGAATATTACAAATTACTTTGAAATGTGAATTCAAATAATGGATATTACAAATTACTTAAAAATGTGAATTCAAATAATGAATATTACAAATTGCTGAAAAATGTTAACTTAAATTATGAATGTTATGAATTACTGAAAAATGTGAAAAGAGAAGAATTATTGAAAATAAACAATAAATTGTGAATATTACAAACTACTGAAAAAAATGTGACTTGTAATGAAAATTATAAATTCCTGGCAACTATTTTCTTTTTAAAAAAAAGGTTCTAAAAGTGAAAAAAAAAGCAAAACACAAGGAAATTGTTCGGAAGATGATTGGTCCAAGAATAAATCTAGCAGTCAGACTGAATTTTGCTATTCCAGCATCATCATCTGCATTCTCACACTACAGCTGGTTAGAATGATATAGTTCAGAGAATGGAATGGTTGCACTATTACTGATTGACTGCAATTCCCGCACTTTTTTGGCCTAACACACCCAACTTCCTCAAAAGATTTAACGATTTTGACCCTCCTTAGTCAACTCCTAATATGCATAGGCAGCTACAACATTTTTCTTCTTCTTCTTTCGTTCACTTGAAACATGTCTATATCTGTAATTCTATCTCCTTAATAAAACTCACTGTCTTTTGTAGTTCATACAGTGTCCCATAGAGCTTTGATTCCAGTGTTGTTTCCTCTGGCCAATATGTCTGCCTCAGCGTTTCATGCTCAGAACACTCCTGAAGTATATGTTTGGCACTCTGTGCTGCCTGTCCACATGTACACATGGCCGTGTTGCCAATCTTGAACTTTGTATACATGTGACTGCGGAGTCGGTTGTGTCCCGTTCTGAGACGTAGAATTATAACTTGTTCTGGTCTGTTCATAATGTGATAGTCATCTTGTGTTGGTGTTTGTGGCTTTCTTATTGACTTTATCATCTGTTTTTTCTGATGGTAGGTGATTGGTATATCTGGTTGGTCTTCGGCAGCACCTTCTTTAGCTAGTTGGTCTGCTTTTTCATTTCCTGGTATTCCACAGTGAGAGCGTATCCACTGCATGGTTATCTTATACTGGTAAGACAATTCGCTAAGTAGTTTTTTTAAGTCTGTTAGTTTTCCAGACTGGAGAGCTTGAAGTACTGACCTTGCATCTGTCAGGAATACCACAGGCTGTAGGCCAGAGTTGGAGTTCAGCAGTTTTTTAGCTGCCACACTAATTGCCTGGATTTCTGCATCATAATTATAGCTACAACATAATAAGGATCAACATACAAATTTTAATAATCAATAAAAAGGCTTTAAAAATGAATGTAACAGCTCAAAGAATAAATATAATAGCTTTAAGAATAAAAGTAAAGTAAAAATTCAATGAATAACTAACAGTTCAAATATTGAATGTAGTAGTTCTAACTAAAAATAAAATAGTTTGAAAAAATGAAAGCTCTTAAGAATTCATTAAATAAATACTCACAAACTTGCTCTTCATAGGGTTATCATTCTCTTCCCCATGCTTGACTTTGGATCCTTCCTGCTCTTTCAGCATTGCCTCCCTCTGTTGCTTTAAATGTTCCTTCTCGAGCAGCTTCTGTTTCTCCCGCTCCATTTTCTCTAAACCATCTCTAATCCATGCAGGCAGAGCTCGACGTTTTGCTGCATCTGAAAAATGGAAATAAAAACTTCCACAGCTTGTAAATAATACCTTTTTTTTTCTTTTTTCTTCATCCGTATCTCTACTTTTGCTGTTAACCCTTTAGCTGCGGAGGTATTCCTAAGGATATGATAAAAAACCACTGCGATTTTGTGGAGATCCTCCTCTTCTTAGCTTCCCAGGAAAATAATCTATATGGATGCTTATCATAAAGCATCCAGATTAATTGTTTCCCTGGGAAACTAAGAAGAAGAGGATCTCAGCAAAATGGCGGCAACCACTCATTGTATCCTTAAGGATACCTCAGCAGCTAAGGGGTTAAGCTTCACAATTTTGGATAATAATCAGTTTTTGGCTATGACATGATGCTTGATATAAAGTGATGTTATGTTGTCACAGTATATCGGTGACTACTCAATCAACCTTCTTATTGGTCTTCTGGTGCCTCTTGGTGTTTCCATGCTCTTGATTCATAATCTTCTTCTGCATTTTTTCTCCTTCAGATTAGCTGGATGTTGTCCGGAGAATAGAATGTAGAGTGACATCATTTACGACTTAGATCTGCACATTTTGATCTAATACATTCAACTTCAGTCTGGGGGTCGCTTTGACCCTATAAAGAAGTTATACTTGGAATTGCCTTGGCTATTTTTGGTTTGCAACTCCAAGTATATAAATAGTGACCAATGAAATCACGACTATAAGCAAAAATGTAACGAATGAAGTCCTAATTAATTCTGTGCAGGGGTCTTTACTTCTCCTTGTCTCAGTTCAGTGGTCCTGCCCCCTCCCCTTAAATTGCTAACATTGAAATATCTCGCTGTTCCCTAGGGGCGTTATCGTCCACTTTTAGAAATCCAAATCTATATACTTCTTCTTCTACTGCATTCGTTCTCAAACTCCTGCAGATTAGCAGGGTGTAATCTGGAGAACAAAATATATTCTGTCATAATTTACAGCATTGCTGCAATTTCTGCACCTTTTGGCAGGACACATCAGACTTTATCATGTCTTTGGCTCACTGACCATAGATGGGATAGCCAACTCCACCCAGAACCTCCTTAGTCGCTTCTTTCTGCATTAATAGAAGGTAAATAGTGTTGCTACTCTTTGCTCCCCTCTCGGACCCGGACAACATACGGGCAGATCTATATACCATCTAGAGCTTTTTCAGTCTACAAAATGTATCTACAGAGATGTCTATCATTCATTAGATTGCTCTATAATAATTCTAAGTATTAAAATACTATATCATCAACATTTACCTAGGCTGCCTTCCTCCTCATCAATAAGAGGATCGCCTCGCATTATTTGATTATGCCTGCTAGGTCTTGGGAGAGGAAGATGATGATGATGGTGATGATGCATCTGATGATGTGATCGTGATGGAGGATCTGCAAGTAAAGGTGGCTGTGAGGAATCGCTGTCTCCTCCTCCTGCATGCTCCTCCCAGTAACGATCCTTATTATCTGCATCCTGCATTGAAAAAAGTTATCACAATGAAACATTAAAATACATTACTTAACCAGTAAGATAATCATTTACACTATAAAATAACAATATTAATAATAATACCCATAAACCATCAGTGTCATAGAGGTGCCACACTGGAGAGACAACAGCACAAAAAGCTCTCCAAATAACTCCTCAGCCATTTGAAGGAGTCTAGAAAAATTATGCCCAAACCATTCCTTGATGTTATCCATCCAGAATTTTCTTTGTCCACATCTTCTCCTTCCACACTTGACTATTCCTTGCAAAATAATTTTAGAACGAGTTGTGTCTCATTACATGTTCAAACCAAACAAGTTGATGCCGTTTCACCACTGCCAAAGATGTTTTTTTGATAACCTGCAAGTGTGTTTATTTGCTGCCGAACAAATATATTTTTGTACTCACACTATCGATCTATCTATCCTAATCTAGTCTAGTCTTATCTTTCTATATCTAATTAAAATTCAGATCTGGGCCTAATCTAATCTAATCTATCTATTTATAACCCGTCAATCTCATAGGGGTGCCACACTGGATACATCAACACAGTCCTCCAGCGATTTCTATCTTTAACATTACAGACGGGTGAAGAAACATTTTTTGTCCAGTCCTTATGTTATATGTTCATGCTTTTATTTTCCCTCCTCTCATTCTTCCACATTTTACTGTTCCCTACAGTTCCATCGCAACATTTTAGCGGGCAAAAGGTATAGCTGGTGGCGCCCATAATACAGTCATATAGATTTCTCAAGAAAAAGTCCTGGCCATTTTTTTTAGTATAATGCTAATAAAATATAAATAACATATACACAACAGCTTAAAATTTGCACGTATATATGTATAGTTTTAATCTTGTGTGCAACTTTGTGATTTTTATATTACCTCAAAGTTTTGTCATGGGTTATTGTGAGTTAAGAGGTTCTATGTCTTGAGGGATCTGGTAGGGGCACCCAGTAGCCTGCTAATGACTTCAAAGTTTGTGGACAATCAGATTTGTCATCCACAATGTGTTTTCAGGGCCCAAAGAATAGTAACACTGTTACCAGCCAGGCATGTAATAAGAGACAACTAAGGAATTTTGGGGTATATTGCAGTATATTGGCTAACAGTAGGAACAAAGATTATATGCTTCATAGCCATCAATATTTTAAAGACTACCGTATATTTCTGTGTATAAGCTGACAATTTTTGTATTTATTTTCACTAATGATATTGGGGTTCCGCTTATATACAAGTACAATGAAAATTTTTTAAGTATTACCAGTAAAACAGAATACAGTCAAATAGACACTGTAACACAGAATACGGTCAAATATGCCTATTGGAAGCAGGGAAAAATAAAACTTTTCCTTGTTCTACTTTTGGGGCCCCAGCAACATCAAGTATTACCTGACAATTAAAATGCAGTAGACTATCAAATCTAGAAGAAGCATGAAACAAATCAACCAACATATACTAATACCCAAAACACATCCGGGTCATAGGAGTACCACAATGGAGATATCCGCACAAAAAGCCCCCCAAAAACCTGCCCTCAGCCAAGTATAGAAAATCACACCCGGACAAATCCTTGATACTGCCAATCCATAATTTCCCCTCCCCACCTATTCTCCTTCCACCCACAACTGTTCCTTGAAAATAACTGTAGAAAGTGAGTTGTGTCTCGTTACATGTCTAAACATGCAGACAGTTAAACATTATTTCAGAACATTGAAAAGGAATGGTTAAAAAGATGGCAAAGTACACATAATTGTTCCATCATAACAAAAATGACATCAGTAAAATATGCTTATCGTAAAAAAACAACTGTCAATACTGCATTTTTCCATTAGGGAATTACAGGTAGATTTGGAGTGGCTTGTGTGATAACGGCCGCATGCCCTTACCGTCACTATGTCATGTTCAGGGTGGGATTTTTAATTTACAAACTGATAGAAAAAAACCCAGTTCGTACCAGGGATCGAACCCTGGATCTCACAGGTGTGAGACCAAAGCTCTAGCCTCTCGATGATTATCATAGCAGAATCTTCCTTTAAAGGACATAATACAACATAATTAATAAACCAACAATACAAATTAAATAAACCGAATCACTAACATACATCAAAGGACAGAAACTGCACTCAATTATATGACATAGCACAGGAAGCAATAGCTAATCACTAGTAATTCCGGGAAATCGAAACAACATGAGATATCAAGTTTTCCCAAAATTTAGACAAAAATGACAGCAGCAATTACTTGGCTTTCTAATAATCACAAACACCCTATATAGCACCAAACCCCAGCATATAATACTGGAATTAATACAACTTTTGGAGTAATGGTGACAGGATTACCAGAACCACTCTCTCCATTATTTTCTTATGTTAAATAATAAGCGCTGAGATCACCAAATTGGACACTTCCATGGTTGAAAAGACTATACTTCACCACAGGGAGTTAAAAATGAATGACTTGACAAAATACGCACAATTTACTGATAGGTATCCCTTGAATGAGAGCATTCACTTTTTCCCAGACATCTTTAACCCTCAACATCAGCATAGTATTAAAAAAGTATGAGTTTACACTAATGAAACAAGTATTACAAATATTAGATACACGACAATAAACTTCCATTAAAACGTATAAAATGTGAATCTGCATTGCTTTATGTGAGCGTACAAACAATAAAGACAACAAAGAATGTGTGCTCAGGATCACAGCACCATCAAAAGCAAGACACAAGAACGCGATGCATTCCTCGTCACAACAGACAACATTTAGGTTGGTATTTACCTGCCCAAACAAAAGAACACCTGGAGGAAAATGAGGAACGCCTGCTCTAGGCATTACCTGATTAAAGTAGATATCTCCCCCTGGAGGGAAGGATGACATTGGTTGGAAGCCTGGCATATCTTCTGCAAATCCTTCCTGTATATTTTTGGATACACAGGAAAAAAATATGATTCAATGAAACACAAAAATGAGATTACACACAGATATGACAATGAAGGTATGCAATACATGAATTAGTGACAGCCTTAATACAGTTTTATCACTTAGTGTGGAGAGATGATAACTCAGTAGTTTATGAACTGACATCCTGTTCAGGTTATCACTTAATGTGAATCAAAGGTTCAATTTCCAGTTCCATAAAAACTATTTTTAGGTTACCAACGGCTCCTATGTTGACCTAGCCTAGGGAAATGGGTACCAGATCTTCTGGGAAAGTAAACACTACGGCTCAAGTAAAGGCAGCGGGTTTGATGCTAACCACATGATCCCTAGATGTGCTGCTGGTCAATGAAAAATAGACAGAATACCATATTCTCCAAAATTGGTAGCATGTCTTTTCAGGATGTAGCCATCAGCATTATTTGGAGGTAGTGATTTTTAGGTAGTAAGAATATGTCTCGTAGTTTGTCATTGCTTGTCACCACAATTACTTGTGGCGTGGAATAGAGAAAACTTAACTTAACACAAGCCCCCAGAAATGTTATCGTAAAACTTTGTATAGAAGAAAATTAGGGCAGGATTACCTATAATGACAATACGATACTTAACAGGATGCAGTCCAAAGAAAAGAATGTGTTCTTGGTGATTTAAAGCTTGACTGTGATATCTGCACCTTTCAGTCCTGACAACCAACTTTAGCTTGACATTTTTTGGTCCTTTTATAGGACGTACTAGTCCAGCAGTTCTCAACATGAGCCTTGGAGACTTGTAGGGCAGACACAGTCGCGTAAGGGCAAAGTAGTAAAGCTATCGTGTAGTAATTAATAGTTACTTTTTTTAAGTAACTAATAACACTAGTCAACAAAATTTCAAAAAAACTTTGTACTAGTCTTTAAATACAATATTTCTTATAGATTTTGGCAATGCTGACTTCAAACATCAGAATGAAATTCTCCAATTGGCTCTGGTTTTTTTTTTAAATGATGAATTAAATTTCAGCAATACAAATTTCATGTATACTTGCTTAATCTCTTTGGTGAACAGCTTTTTTTACATTTTAACATTATAACATTTGTTATTTATTTGTGCAAAAAATAATTTTGAAATCTCTAAAAACAAAAAAATTATTGTGTTTTCCAAACACCCACCAAACATCTTGCAAATTTTCAAAAATGAATCCGGTGGCAGGGAACAGATAGTTTAATTTTAATCCAACTGACTAAAAGTTAAGAGTGAACACAAATAAACTAACAACAATAAAAGTGCAGATTGGTGCAATAGTTTCTGGAAGTATAACCAGACCTATGCTGAAACACATATGGGAGACAAAAACATGGTCAAAGAACAATATAAAAGCAGAACAAAATATATTGTAGAAGGATGTCTCAGGTGGAACAGAATTAAAAAACATAAATATTAGGAGCAACTGTTGTAATCTCAAACTGCAGAAAGTAAGCACAAAAACCTTGTTTGATCCCATCCATAAGTTTCCTGGCTGTCTTGGTGGCCACCATTGCTGCTGTTGTATCCATGGAGCATGTCCAGAAAACTGCTGATCTACAGCATCTGGTTGAGGTGCATGAGCTACATCTTGAATGAAAAAAGGAAGTGGGTTTATTCAAATATAACAAGGATGTAGCTAATGGTATTAACAAAGAATAAATGCTCTACAGAATGCAGCATAAAAGTAGATGGAATCAGTCTGAATCAAGTCAATGTTTTTAAATTTTTGGCCACCTTAATAATAACAGATAGAAGATATATTAAAGACAAATATAGAATTGTCCAGGAAAAGACAGCATTTGACAAGATGAAGAACAGTCTATGAATATATCTTTATCAAATGAAGTGAGAAAGGGAGGTCTTAAAAATTCTACAGCACTTTCTTCTTCTGTTTTCATTCTCAAACTCCTGCAGATTAGCAGGATGTGGTCCAAAGAACGAAATGTGTTGTCTCATAGTTTACATCTTTGCTGCGGTATCTACGCTTTATGGCTTGATACATCCAACTTCAGCATGATACAGAACTAATTTGGATGTATGGATATTACAAACACAATGTATATATAAAAAGCGTAACGAAGATATCTTTTAATTCTTCTTCTTCTTCAGCGTTCATTCTCAAACTTCCTCTGGATCTCTCTTGTAGCAGGACAATGCTCCTACTAGATATGCAGCAGGATGTAGTCCAGAGAATGGAAATTCTTTGTGTTGACATTTTATTTGCGCCAATGGCCCGACACATCTTTGGCATAAATTCTTAATTCAAAAAGAGAATATCTCACTCACATCCAAAAAGGTAATCCACATTTTATAGATACATAGAGCACATCAAGATAATAGGCCATTCGAAGAGCAAGAGGGGATGATGATGATGGTGAATTAATCCCTTTAGCTGTAAGCAAGTAGTTTTAGAGTTATGGAATGACCAAAAGAGATGTTTGACAACCTGACATTGTGGCATGGGAGAACACCAGTATATGAAATGATTGACAACACACGAAACAGAAGGATGTGGAAGACATGACAATTATAACCAATGCCACACAGCATGGACTACACAAAGAAATGATTGTCTGTAGAGTACTCAGAGAAATGATTGTCTGTAGAGTACTCAGAGAAATGATTGTCCATACAGTACTCAAGAAATGATTGTCAGTAGAGTACTCAGAAGTTATGATTGTCAGTACAGTACTCAGAAGTAATGATTGTCAGTACAGTACTCAGAAGAAATGATAGTCAGTACAGTGAAAGTACAGTACAGTCAGTTATCACTGAGAAGGTTATGGACAGACATGATCACAAACAACATACTGCTGCATGAACTAGAAGAATAATTCTGGCAGAGAAAGAACAACAAACTTTGGAAAATATGCTATCATAACAAATACATGCTAATAAATGTCAATTGAGGAATGCTTATAGCAGCATACACACAAACTCCATAATAATCCATAATGCGCTTCATGCCTGGATTATCATATCATGATGCATAGAGCGGATATGTGAAGTGTACATTCATACATGCGCATCGTTGCTGACAACCACACACAAAAAAAGATTAAAGAGGGGAAGAAAGTCATGTTTTGGCAGAGCAGAGAAGATTATTAAATGGGTGTGCACATTAGGGGACATAGAACACGGAAAGGAGTGGGAAAGTAACACTATCAAGTTCACAACTTCCATGGAAATGGTAATCACAGTTTTCAGGAAACATGACAATAACATTCCAGTTCATATGGATTCAGAAGTTCAGACCCTAATCTGTGAGAATTCCTCAGATGGAGATATTATTGTCTACACTGATGGGTCTGTGGTTCAGCACCTGTGCAGTGCTGTAGCATTCACAGCTCAATGCAGAGAAATTAAGTGGTGCTTTCTATATAACCAATAGTAGTATGGCGATGGAGGCGATGGCAGACACGAAAGCAATGATATGGCTGGAATTCCAGAGTGCTATCTATGCTCTCAGTGAATTGAGTCAAAGACAAAATCTTTGCTGAAGAGTTACCTACCGGTAATTTATTTTACCTGGACATATGGATGTTGAAGGAAATGAAAGAGCAGATAGTTAGAAGAGATAGGTGTATTTCTTCTTCAGTGTCTATAACAGAATGCAGGACCTGGGAGTGAAGCGCGGTGTTGCAAGAAACAAGCAACATATAGAAATCAAAAGAGTTAGCCAAGACAGAACTGGAACAGTCAGTTATCACACGTTGAAGGACACACTAAATATGAGATCGGAGCACCTATGGAGTTGTCCGGAACGCCAAGAGGATGATCTGATGACTAACTAACACAGAAATGAAAAGACAAACTTCTGTATTCATATCTGATGGTCATGCTAGATTGTCAATCTTGTCACCAGAGTGCAATCCAGCCTTCTCCGGTCAGAGTGGACTCCTCATAGCTTTTGCCCCAGCTCTGAATCCTCTGGCTGGATCCATCATCTTTGCTCGGTTTATATTGGGAAGTCTATTTAATTCCCAGAAAGCTAACTCTCAGAGGTGTGCGTTGCTTTGAGAAATCGCCTACTCAGAGGGGGCAAATTCTAGGGGTTTTGTGGCATTTCTACCTTTCAGCAACATGCAGAGTTGGTGTCATGGGCTTCAGTTGCCCTGCCAAGCATCCCATCCTGTTAGGTGTCCATAGGAACCCAGCTCTGGACTATGGTCACTGGTAAGGGTGGAGCAGTCAGCTATATATTTCTTCCATCCAAGCTTTTAAGAGAAAGGAATGAGAAGTGTATTTGGAGAAATCACAAAATGGAAAGTAATGAATGAGCTAACACAAGAAAAATAATACCTGAAGTACCAATATCCTCTTCATCAGAGGCAATGTCCATACTATTCTCATCCTCGATTTTTGGGGGATTTTTAGTAGTTTCTGGTTCTTCTTCTGGTGGGGGTGGTGGAGGTGGAGGTGGTGGAGCAACACTTGGACCATCAGCAGGAGGCGTTGCCAAATGTGATGGTCCATGTGTTTCTCTCTGACTAATCCATTGCTTAGCTAGAGCAGCCCAGTCAACTGTAGACAGGAATAAAACATAAGTCATTAAAAATATTCTTCATGATATTTATATTGTTTAAATCCCATGAAATTATGAGCAATAGAGCTCTTGTATCCGTTGTATAATGGGAAGGTTTATCCAGAGTATTTCATACGTAGAAGACTTCCCCCTCACTCTCAGCAGTGTGCAATGTTTTGAGAAGAAGACTCCCATTTATAGGAATTCTATTGTCTTTCCCCAAGTGAATGATGGATGTTAGTCTTCACGCTAGCCGTGATCACATGGATAGTGTGATCATAGAGGTGAGACCTCAAAACAGTTATCGTTCTAAGGATAGATGTGTTGCTTTAGTTGCATTGAGTCCATGTTTGTTCAATGTTATCTTGATATTTTCTATCCACCGTTTTTGTGTCTACTTTTGGCTTTATGTCCAGATATTCTTTTGTTATATGCTCTTATTTCTATTTGGTTTGGGTTCATTCTCACAAGGTGACCGTACCATTTTTAAGACCATGTTTGACATTGGTAGTAGAGTTAAAGGGAGTACAAATGTTATTATAATGGGGCTTTCACAAGAAGGTATTGCACTATAAAGGCATACATCTTCTAGGTATTTAACAGTGCATAGCAGTTGATCTGGTGGGACACGGACAGGACCTTCATCATGTGGACAAAATATAAATACTATCTTAATTCGTCTTTCGTTCATCTGGAATATGCTTATATCTGAAATTTTGTCTCTTCTTTAATTTGACTGAGTTTTGTAACTCGTACAGTGGGTCCACAGTTTTTCTTATACTGTAGTTTCTCTGTGCTAGTGTATTTACCTCAGCATTTCATATTCTTGATTAGTTTGGTCAATAGTATTTACAGGTCTGGTTGTTTTCTGGACTGTTTCTGAACTCTCCATTAAGGCCAGATCCTTGCCGTGGAGATGGAGCTTAGTTCAGTCAACAGAGAATGAAAAATAAGACTGACCAAACACTTCTAAAAAACAAGAAGACAACAGTCTGCTCAAGCAAGTACAGGTGCTGAAGACGAAGGCAACTAGCCATGAGGTACAGGCAGGATACCACACACCAACCCACGCAATGGAAATATGTTATACTATCTTAATTAAAAGTAAAGATTTGCTAGAAGACAGACCCATTGCTCCCAGTGCACAACAGACTTCACTTACAGATACATGTACTTATCATGGATGTCTTTTTGGGACTATGCCTTTCCTTTTTATTCATTGCTCACTTAGCCAGACTGATGTAATGCACCTGCAAAATACAGGCCATCTGTGACAGTTTGGTACAGACCGCATGTGAAAGCAAAGAATGTCAACTTGTTTACCTTCCACGCATGTCATATGAGGCGACTAAGGAAATTTTGGAGTGTGGTTGGCAGTCCCATCATATAGAAGATCAACAAAGAGTTCAAAAGCCATAATGAAGTTGGATGTTTCAGGTAAACAGGTGTAGATATCACAGTCAAGCTGTAAATCCATAGTACATTGCACTCCGTTCTACAGAATGCATCTTGTCAATCAGCAGTTTAGAACAAACACACACACAAAAATGAATGACAGTCCTAGTTCTCTGTTGATTGGTAAACAATTCTTCTAAACCCATGAATAACACTCATTTCTGACCATACATTTCAAGAACAGCTATTTTATTTTGGACAAGGAAAAGAATTGTATGCTGTTTGTTAGCTGGTGAATTTGTCTTGGTGGTCCAAGACATACCCTTTTCAATCTTGGGTGTTACTCCTAATGGTTATATCAAGGTGTATTATGCGGCATAATGACTTGGGTTGTCCTTTGGGGGACAGGTTAGTTTGACCTGGGGTCTGGTCTGAATGTCCTAATAAGGACAATAAATTTTGTGGATGGTGTGGGATGTAGTCCTAAAAAGGACTTTTTACATGGTGTGACTGAATTGACTGGTTCTGGGTCGCTCTGTCCAGTCTCCCCTAGGGTGTTTGCGATCATCTCAGCAGGTGGACAAGGAAAAGAAATCATCAACATAGATTTTAAAACAGTCCAGTGAATGCTAAGGATTCTCCCGTAACATCTCTGTGGTCTCTGGAAATCTTTATGTTTCTTATACGGTCAATCACAACACATCCAGTCCAATATTGGTTCATGTCTAGTGAAATTTGTTATAGGTAACTGCAGATTCCCCACAATTTGGTTTGCATAGATGTTCCTGTGGGCGAGACTGTTGATCTGTGAGCAGTGAAGTTGCATAGTTGCTTGTATTGTTGAGTATAAACACGTATAAACACCTTGTCTCCAGTCCTGTGACACTAGGATCATTGTTTTCTTACTTCAATGGTAGGGCTGTATATTTGTGATATTTGTCTGAAAGATGATTTTCGGGGAACTTCCTGAAGACTTGTCTTTTGAAGAATATAAAAATATTTCTGTATTTCATCAGCATCTTGCTGTTTTGTCCATGTTTCACTTCAAGACTAGGTTTGTAATACTACAATTATATCTACTGTAACAGACAAATATATTTCAGACAATAACTACCTTGCTCATGTGGAACATTCTGGTAATCTGCCTGATGCATAGACCATGATCCACCAAAAGGATTTGCCCACATGTTTGCACATCAATGCTTAATCTATAAGAAAACAATAATACTCATTGAAACTGGTAAACCTCACCATCATGGAATATATTAATAGTTCACAATCTAATTATTAACTGGAATAGATTTTCATAAGCAAACTTTAAAAATTAATTAGAACCATAAGTAACTTTTAATTTTGTTATTAAACTTGCTATACAAATTATATCAAAGGGAGAGAAGGTGGGTGTGTATTACACATGGCAACACAGCATTTAGCTAACAGTATTTAATACCCACATGTTGCAGGGCCCAAAAATGGGAGAAAAGAATACAACACTGTCACTTGCCATAAAAGACACATATTTTAGCTTGTGGTGGAGTCGGCTGTCCAACCCCCATAGATCAAAGTCAACCAAAAGACACAGATATCGCTGCTAAGTTGTAAACAATAACACAATTTATCCCGGAATACATCATGCTAGCCGGCAGAAGTTGAGAATGCACACAGAAGAACTGGTTTTAATATAAGTGTTAGTTATGAACCTAAATAATAGCACTTTAGGCAACACACATGTTCTCAGTCTCTCAGATCATATGTAAACTAGTATACATTCTGGTGATAGCTTGTTAATTAACTCTCCCTTCTCACTTTGTCCTGCATGTAATAAATCCTACTACTGCCACATTTAATACCGAATTCTCTCAATGACAGCAGCATAATTATGCCATCAACCGCAGTGTCTTCATATAACAGAATCCATTTGTTTCAATCCCCGCCCGTGTGTTGCCGGGACCTGAAAGGGTAGCAAAGAATAGCAACACTGTTTACCTTCCACGCATGTCGTAAAAGGCAACTAAGGAGGTTATGGGATGGAGTTGGCTGTCCCATCCCATATAGGGTCAGTGACCCAAAGCCATGCTGAAGTCGGATGTGTCAGGCTGAAAGGCGCAGATATTGCAGCAATGCTGTAAACCATGACACAACGCATTCCGTTCTCCGAACTACATCCTGCTAATCTGCAGGAGTTTTAAGAATGAACGCAGAAGAAGAAGTTTCAATCCCTATGAATTATGAGCAAGAGCTATTGTATCCTTAAGACAATGGGAAGGTATCTCCAGAGCTTTATTCCATATATGCAATGCTTTGAAAAGCCTCCTACTCAGAGAAGAGGTAAAAACATAATGGTATAGTAGTGCTGTGGGGGCTTCTACAAGGAAATCCTCACTTTATATGCTTCTCATCTACTAGGTGATAGTAGATGTGAAACAGGGGCTAATAGGAGAATAAGCATGGCCACAGATGCTGAACGCAGAAGAAGAAGTGGATGTGAAACAGGGGCTAATAGGAGAATAAGCATGGCCAAAAGTATTGTCAATGACATGAGAGACAACTATTAATATCCAAATAAATAAACTAAAAATGAGAATTGAAAAGTGCTACATCTGTTCTACACTTATGTATGCCTCAGAAACACGGATAATGAATCAATTCTAGGACATGATGTCTTTGAGATGTAGATATATAGAAGAATAGGGATAGCATCATGGAAAGAAGAAAATTCTGAAAACACTGCATATGAAAGAAGAACTATTAAAGGAGATTATTCTTTTGTTCGCTTGGAATGTGTTTATATCTGAAGTTTTGTCTCTTCTAGGAACTCAACCATGCTTTGTAACTCACACAGAGGCCCATAGAGCCTCTATTCCACCACCGTCTCTCTGGGCCGGTGCATCTGCCCCATCATTTCCACTCCTGGCACTCCTGAAGAACATGCTCTGCTATCTAAGGTACCAGTCTACAAGCACACACATCTTCACCACCAACTTCGAACCCTGCACACGTGGTTGCAGATTCAATCAACAAATCTTACCCAGTAGTGCAGAACGACAACCCACCCCAATCTCTCCACAATTTGTTAGTCATCCTGTGCTGGTGCTGACCTTCCAATTGCCAAATCATTTTTCCCTTGATAGTATGTCACTAGCACATCTGGCCGATCATCAGCAGCACCTTCCCCAGTCAGACGACCAACCCTCCCGCCTCCAGGCACTCCACGCGATGGCATCCACCGCATAGCTACACCTCAATCAGCATTTTATTTGCAGGTCTGGCAGCCCTCTGAACAGGAGCACTGATCCCATAAGCAGTCCCTCAGTTGCCATCCAGACTGAGAAGGAACTCTGCATCGCAATCATGAAAATTCCTCCCCATTGGGACTTTAATTGTATTTCCAATACTGTCTGGGAACTCCACATGTATTCCTACTCCTCCACTCTCCATTCAAAGGAAAAAAATCAAACAAAATATTTAGGACCTTACCTACTAGGGGTTTACTGTTACATCATGATATGATGTTCTACTAGTGAAACCTAACTTTGTGCACGCAGACAGAGAGTCATTAAACAACTTGCCTGTGTGTTGCAGTCCCAAAAGAGGTGCAAAGAATAGCCTCATTGTTACCTGTTAGGCTATCACAAGAGGTGACTAAGGAGGTTTAAGGGTGAATATGCCAGCTCAAAAGGCGCAGATATCACAGCTAAGCTGTAAACCATAATACAAAGCATTCCGTTCTCTTGATTATTTTCTGATAATCTGCGGACATTTTGTGAATTAACACAGAAGAAATTCAACAACTAAAGCACAACCATCAATTATCTGACTAAAGATGCCCTGCATGCAATCTTGTCTGGCTTCTCATCATTTCAATTGCCAGAATACTCCAGACAGCAGATTCATGTCAGACCAAGGAGGTTCTATCAAATACATAGAAGATATCCACAAATACTTAAATTAGCTCTTTTAGAACCTTCAAGCTTATACTAAAAGTTAGAAACAATTACTCATAACTGTACCCACTGTCCTGCATCTTACAGTCTCATATTCAAAAGGTCTACGATATCATGTATCCATAAACAACTTGTGCTGCCTCTTGTTCTTTCCTGGAACCTTTTTCTCCATGATTAATCTTTGTGTTATTATATATGTTCAAATTATGTTAGTTTGAATTTTTTTTTGGTCATGGTTTTCAAGAGCTAGTCTTATTCTACATTATTTGCGGATGTCTGTATTGGATTATCTCTCTGTCCATGATATCATTAGAACTTTTCTAAAGCATTTCCTTTCAAATGCTGATATTTTCTTTTCCATTGAGGATGTGATTGCCCAAATCTCACCATATATAATAAATATTCTTAATAGTGCAATTTTTCCCGTTTGCACCTGTCATAGATTTGTTTATCTGTGATGTTTTTTGTAGGGACATTGTTAAGTTATTTCTGAACACTATCTTGTGCTGTAAATGGTTGACTTGAGCTTTGAAAAGTTATTCAGTGTTGTTTTCAGTCTGAAACATTCAACTTCAGCATGGCTTCTAGGTCCTGTGACCCTATATGGGATGGCCCAGCCAAACCTCCTTAGTCACCTCTTATGACATGCATGAAGATAACAGTATTGCTATTCTTTTCTCCCCTATTGGGCTCTGACAACACAGCGCAAATTATATTTATAGTAGGCCTATATCAGTATCAATTAGGCCTACATACAGTCAATTTGACTATTCTACTATTCATAGACAAGGAATCGCATAATACAAAAATAATTGAGCTTTTCTGAAACTCTGTATCACATAGACTTTTCTGAAACTCTATTTGTATCACATAGACTTTTCTGAAACTCTATTTGTATCACATAGACTTTTCTGAAACTATATTTGTATCACATAGACTTTTCTGAAACTCTATTTGTATCACATAGATTTTTCTGAAACTCTATTTGTATCACATAGACTTAATTTCTCATTGTTTAAAGGGCATACACAAAATTATTATGTCTTACTCAATATCCTACAATATATAAGTTAGATTAACTACTAATTAGGCTTTAACCTTTACGACTCTGCGGGCGAGGTTACGCACCCGTAGGACACGCCCCCCCTTGTGCCTGCGGGCGAGGTCACTCACTATACGATATCGCCTGATTCCCGAGTACGGAACTTCACAAAGTAATGAACAGATGCCGTATAAAGCCCGCCAAACAAAGCTAGGATTACGTCACAGTTTAAAGGTCAAATTCCATTACTCATTATGATTGTAAGAGAGAAAGCCGGTTGAATATGTCAATGTATTTCTAGAGCGACTTTAGCCATTTTCGGCCGTATTTTACTATCAAATTGAGTACCGCGTGGCATGGGTAAGTGATTGTGACTACATGTTCTAATTGTTGTTCTTTGTGTTTAATATGTTGTTATTTGATAAGAATGTTTGTGTATTCATTAAAAAACACAAAAATAATATGTATCAGGGGTGCCACATGTGTGCATGGACAATAATTACGTTGCGTGTCGGCATAGACCTAGTGTTGACCGGACGGACATTATATGCAATTTCTTCACGCTTTATTAGTTTTTTAGTTCATATTATATTAGTTTGGATATAAAACAATATATATACAATAAGTATAGGTATTTATGAGGATTTTACCAATGTTGCCACACATTGCTCATGTATTAGGGGCGTCAAGAAGATATATTTGCGATTTTGAAAATGACGTTTTCCATTTTTCCCCGAATTTTCAACTTCACAACTTGCTTACAACTGTCATATCACACATACAACAACAACAAAAACACGATTATATTCACTATTCATTCCTTTATATACATGTGCAAAAATTATTTAAATATCTTCTAAAACAAAAAAGTTATTGCGTTTTCAAAACACTCACCATCAACAACGAAAATTTTCCAAAAAAGAATCCAGGCCCTGGGGAGAAATTTCTCAATTTAATTCAGGGCCCTAAAGGTTAATCAGTTTAATCTATCACTTGGGTCTATTTTTGTGTTGACAGGGCCCTAAAGGGGAGCAAAGAATAGCAACTTTGTTACCTGTGCTACCTGTAAGAGATGACTAAGAAGATTTTGGGGTAGAGTTGACTGCCCCATTCCATAGGGTCAAAAGTACTCAAAGTGATCCAAAAACCATGCTAATGTCACATGTATGAAGCCAAAAGCAAAAGGCACAGGTAAAAATTTGATTGCGTCCACCGTTGTGCTATAAAATCATATCGAGTCATGCCTTTTTAAATTCACAATTTTTAAAAATCTAAACACTGATTCTAACCCTTCTCCCTCCTAAAAAAACTATAAACTAATTCTAATCCTTTTAACCCCCATTTACAAAAATCTATAATTTTATGCAACTTATCTAACACTGCAAATGTCACAACGGTGGACGAAATCAAATTTGCACCAAGGCACATACAACAGGCCTATTGTAACTAGCTGTGAGACAGTGAGTGACACAACACCTCATTCTGTTCTCTGAAAACTAGGGGCCTACATCATGATATGGAAGAGTTTGTGAACGCAGAAGACTTAAATATAATGCAAGTTTCCTTGTATGCCAATATTGGCATTATCATTACTGGTAAGTCCTTCTTACTATTACTATTATATTTTTACAATGGGGAAATACAAATATTGTGTTGAGTGTTGTTAGCAATATTTAAGTACTTGGACATCTAGGATTAGCGTGTACGGAAAATTTCCTTTAGGCTATAAATGTCGGGTTTACATTTAGAGACATATCATTGCCACGGTTTTCGACTAGATTTATTAAGTTCTGTAACCATTTTTCTTTTTATATATGTAACTTTTAAGAGTGCAGAACATTGCAATTAATTTTTTTTTTAAATCAACATTTATTTTAATTATGCAAATTCAACACAATTTTGAATATTAATTAGTTGTACAAAAATACATGCAATGGAGAATCACAGCACTGTGATCAATAGATGCATCATGTCTTTGCAAATACAAAAATATATAGTTTATGTGGTATTTTATTGTTTAATAGATATTTAATTTATTTTCATTATAATTATGTTAACTATCCACCATTATGAATATCAATTAGTTCTGTGTCCATCTGAAAATTCTAGAAATGTGATCAACATACAAAAACAACAAAATGTGTATCTTCATAACCACAATATTATTGAATATTTCAAAAATGTAAATGTGTATACTCATAAACTTTAGTATTATTGTAAATAACAAAAATAACTCAGAAATCAGTTATTGGCTACATTTTGTGGTCATAAGTTTTATTTATATTTTCCTATGATGTTTCATGTAAATTATTTTGATGTCAAACTTGAGGTATCGTTGAATTGCAATTTTCCAATCAAAAGGCTATCTAATTATAGTATTTTAAATGATATAGCATTATTTTGACCAAGTAAGGCCTACTTAATTAGAATTCAGGCCAGGTCCACTATTTAAAGTTTAAACTTAAAACTAACACAATTCTGAATTGAATGAAAAATGAATTCATAAAAATCTTTAAATTAAAAATTTATTAAATTAAATCAACTAAATGCCAATCCATTCAGTATTCAGACAGTTACTGCCTATGGCATTGCATAACTCAATAAGTACCAAGTAGAAAGGTTTACTGCAGTTCTAATCGGGGTTAGTGTGGTCTTACTTAGATTAAGTTCAGTTCTGAATAAGTTTGGAAAGTTAGGCTAGGCTTAGGCCTAAGTTATAACTTACTTAAATAAGTTAGTAGAAGTAACAGTAAAAAAAGAAACAACTTGCGGACAGAACGTTACAAACACAGCTATAAGTTACTTCATTTGCTTAAAATAAATACTAAACTGTGAGGACACAAATAATGCTTCAAGCGTTTATATTTAAGCCGAATCGTTATTATTCCATAAATACAATTAACAAACCCTCAAAATAAATTATTGAGATTCCTTAGACAGGTCTCTGATACTATCGTCGGCCATGAAGTATTATCCCAGAAGTCATTATTTCTCAACTTCCTGTTCGCATTTGCTATGTATCGCAAGTTTAAGGTCCTAGCTGTTTGACGGACTCTTGTTCGTCTGCGTTTGATCTGAAACTTATTCGTGTTCGTAGCATGTAGTTCATAGAATGTAAATCATTACATCGTCGTTTACATCACTGTGTTATCTGCGTCCGCGCCAACTAACCGAAGACAAGATTGAATGGCCGGAGGGATTGGAAAACTAACCGCCCTTGTTTGGTTTGTTTTTTTTAGGAAAATAGAACATTGGTATTTACAATTTAGCACTACCAAACATTCGCCGACAGTAGTAAAAGTCCCACCCTATATTTGTTTTCCGCAAAAATAGATCAATAACTTTACAAAAAGGAACTTTTTAGAACTGCTTGCTGTTTTTTTTTATAAACGGCCCGGATTCAACTTCATCATAACTTTGACTTAACGGGTGGAGTAGCCAGTGAGTAAAAATAAAAGTGCACATCTAATTCGGTTACATCAGAGCCATAAAAATTAGTACATCATACTCAGGGTCTTGAAACTGCCAGAAAAACTAATGTAGAGGTGTTGAAAGAGTCAAATGCGAAACGGATCTTAATCAACAATATAAGAAAAATGCAATCTTCTTTTTTTTTTTAGCCACTTCATGAGGTTTGGAGAACAGGCAACATTGAAGGCAACAGAGACAGAAGGCGACAACGTGAGAAAATATTAGAAAGTTTGACAACCTGGCACGGCAAGGAAACAACAACGACCTTGATTCATAATACTGTGATCACAGATTTGTGGAGAGTCATGACCGCCTACGACAGCCGGCATGGCACCTGATAATGATGATGACTCAGGGTCCAGTATTTCGGATGTATTGATTTTCTAGACAATATAAATACGTTAAGTAGTTTTAATTGCTTTCTGAACAGTCTGGCTACATAATTAATTATGGCGAAATTTGAACCCAGTACTTTGGCTGCCACATGCACTCTGTACCTCGCCACCACAGTGTTGGACAAGAGTTTATGGGTCAGAACCGTAGCCACCGAAGTATTTTGAATGTAACACACTAATACAACCTACTCTCAAATTTCATTATTCGCATCTTACGATAGGCATTGCAGTTACCGTTTTCCTGTCATTTTCTTCCCTTTCTAACCCTTTAACACACTAGCGGTTTTGCGGATTCACTTGTAGGTATCAATCAATCAATAAACCTGTAACCCTCCAGGGTCGTGGGGGTATCACATTGGATACCTCAGCACACAGTCCTCCAGCGAATTCTATCCTCGGCGATGAGAATGAGTGTGGAAATATCTTGTTCTGTCCATTCTTTGATGTTGTCTGCCCATGCTTTTATTTGGCCTCCTCTGCTTCTTCCTCCTTCGACAGTTCCCTGCAGTATTGTTTTTGACAAGGAATCATGTCTACATAAATGTCCAAACCATGCTAGTTTTCGTCGTTTCACTATTGAAAGCAATGGTTCTTGAACACCTGCATACATCTCTACTTTGTTTCTTACGTACACATTAGTCTTATGTTCCCTATAGAAAATTCGTAGAATTTGTCTGTAGCATTTGTACTCGAAAGCTTGTAATCGTCGCTCCATGTCCGAAGTGAGTGTTCAACTCTCACAACCATACAGCACAACAGAAAGCACCAGCGACTTATACAGCTTGACTTTCACTCCAACACTGATGTTGCTTTTCCAAATCACCGTTAACTTGTAGGTTACATTTACATTGGAAAAAGAAAAAGAGTGTCAGATAGAAAGGATAACAGACTGATAACCAAAACAACATCAGTATTAGAATGCATCAAGAGACAACAGATTAAATGGTTCTAAAACTCGTCAAGACTACCAACTGACAGTATACCACAAATAGCCGTGACACATGGACACCGCTGCTATAAAGTCAGAAGAAGACCGTGTAAAAATGGACTACAGAAATCAAAGAGGCTACGTGAACAAGCCTACAAACAGTACACAGGGAGGTCATCTCCATGACTCCCCTACCCCTTACGCCACGAGGCACAAAAGGGTCACAGTGTATAGATAGATATACAGACAAACATACAGATAGATGGATCAGACAGACATATAGATGGCAGACAGATCTTGTAATATGAAGGAAGAACATACTACAGTGACCATCAAACATATACCATATGGCTACTCATTGAGGTTCTGTTGACAGTGATAACAAGGGCGTGAAATTTACGTATTTTTATGCATATAAAGAGACACCATCTTCTTCTTACTCTTCTTCTGCGATGAAACCATTATGCATATAGACCGACGTTGGCCATGTATAAAGCGATTTGTTTTAGGTCACTGTGGTTTGCACAGCTGAGTGTGCGGGGACGCTCTTGTGGGTCAGGCTGTCAGATAGTCATGCAGTATATGTTCTGGTGACTGTGCGTGATATTGCTCCGCAGATGCAAGTTGTGGAGTAACTGATGCTGATCATGTGTAAGTGTGATTTTAGATGAAAATGTCTCATTCTCGGACGAAATATTGTTCATTGTTTATTTTTGTTCCTCTTCTTTGTCAATGAGTCCCTGAATGTGCGTATATCTAAGTTTTGTCTCTTCTATAGGTCTAAGCTTAACTGTGCTGTGTAAGTCGTACAGAGGTTTCCTTTAAATTTTGTTTCTCTGGGTCAGTATGTGCGCTTCAACATTTCATATTCTTGGCCATCTTGAAGAATATGCTTTGCTGTCTGGGGTACCTGTCCACGTGTAGACATGGCGGTATTGCCAATCTTGAACTTTGTACACATGTGGCTGATGAGTCGGCTGTGTCCTGTTCTGAGGCGTTGACAACATGCTCTGATCTGTTCATAATTTAGTAGTCATCTTGCGTTGGTATCGGCTTTAATCATCTGTTTCTTTATATGGTGAGCTATTTGCATATCCATTTGATCACAGCAGTACCCTCCTTATCCAGATGATCTGCTTTTTGTTTCCATATATTTCACAATGCTATGGTATCTATTGCATAGTTAATTTTCGCCGATTGCTTAGCTCGGTCTATAGTATTTGCAGGTCTGGTAGTTTTCTGGATTCGAGCGCTATGAGTACTGATCTTGCATCTGTCAAGAATACTACAGGATGTGGAAAAAGAATGGTGCTCAGCAGTTTTTCAGTTTCCACGTTGATTGCATGGAATTCTGCATCGTAATTATGACAATTTCCCCGTTGGTACTTTGATTGTAGCCTATCCCCCAACATTGTTTGGATACTCTATATATAGAATATATGTGTCCCTCCACTTTTTTTACTGCATTCTCTGCTGGCCGATTTCTATTCAATTTGTCGATGTTGTCTTCCTATGTCTATAGTTTCCGTTTAGTTGTTTCTCTTCACTGAATTCGTACATATTGTTTTAGCAGAGTTTTTGCGTCCATGAAACTGTGAATTACGTGAAACTGAGAAAGATTACATCCCATTTTGCTAATCCATCTGCCTTTTCGTTTCCAGTAAGGCTACAGTGAGATGGTATCAATTCTGGTCAGGGTCGTAGATACGTATTCGGTAAGAGGTGGTGGTGTTACATAAAAAGGTCTTTCTACAAATATTCGTAGGCAATTCCCTCTTTTCCAGAACAAATTGCATGACCTTTTTGTGAACAATCTTGGGGGGTGGGTGGGGGGGGGGGGGGGGGTTTATATTACCCCTTTGGCTAAATTCCTAGTACTAAAAGAAAAGTCATTTTCATTTTCTGGTACCGAATTTCTAGTACTAAAAGTCATGCTCCTTTTCGTGAATCATTCTTTTCGTGTGAAATTGTATGACAATTTTGTGAACAATTGTTCAGTTGGTGTTGGGGGCGTTTTGAGAAATATCCCCCTTTATACAAAATTCATAGTGCTAAAAGCCATGTTCTGATTTTCTAAGGGGCGGGGGTATTAAATACTCCCAAACACACCTCTCTACTTGCTTTATTATATTATTAGTATAGTTTTATATATATATTTTTCGGAGATAGTATGCCTGATATTGTGAATGAGTTTGTCTTGTTCGTGTGTTGGATGATTTATAAATTGATTTTGAGATATTTGGTGCGTCTATGTTCTGTTGTGATTCTTGGGTTTTATATAATTCCTGGAAGTATTCTTTTCATCTTCCTTTTCTATTTATGCTGTTCACTAAGGGTGTGCCATTTTTATCAGTGTTATTGCATTATAGCTCTCTTCTCTCACTGACATTAATTTAATACTTTTGAACAATTCTCTTGGGTTTCTTTTACATGTCAATTAAATGTTCTCCATAACAATTTAATTGGTGTATAAAAGCATTATTTTTGACGTCAACTCTTGTCAAGCTCACTCCCTCTTGTCGTTAACTGTCAAAATTTTCACGATGCCCTCCTCTCCTAATTGTTGACATAATTTATGGACGGACTTTTATGCTCTATATAGGAAATGGGCGAAATTCGACAATAGATAAAACAAAATACCGGCACAAAATACTTTTGCGTCATCACTTGTTAAAGATATGTCCAACATACGATAAAACACAGAGAAACACTTGACCATGTCCAGTTTCGTTTCATGAAACACTTTACGGCACTTCTCGGAGCCAGGGTTTGACTGCCACTTTTATCAGATTCATCAATGCTACCTTTATCAGACTTCTAGTCTGAAAGCGAACGAAGATCCGTTTTGTAATTCCATTGTAGCAAGGAAATTTGAAATTACCTGGCACAAATGTCTTAGAATACCGGAAAAACAAAATGCAGTTTGTTTACAAAAATAATGGAACACGATTTAATCAGTTTACAAAGCTCACAAAATGATCTGATTTGTCACGATGAACAAGATATTCTGATTAATCAAAACAATGTAGATGAATGCAACATTGTACAACCATATAGTTTTGGACCAAACTTTGTTTATTTGCGTATATCAAATGGAGTTCGCGAGCTTCAGACAGTTATCAGAGATAAGTAAGAGTAATTTTACTGTAAACAAAAAAACAACCCCAACTGTTTCGGCTTCTGTGTCCTGGACAATTTTTTCAGACCTCAGCACAGCTGATTGGTCATGACACACAGGCCATTCCTATAAATGCCCTGCTCTCCATTCCAGCAACTATCAAAGGGTATGAGTTATGCAGACTCAGTCCCAGTTAGTCATTGGTTATCTGATCTTCAGATCTTTCCAGAAAGGACAGACTTTCTCCCTTCGCCCCATTTCTGATATCATTTCTTGATTCTTTATTAGGAACAAGCGTCACATCACTGGGGGAATTCTCATATATGCTCTGCTTGCCATTCCGTCAGCCATCTAAAAGTGTATAGGACCTAAGTTCAGTGTCCCAGTCAGTTGCTGATTATGCGTTCTTCTGATCTCTCCAGAGAGGGAGCACTTTCTTCCATCACCTCTAGTCACTCATTTCTACCATTCTTTGAGTATGTACATTGTCTCATTTTACCTCCTCCTCTTCTTCTTGTAGGGTATCCATGACTGCTCAAATCAATTCAATCCTGTCTCTTCTTATCTCAGTGGTGTTCACCAAGGATTTACCAGCCAACACATCAGCTCTTTCGTTTCCCCTGACCCCAGCATGACCTGGACAGTAGGGGCATGTAATGCTCTGTGTGTTGTTGAGCAGAGTGACCTGTTCAGTTCTGATCATATCCATTTCTATATTGTGCAGCATACTTTGAGAGTCCGATAGAATCACTGAGTCTGTTGGTTGTTACATCGCCAGCCAAGTGAAAGCTGCTGTCACCGCTTCTATTTCTATTATCATTATTTCTATGCTATTATACCTATGTGCATTTACTTTTATCATCTACAGTATTGTCTTCTTCACTCTGTAGTATACCAATGACTACTCATATTAGGATGGCACTATCTCTTCTCAGTACTGTGTCATCAACGACAGTATTTCCCTCTAATCAGTCTTATTCTGTCCTCTAACACTCAGGCAGTTTTTCTGACTTCGATGGTACTATAATATCTCATGATACATATCTGAAAACTATTGGCCAGGGATCCTCTTGTAGATTAACTTTATTTTGAAGAGAACAAAGTGTTTATTTCAACTAAGCAATATTTATTTATGTCACAATTTTGTTGTTGCCTAACATCTTAAAACAAACAACTCCAGATATGACCAATATCAAATTATACACTTGGTAATTGATCTTGAAGCCTCCATGTGTCGCCAGGCCCAAAAGGGGAGCACAGAACAGCAACACTATTTATCTTTCATGCATGTCATAAGAGGGGACTAA
This sequence comes from Meghimatium bilineatum, assembly GCA_034231615.1. Lineage (NCBI taxonomy): Eukaryota > Metazoa > Mollusca > Gastropoda > Stylommatophora > Philomycidae > Meghimatium > Meghimatium bilineatum. The sequence continues at coordinate 61,768,740 of CM067311.1, read as the reverse complement.
GAAGATTATGGGTTGAAGGTGGCAATCCCATATAGGGTCAAAGTGATCCAGAAGCCATGCTGAAGTCAGATGTTTCGGTCAGAAAGACAGAAAAACTATACAATGCATTCCATTCTCTGGACTACATCCTGCTAGTCTTCAGGAGTTTGAGAACAAATGCAGAAGATGATTTCAGAAGTCCATATCTGTTAATGTCTGTTAGAAAGACAGTCACAATGTAAAGTCTGATATCTTAAGTTGTATAATTAGAAAATTGTTCTCATAATTTTATATTGATGATTTTTATAATCTCAATGTTTCTTTCCTTCTAGGACAACACCGAGAAATGATTTCATTTTTTACTCGGACAGATTGGTAAGAAAAGTGATATTTAAAATATAGATTTTTATGATTTCTAATCTATTTTCTATCATTTCTATTTTACATACTAGTATTTCTTTTCAATTCTTTAGGTGCTTCAATCTCATATTCAGTATGTATGTCAGCATATGGTAGCTGACTGTTCTGGTTCTGTGTTGGTTGATAACTCTTGTTTAAAAATACCTGTATATGACTGCATCCTCACTCCCACTCTTCTCTAACAGTTGTATTATCTCAATGTCAGCTTTCCCATTACTTTATGCTCTGCATTCCCTACCAAAGGTGATGATGACTTTCTGCTAGGCTGCCATGTTCTTACCTTTGTTGATCCATTATTTTCCTATGACTATTTATTCAATCATTTTTTGAGTAAACGACATAGTTCACTGATGATGTTATTTTAGTTTGTTTCCCATCATTAAAAAAATAAGTTTTTTAAAATAAAACTCTGCTTAATGTTAGTACAGTCTTTGTCTTCTGAATTCATTCTCAAACTCCTGCAGATTTACAGATCATTTGATATTTTATCTGTCCAGAAAACAGAATGTGCAGTGTCATGTTTACAGAGTTTCTGTGCTATCTGCATCTTTCAGCTTGACACATCCAACTTCAGCATGGCATCTGGATCACTGACTCTACATGGGATGTAAGAGCCAGCTCCACCCCATAACCTACTTAGTCACCTCTTACGTCATGCTTGGAGGGTAAACAGCGTTGCTATTATTTGCTCCACTTTCAGGCCCCAGAAACACATGAGTGTTAGTAAAGTTTTTAATAAAAGCTTAAACTTTAAGCAATTCCATGTTATGTTTCAACAAATAAATTATGTTTATGATTAGATGTCTAAAGCAATATACAAATTCTAAGCTGTAAAACTTGGAGACATGTCTCTAAAATAATATGCAACTTTGAAAATGTGTGTACATGGGTTTCCATAGCGATAAGTGGCATGCTTACTGCTGCGAATATGTATAAAAAAGCATGTTAGTTTTGTGTAATGCCTCAAGTTATATATATTTCCTTTTTTACTCATTCTCAAATTCCCATCAGATCAATCTTATAGCAGGACAATGGTTGTGCATCTTTCCATCACGATGTAGTTCAGAGAACAGAAATGCCTTGCGCCACTATTTTATTTGCATGACCTTACACATCCGACTTTGCGTTGGTAGCTAATCTAATACATTCAGTGTTTTTACCATTTCTACCTGACATCTGTAACCCTATCGCAAGTATAGTTGGTCAGCCGTACAAGAAAACTGGTTCCTGTATCTACCTGCTGGTCACCATGATTAAAGCTAACCAGTCATGGATGCTGGACCTTTTGTTGCGCCGCTGTCTTGCATCTCTATCATCACAGCCACAGACACCCACTCTCAAGTTATTAAATGTATTTCTTTATATTAAGGAACCAAATGTTTCTTGAATTATATATATAAGTTGTAGTCTATTCCAAAACAAAAGTGCAGAAAAATATTACATCCTCTGCACTTAACAGTGATGGTCAGAAGTATATAAAACCTCTGAACTGAACGAATTAGGAATTCATTTGTTACATTTTTTAAATTATTGTTGTGTTTTGGTTGGTCACTATTTATATACTTGAAGTAATGCCAAAAATAGCCAAGGCAACTTCCAGTATATAAATAGTGGCCAACCAAAATCACGATAACCATAAATGTAATGAATGAAGTCCTAATTAATTTTGTGCAGAGGTCTTAATAAGTACTGTTGAAAGTCACAGCTTAACTAACATATTTTATGGAAACCAGTGTACACACATTTTCAAAGTTAACCGACATATTTTATGGAAACCAGTGTACACACATTTTCAAAGTTAACCAACATATTTTATGGAAACCAGTGTACACACATTTTCAAAGTTAACCAACATATTTTATGGAAACCAGTGTACACACATTTTCAAAGTTAACCAACATATTTTATGGAAACCAGTGTACACACATTTTCAAAGTTAACCGACATATTTTATGGAAACCAGTGTACACACATTTTCAAAGTTAACCAACATATTTTATGGAAACCAGTGTACACACATTTTCAAAGTTAACCAACATATTTTATGGAAACCAGTGTACACACATTTTCAAAGTTAACCAACATATTTTATGGAAACCAGTGTACACACATTTTCAAAGTTAACCAACATATTTTATGGAAACCAGTGTACACACATTTTCAAAGTTAACCAACATATTTTATGGAAACCAGTGTACACACATTTTCAAAGTTAACCAACATATTTTATGGAAACCAGTGTACACACATTTTCAAAGTTAACCAACATATTTTATGGAAACCAGTGTACACACATTTTCAAAGTTAACCAACATATTTTATGGAAACCAGTGTACACACATTTTCAAAGTTAACCAACATATTTTATGGAAACCAGTGTACACACATTTTCAAAGTTAACCAACATATTTTATGGAAACCAGTGTACACACATTTTCAAAGTTAACCAACATATTTTATGGAAACCAGTGTACACACATTTTCAAAGTTAACCAACATATTTTATGGAAACCAGTGTACACACATTTTCAAAGTTAACCAACATATTTTATGGAAACCAGTGTACACACATTTTCAAAGTTAACCAACATATTTTATGGAAACCAGTGTACACACATTTTCAAAGTTAACCAACATATTTTATGGAAACCAGTGTACACACATTTTCAAAGTTAACCAACATATTTTATGGAAACCAGTGTACACACATTTTCAAAGTTAACCAACATATTTTATGGAAACCAGTGTACACACATTTTCAAAGTTAACCGACATATTTTATGGAAACCAGTGTACACACATTTTCAAAGTTAACCGACATATTTTATGGAAACCAGTGTACACACATTTTCAAAGTTAACCGACATATTTTATGGAAACCAGTGTACACACATTTTCAAAGTTAACCAACATATTTTATGGAAACCAGTGTACACACATTTTCAAAGTTAACCAACATATTTTATGGAAACCAGTGTACACACATTTTCAAAGTTAACCAACATATTTTATGGAAACCAGTGTACACACATTTTCAAAGTTAACCAACATATTTTATGGAAACCAGTGTACACACATTTTCAAAGTTAACCAACATATTTTATGGAAACCAGTGTACACACATTTTCAAAGTTAACCAACATATTTTATGGAAACCAGTGTACACACATTTTCAAAGTTAACCAACATATTTTATGGAAACCAGTGTACACACATTTTCAAAGTTAACCAACATATTTTATGGAAATCAGTGTACACACATTTTCAAAGTTAACCAACATATTTTATGGAAACCAGTGTACACACATTTTCAAAGTCTGGTATTATTTTAGAGATCTACTGATTGTGTGTTGCCAAGGCTTGAAGGGGGCAAATAATAGCAACACTGTGACCTGCCATGCAGGTTGTAAGAAAAACAAATGAGGTTTTTGGGGGCAGAGTTGGGTGTACCATCCCAGAGAGGGTGAAGTGATAATCGAAGCCATGCTGAAGTCAGATGTGTCAGGTCAAAAGGTAGACTGGTGTAGATATTACAGCAATGATGATAAACCATAGCGCAGCACATTACATATTCTGGACTACATCCTATTAATCTGCAGGAGTTTGAGAACGAAAGCAGTAGACGAAATAGAAACCAACACTTTAAATTTGTCAGTTTATAAATTTCAGATCCGACTTGTAGTTGAAGAAGGTCTCAACAAGCTTCCCTATTTTAAATGTACAGTAACGACACCTACTGGTGAGTTCTTATTTATATTTTGCAATAAAAATGTTGTACGGTTTTAGTTGGGTAATCAGTTTTGGCCAATGAAGGCCTGCTTGCTCAGGACAGAGAGGCGTTCAGAATATTCAAGATGAGGACAACGTTCTGTAAAGAATGTGTCACTTGATATATATAAATCACTTGTGTGTTGTCAGGGCTAAAAATGGGAGCAAAGAATGGCAATTTCAGTCTGACATGCATGTTGTTAACTAAGAAATTTTAGGGAAAGTATTGGCTGTCACACCCCATAGGTCAAAGTGACCAAAAAGTCATGATATGTGTTAGTCCAAAAATGCACAGATATTGCAGCTGCAAACCATGGCACATTCCGTTCTTCTGACTAAATCTTGCTAATCTGCAGGAATATAAGAATGTGCACACAAAAAATAATAAAAAGAGAGGTGGGTATGGGTAAGCAGGCATGATTGCTTTAGTTTCTTCAACCTTCTTTCTCAAACTTCTGGTGGATCTCTTTAGTAGCAGAACAATGGTCCTACTAGATTTCCAGCAGGATATAGTCCTGAAAATGGAAATGTGTTGTGCCACCGTTTTATTTGCACCAATGGCTTGACAATTCTGTCTTTGACAGTGCTTTAGTTTATGTAAATGATTACTGTTTCTGTTCCACTGAGTTGTAGTCTGGGACATCTTTAGTTCTGTTCATGTGATCTGCAGTTTCTTTAGTCTCTATAATACCCTTCAGCATGACATATCTGACCAACATGGCCTCTAGATCACTTCCACCCTACATGGGATATCCAACTCCACCCCATATCCTCCTTAGTCGCCTCTTACAACATGCATGTTGTTATTCTTTGCTCCCCTTTTGGGTCCCATACATCCTGCTAATTGATAGGAGTTTAAGAACGAACGCAGAAAAAGAAGAACCCTGTGTACTTTCTGTGCAAATATAGAAAATCTGTACTAGTATGAATTGTCTTTACTGTCATGTCATGCTGTTTGTGCGCTAGAAAGAGAGGTTCTGCCTCAGGCTGTGACGTTACCAGTTTTTTGTAGCATTAGTGAATAAAAAAGTAAGTAAAGTTATTTATAGCATCTATTAATGCCGTAGATGCATGTGGTTGCGTCTGTGGGTCTCACCAATAGCTCATTAGACAAACCACCCATGCAACATAAAACCTTAGTAGATGACATGCCGTTATATTGAGGTTATCTTCTTATAGAAGCTTCATGGCACCTCCTCTATACAATTATGCTTCTCATGCTTTTATTTTGTTATTGCAATGTGTTTGTATATATGTATGCACCCTCTGTGCTTGGGAGAGAGCCAGAGATGTACTGCATAGCATGGGGGGAGGAGAGGAAACTGACAGCACTGTTGTTCCTACTGGCATAACCAGTAATCGATTGATGGCAGGTAATGAGCACAGTGAACCCTATCTTGCTGCAGTGCATAGGTTGAAACCTAACTTCCTGGTGGTGTGATAGTTATTCTCTGGCTCTGGCCCAGGATGGGCCGAAAATCCACACTCCCCAGCAATATAATGCCATTTTAATGAAATTGGGCCAAAGGGCATGAACCCATGGACCACTGGATCAGCAACCAACCAACCAACCATTAATGCCGTAGGGGTATGAGATAGCGATCTCACATTTCAGTGGCTCTGCTATATGAAGGCAGTAGCCATCTCCTCTCCCTCGCAGTCTTTACTCCTCCTCAACTGGGGAATGAACATTTCGTCCTCAACTGGGGGAATGAACCCAGGACCACTCATATGCGAAGCCAGTGCTCTAACCACTGTGCTATGTGGCCTCCAATGCTCTACATAGCATTAGTGCTCACATGCAAAACTTGCAACAGAGTAATTAAGCTATTCAAAGATAGCACACCCCTTTACCATCCGTCTAGCCATTATTATATGAACATGGGCAGTGCCTTGTCATGTCTTGTTCTTTGTTCTTGATAAAGGCCTTTTAGTAGAAACATCAGTTTGTGTGTGTTTATTATGTGTTTCCAGTGATTATCAAAACTTCATTACTCTGATCCTAGTCTTGCCTGTTTGATTTCAGTTTTGCTGCATTTACTACCTATTATTGATTTAATGCCTGCATGACTACTTCTCTTATGTGTAAATGTATATTTTTTAAAATTCAGAATTTTCTGTGCTAGTATTATATTATTTTGCTACAACATATTGGTAAATTAAATGTATCAAATATTTCATGTATAATGATTATATATTTACAATGCCCACATTTTTTTTACTGAACCCTTTATTACGCTGTGTAATTTTGTTTACAATAAACCAATTTAACTCGTATATCTTGGTCATTTTTCTGTTCACAAATTTTAACAGTTGTTTCCCTTTAAAGCTAGATGTTTTTCTATCAATCCTTGAACTTTTCAAGATGATACATAATTTGTTGAATATTCTGCATGTACAAGGCTGTAGATATGATTACCTTAACTCATAGTGGACCAGGGAAAATAGGGAAAAATTATCAATAGGTTGTCTCTTGGTCCACTAGGAGCTAAGGAGGGAGTTGTACCTTAATAAAAGTGTTTCGATTGTTTTCATGTGTAAATTTCACTATATGACAGGAAATTGGAAAACCTTTTTGTAAAAAAAAAAATTGCTAAGGGAAGGATTTTTATAGACCGTTTGGCTAAGTTCATAGTACTAAAAGTTATGTTCAGATTTGCTCAGGAGAGAGATTTAATACCCCAAACCTCTCCTTGATCTTCGGGCCAGTGTGTGTATTTAAATTTATTTTTAAAAAATTTTGCCCCAAAAATTGTGTAAATATAAAATAAATTGTGCATTTTTACAAGGCACTTTTGTTTTACTTAGTTTCATTTTAGTTAGTATTCTAATATTAGTATTTATACACTTTAGTTTTAATTATTTATTCAGTTTTTGTAAAAAAACAAAAACACCCCCCCCTAAAGAAAACATATAGAAAAGGGTACCACACCCACAGAACCAGTAATGTACAACTGTTCCTACATTTCTTTTTACATATTATGAATACTTTAACTTAATACATTTGAAATATTCAGTAAGCAAATTGTTATCGTGGAAAACCTAGAATAGTGTAATATAGGGTTAACATGTGATATAATTATTCTGTTTCCAACATTATTATTCTGTTTCCAACATTATTATTCTGTTTCCAACATTATTATTCTGTTTCCAACATTATTATTCTGTTTCCAACATTATTATTCTGTTTCCAACATTATTATTCTGTTTCCAACATTATTATTCTGTTTCCAACATTATTATTCTGTTTCCAACATTATTATTCTGTTTCCAACATTATTATTCTGTTTCCAACATTATTATTCTGTTTCCAACATTATTATTCTGTTTCCAACATTATTATTCTGTTTCCAACATTATTATTCTGTTTCCCACATTATTATTCTGTTTCCAACATTATTATTCTGTTTTGTATTTAGGGCATACTTATGAAGGTCTTCACTATGAAAAAGGGAATTGTGGAGTCAGTATTATCAGAAGTGGTAAGTGTATGCCTGATCATCCATCAAAATTAGTCACATTTAGTTTTGTCTTGCATCTTGTTTCCTTTCCAACATTTTATTCTATACGCCACACCAGCAACCATGGCATCACGCAACATGACTAGATAACGCCTTTACAACAAAATTTTAACTTGCTAATTAGACATGTTAAACTACGAACGAGAAGAAGAAGAAGATTCTACACAATAAAAATATGGAAAATAAGCAAACAGCTAGAAGACAGAATTTATGCCTTTGAGATGTTAAGTGATTTCTTATTCTTAGGGAGAGCTTCATGGAAGGAGAAAAAAAATGAACAAATAGATTCTGACAAGACTGTGTATAAAAAAAGAACTATTAAAGGAAATAAAAAATCAAATTAAATATTTCGAACATATTAAAAGACATCACACCTTGTTGAAGACCTTACTTGAACAGTAGAGTTGATGGGATTCGCACTAGAGGTAGGTCGAAGATATTGCTTGTCTGAGCAGTCATATCTCATTCTGTCTGCAGCTTCCACACTCATGGACATGAGCCTAAAAGTGTTGGCCAGAAGTACAGCAAGAGAAGCTGTACTTCTGTTTCCAGGGTGCACCACAAAGAGGTACTTTTAGGATCTTGGTTATCTGCTAACCCTGGGTCTGCACGAGAGCAATGCGAGACCCTTTGCACCTCAAATAGAATAACATTACGGTCTTCATGTTTTTATTGATTATTTCCCTGGTGTTATAAGCTAAACACAATCCAAATATTTCCCTGGCGTTATCAGCTAAACACAATCCAGTTTTTATTATTTACCCACCAGCTCAGTCTGCTTTTTAACAGTGCAGTGCCAGCACTGCCATGGACTGCCAGGAAAACTAATGTGGTGTTGAAAGAGTCAAATCCCGCCAAAGACGGATGTGTTGGGCCATTGGCGCAAATAAAATGGCGACACAACGCATTTCCATTCTCTGGACTATATCCTGCTGGAAATCTAATAGGGCCATTGTCCTACTGCAATAGAGATCCGGCAGGAGTTTGAGAATGAACGCTGAAGAAGAAGAAAGAGTCAAATGTAAGACGGAGCTTAATCAATAATATAAGATAAAGACAATCTTCATTTTTTGGCCACATTATGAGACACTATGGTTTGGAAAACATAGTCACAACAGGCGAGATTGAAGGCAATAGAGACAGAGGGCGATAGCGTGAGAAAATATTAGCTTAACAACCTGGTATGGCAGGAAAACAACAATGATCCTGATACATAATACTGGAGATAGAGAGCTGTGGAGAGGCATGATTGCCTATGCCAGCCAGCATGGCACCTGATGATGATGACCAGCAAATCCTTACCGCAGCGTAGTAGGTTAAAATCATAGTATATTCCCAATTATATCTTTGCATCTGGGAACACACCATTTTACAGTAATAACGAATTTATTGATCGAAGCCCATTACAGCAGCCATTTTGTAACTAGGAATACTGTGGTAGAGTGACGTACAAATCACACAAAAATTGGGATCGGCGCAGAATTGTTAAAAAGTTTGAAATGTAAGCATGGCTCCTAGGAAATGACCCATATTTTATACAGGTTTGGAATTATTATTTGTTGAATTCATTTGAGTTGGTCATGAATTTGTTGATTTTCACATTTACTATATTTTTTTGGAAAAGGTGAAGCTATGGAACAAGGCTTGAGAGACTGTTGTCGTTCAATCAGAATAGGGAAAATCTTGATACACAGTGATGAGAATACCCATGATGCCAAAGTCGTGTATGCGAATCTCCCAAAAGATATTTTCCAACGGAAAGTATTGCTCATGTATCCAATTATGAGTGAGTTTGATATAATATTGAACAAACAATGTATTTAAAAATGTGTAGGATCGCTCATCGACATTCATCAGGCGACTGTTATACTAGTTTCTCTTCTTTTGTGTTCATTATCAAATTTCTGCTGGTAAACAAGATGTAGTATGGAGAACATAATGCATTGTGTCATGATTTACAAATTTGCTGTTATATCTGTGCCTTTTGACAGGACACATCCAACTTCAGCATGGCTTTGGAGTCACTTTGACCTATAGGATGGGACAAGCAAGCTTACAATTTTCATGTCATGTTACAAGGTTTCTATGCTGTGATTCTCTTTCAAGCCCCCAGCAAAACATTGGTACTTTCTCCTGTTTAACCTTTAGAGCTCTCGATTAAAATTGCACAATTTTTCCCCTGCGCTTGGATCCTTTTTGAAAATGTGCATTATTTATGGTGAATGTTTGTTTAACACAATAACTTTTTTGTTTGTAAAGATATCAAAATATTTTTTGCATATGTAAATAAAAGAGTAAATAATGAATATAATTGTGTTTTTGTTGTTGTTGTATGTTTGATATGATAGTTGTGAGCAAGTTGTGAAATTTAAAATAGGGGGAGAATCTCAAAATGCCATTTAAAAAATTAAATTGCAAATATAATTTCTTGATGACCATAATACTCCTAAATACCTATTCCTGTTGTATATATGTTGTTTCATATCCAAACTAATATAATATGGACTGAACAAACTAATAAAACGTGAAGAAATCGCATACAACGTCAGTTCGTTCAAGACTAGAACTAACCGGACATACAACGTTTTTTTAAATATGCCGACACGTGACACCTCTGATTTGTGTTTTTAATTGAATAAATGAACATTTTTATAATAAAACAACTAAAATGCAAAAGCAACAATTAAAACCTGTAGATATTACTTTCCATGACAATCATTTACCAATGCCACCAGGTTCTACATTTGATAGTAAAATATGGCAACGAAAATGGAAAAAGTCATTCCAGAAATTTGTTGACACAAATCAGCCAGCTTTCTCCTTTTGCAATCATAATGTGTAAAAGAATTTGATCTTTAGGCTGTGACGTATTCCTGCTTTTTGTGGTGGGAATTCTACATTGTATGTGCTTAACTACATGTGATTCTGTACTGATGAATCGGGGCATAGCAATGGGGTGAATGCAGACACCTACTGGCCCTAGTTACGTAATGCCGTCTATAGTCACCTATAGAGCCATAAGGTTAAGATGATTGTTGAATACTTTCTCTTTATTAAATCTGAATACTTTCTCTTTATTAACTCTGAATACTTTCTCTTTATTAACTCTTAACAGACAGTTACTTTTTGGCCATTAAAAAAATTATAATGGGGTCATTTTAATATAAAAAAAATTGTTTAAAATGTCAATTAAATGATATGATGTATTGGATACTTTCTCCTGTTTAAGATAATTGAATACTTTCTCCCGTTCATGGTGATGTTATACTTTCTCCTGTTTATGATGATTGGATATTTTCTCCTGTTTATGATGATTTGATACTTTCTCCTATTTAAAATGGTTGAATACTTTCTCCTGTTTAAAATGATTGGTACTTTCTCCTTTTTTTAAGATGATTGAATACATTCTCATGCTTGGAATAGAAAACTTTCTTTCTCCTGTTTGAGATGATTAGATACTTACTTTTATTTGAGATGATTGGATTAAGTTATTATGGATTAAAATTGGATTATTGTTTTTTGTTTTATTTTCTACAGTGTGGGGTATCAAACCCCATGTGCTCCCTCCATAATCACAACTTGCATGCAGGTTGGGATTTTGCTATTCTTTGCTTCCCTTTCAAACCCCGTAAGATTCCAGTGACGCCAGTACTTATATGACCTATTGCCACCCCCCCCTCCACAAATGATGGAATTAAAGGATCCACTAAGGAAAGCAAGTTGTCAGTTGGGTACTTTGAGTCATAAAGAATTAAATAGTACATGGAAGATCACTTTGAAATCTTGTGTTTATACATCTTTGTAAAGTTTTCCTTCTGATAAAAATTGAAAACACATGGTAATGAGGTTTTATTAATCACTGGAATCACAAATGAAAAGACACTCAAATAGATGTTTTGACCAAGTGGGATGTATCATGGACACAGTATAGCAGACAATGAGTAGAGGATGACGCTGCCTACTATCACATAAAAATAATAACAAGACAAAACAGAAAGAGATGCATAAGAAATATTAACACAAAAACTGAAGGGAAGAGATGAAACAAAGCATACAAATTGATAGAACGGAAGAGGATGTATACATAGGAAAGAAGTGTGTTAAGACCAGATGGATATACCAGTTCTCAAACGCATACCAGATTCACAAAACTTAATTAAGCTTAACCTGTGTATTCAATTTTTCAAGTTGAATCATAGTTTTTCTGCAATTTTACCTATTATCAAATTTTCCATCTGAATCTTTTTGTATCAGGCACAGGAAACTCTGTAGCTAAAGCAGTCAAGACTCTACAACAGCACAATGTTAGTGAAGCAAATATTGTTCTGTTAAGTTTGTTCTCTACTCCACTAGGTGAGCTCACATTATACAAGTTTTGTACCTGTGTTTATTGTATACAATCAAGTATTGTACCAATTTTTGTTGTATTCATTCAAGTTTTGTACCTGTGTTTGTTGTATACAATCAAGTATTGTACCAGTGTTTGTTGTATACAATCAAGTATTGTACCAGTGTTTGTTGTATTCATTGAAGTTGTGTACCTGTGTTTGTTGTATACAATCAAGTATTGTACCAGTGTTTGTTGTATACAATAAGTATTGTACCAGTGTTTGTTGTATTCATTGAAGTTGTGTACCTGTGTTTGTTGTATACAATCAAGTATTGTACCAGTGTTTGTTGTGTTCATTGAAGTTTTGTACCTGTGTTTGTTGTATACCATCAAGTATTGTATCAATGTTTGTTGTATTTATTCAAGTATTGTACCAGTTGTATGTACTAAAATATTGTACTATTTTATGTACAAATTCAGATATCATATCAGTTGCTGTATGTGTTTAAAAATTGTACAAGTTGTATGTGTTTGTACCAGTGTATGGGGCTGGGTAGTGCGGTGGTTAGCTCACCGGCTTTGCATATGAGTGGTGCTGGGTTAATTTCAAAGTTGAGGCGGAAATGTTTTATATATCGCAATGGCTCCTGCGTTGACCCATCCTTAATTTGGTACAGGATTCATCCTGTAAAGATGAAGTAAAGACTGCGAGGGAGAGGAACTTGCTACCACCCCCATATAGCAGAGCCGCTGAAATGTGAGATCGCTAACATCTCACAACCCTATGGCATTAATAAATGATATGGGTTAGGGTTAGCTTTACCTTTTTTTGTGGGTTTAAATACTGTACCAGTCTTCTTCTTCATCGTTCTTCAATCAGATATCAGGTTACAGCGCCAATAGTTTCAGTCAGATATCAGGTTATAGCGCCAATAGCTATGCGATATCTACTTGACTGTACAACAGCTGAGTACAGATTACAGTATTGCCGTGCACGGGCGTACCTTCAAATACATGCAGATAGAGAACACCCATTGTATTCCGAAATACAGAAAGTGAAAGGCAGCAGACTCAAAAGAGGGAGGTCATGGATGGAATGAGCTGAGGATATCATACAAAGCGTGTGCAGATTGCCAGATGTGGCAGCAGGTGCGGAATGGATAGTCTACCCAGAGATTTCGAAACTTGTTTGAGAGTAGTGATATCACTTAGCAGGGAATGGTGTCCCACAGCTGTGGAGAAAGAAGTGCAGGCTTTGGTCAGTGAGAATACCAAAGAGGGGGATGTGATTAAATACACTGATGATCTGTGATTAGACATGTTCGCAGTGCTTGGGCCTTTACAGCTCAGTGCGCAGGTAAAACGATCAGGAAGGTGAGTGGTTCCTTTGCAGTCACTACGAGTAGTATGACCATGGAGACTATGGTGGTGACCAGGGCATTTGAGTTGGTATGCACACAGAAGGTAACGCAGGTCTGCATCTTGAGTGACTCTATGAGTATGATTAGGAAGGTACAAGTGTGTCTCGTTTGCAAACAGTGTTTGTTTGTTTTGCGTTCGCTCCATTGTAACCATCACGGATATCCGTGCGATTCCGCCGGGAGCGTGATTACGTTGTGCCACCGTTATGCGCCTTGTAGGCTTAGCACATCCGATTTCGGCATGCCTTGACAATTCGGGTGGGCTACCCTTTGCCTGTGACAGCCTCTATATCTGTCTCCAGGCACGCGTAGTGGCGACTCTTCGCCCAGATGATTTTTGCTCTCGTCTGACTCGCACGAGGTGTTCCACTGTCTATGAACTTGCCTCGTGTAATTGGACGTGCTGTGCCTGTGCCCATTGGGTACTGAACCGTTTCTCATCCGTGAGCCTGGTTCCTTAAGGGGAAGAACTCAACAGAGGAGTTGGACCCTGGCTCTTTCGCCCTCTTAGCCGAGGTGTCATTCACCGACATTGTGTACCCCTTGTCCAAGTTCAAGTCTCACACCACGCGTTTGAGAGCAAGGCGTTCTCGAGCTGAGCGTCCTTGTCCCAATAGCGCCTGAGCCCATCAGGTACTGAACCCTTTCTCTCTTCAAGTGTATTTCCGGTGTAGGAAAACCTGACAGTAGAGTTGGGCCAGGGCTAAATCGTTGTCCCTTTTGTGCCTGAGCCCATCGGGTACGGAACCCTTTCTCTCTGCAAGTGTACTTCCAGTATAGGAAACCTTGACAGTAGAGTTGGACCAGGACTATCATCGTTGTCCCTTTCTTGCCTAAGCCCATCGGGTACAGAACCCTTTCTCTTCGTGAGCATATTTCCGGTTTAGGAAGACTCGACATTAGAGTTGGATTAGGTCTTCTTGCTTTACCAGACGCCAATGAATGGGTCTGGGTCTCTGCCTGCAAGGAACACAGGTAACTAGATGCTCGTCTCGAGCTGACAGAGCTTGTAGTTCCCCTTTCCTCGAGACTTTTCACTTTCTATTTGCAGTTCGCGCTGCCCTCTAGCGCTGTTCTGCCCTTTCATTGTTTCATTGTACTCGGTATAAAATCTAATTGTCTCACCATGCATCTACCTTTATGTGCATTTTACATTGGCCGCCCCTCCAATGTTCGGACTGGACTGACTAGCTTCACTGTATGTCGACAGTGTCGCTATATGTGGTGATGCTAGTGGTGTTGGAGATATTGTCTGTCTCTTGTGCAGTCAAATCTCTTTCCATCTGCTACCTCCACATTCTCGGACACGATCCCCAAATGATTTGGCCATAATCAGCTCAAGCTGCTTTATTTCTGTTTCCAGGGTGCACCGCGTGGAGGTACATTTGGGATCTTGGTTATCTGCTAACCCTGGGTCCGCCTAGAGCAATGCGTTCCCTTTGCACCCCGCAAACAGTGGATTGAGGTCTTGAGAAAAGTGAGGCTGAAAGTGGTTACATTTATTTCCAGGACATGTGGGTGTTCGAGGCAATAAAAGAGCGGATCAACTGGCATCATGCGCGATTGTGGCACAGGATGATAGGGCAATTATCACACTGACGTTTTGAATTCCTTAAGAGATATAGCACGTGAGAGTGAGACTAATGTGGATGATGATTCCTTTTCAATGGCTAGGATTTAAGAAAAGGGATTGAAATGCGGTATTGCTAGAAGTGAACATTTTGAAGGGTACAGAAGAATGATGGTCAACCTGCATAGGACAGGTACTGTCAGCAGAAGTGTAATGGTGGATATACTCAAGGAGAGATCAGAACAACTATGGATGTGTCCAGTTTGCAGTGATGATGATCCGACGACTAACTAACTATACTGTACCAGTTGCATGTATTCAAATATTGACCCATCTGTAGTGATGCTACATCTAGCATTCCCCATCACCTAGGAGTCTGTCAAAAAAAAAGGACAAAGATGTAATGACCGATGGCCTGCATCAGTTCATCATCCATGAGGACCATGTGACAGAAAACAGCAGTATGAAATTAAGACAAGACATGCAGTGATTTTTTCACAGGATTGTCAGTTTATCCCCCAACTTTCCTTCGTCACCTTCTATGAAATACATGGAAAGAAGACAGTAACCCTATTCTTTGCACCCTGGACTAGAAGTCTAGAAAATGAATAAAAACAAATCATCAGTATGTTGTTGGAGCACTGTCTGTCTGTACACCGTAACCTGCCAAAGTCATAGGGGTACCTCATTGGATGCACCAACACACACAAAGTCCTCCAGTGATTTCAATGAAGACAACAATGAAGATGAGTGAGAAAAAATCTTTGATGTTGTCTGTCCATGCTTTTATTTAGCCTCCTCTGCTTCTTCCACATTCAACAGTTTCCTGCAGTATTTTTTTTACAAAGAATCATGTTGGTGTACATGTCCAAACCATGCAAGTTGGATCAAAGAAGAGAAAATAATAGCAAATCATCTGTAATACATGCTGTAAAAGGTTATTATGACCCCCAAAAAAATACTGATGTCAGAAGTGTCACTCAAAAGGTGCAGAGATTGCAACTAAACTGCACACACTGATGCAATGCACTCCATTCTCTGAAACTTTCTAGATAAGTTCTATTCTCTGAACTATATTCTGCCTATCATTTGCAGAACAAACACAGAAGTTGATGAATAAGAAGAATGAAGAAGTAGCTTTGAAAATCTGTGCAAGTAAAAGTTTTTTGTATTTGTTACAGCTGCTCAACGTCTCGTTAGTGAGTTCCCTGACATGACTATTCTAACAACGGAAGTTCATCCAGTTGCTCCAACCCACTTTGGACATAAATATTTTGGTACAGAATAAGATGAGCATTACAGAAACAAAACCAGAATAGCAGCAGTGATACTTTTTGTTGTTTTAACCACTAAAATTGAATGACTGCAGTTTTGTAAAAAAAATGTTTTACTTCTTCTTTTTCGTTTGTTTGCCTGGAACATGCCTATATCTGAAGTTTTGCTACTACTATAAACTTAACTGTGTTCTGTAACTTTTTCCATTGTTGTTTCTCTGGTCAGTGTATTTGCCTCAGCATTTCATGTTCCTGAAGAATATGTTCTGCTGTCTGTGGTGCTAATCTTTAACTTTGTATACATGTGGCTGCGAAGTCAATTCTATCATGTTCTGAGTCTTACAATGATAACTTGGTCTGGTCTGTTCATAATTTGGTAGTATTAAATACTGGTCAGGAAGAATTCTAGTCAAACAAGCACGAAAGAGAAGACAGCAATAAGAAGAAAATGATTGACTTATATTGACATGTATTTAGAATGAATGAAAACACTTCATACGTGGCTTACAATTGCCTACAGCAATACAGATTAATACAAATAGAATTGTAAATAAGACACTGCCTTGTAAGAAAGATTGTAAATGAGATACTCTCTTGTAAGTAATATCAGTCAATAAAAGCAGGATTGTAAATAAGATACTGCCTTGTAAGGAAAGATTGTAAATAAGGTGCTGTCTTGTAAGTAATATCAGTTAATTGTGTCATGTGACGTATTCCTTCCAGAACGTTGTCTTCCCAATGAATTCTCTGAACCTCTGTCTTGGGCGATGTGGCTTGCATTTTCTAGCGATGTATTCATGTTATCTTTAATGTCTTCTGTCCATCGTCTTCTTGGTCTGCCCTTTCTCCTCTTCCCAGGTACTCTTCCCTCCATTAGATCACAATCCTAGAGAAAAAGTACGATTAATCCATTGGAAATTTCTAGGCACAATATTCCCGTAGGTTGCCATTAAACAGTTAATACAAATATAAATAACCAAATGGTCAGAGGGTGTCCAACAAAGTGGAGGGTGTCACAGAAACCGAACAAACAAATGGTAAAGCAAAATAAATTAAACAGGTTACTAGAAAACCTTACAGTAACTATGAATAATAAATAGATAAAAAAGTATATAAAATATACAATAAAACTAAACAGGACAATTCTCTACGTAATGGTCCAAATGGGTACTTTATCAAGAGAAAAAGTTTCTTGATAAAGGTCAGAATGGACCGATGCGTGGAGAATTGTCCTGTTTAGTTTTATTGTATGTTTTTATATACTTTTTTATCTATTTATTATTCATAGTTACTGTAAGGTTTTCTAGTAACCTCATAAATTTATTTTGCTTTACCAGTTAAAACAAGCAGGATTGTAAATAAGACACTGTCTTGTAATTCATGTCAGTTAATACAAGATTGTAAATGAGACACTGTCTTGTAATTTATGTCAGTTAATACAATTAAGATTGTAAATGAGACACTGTCTTGTAATTTATGTCAGTTAATGCAAGCAGGATTGTAAATGAGACACTGTCTTGTAATTCATATCAGTTAATACAAGATTGTAAATAAGACACTCTTGTAATTTATGTCAGTTATTACAAGCAGGATTGTAAATGAGAGTGTCTTGTAATTCATATTAGTTAATACAAGATTGTAAATAAGACACTCTTGTAATTTATGTCAGTTATTACAAGCAGGATTGTAAATGAGAGAGTGTCTTGTAATTCATATCCATTAATACAAGATTGTAAATGAGACACTGTCTTGTAATTTATGTCAGTTATTACAAGCAGGATTGTAAATGAGACACTATGTTTTAATTCATGTCAATTTAATTCTTTTTATATATATATTTTTCAATATTCACCGGTTATACGGTGCACAGTTTCACTGCAGTCTCTGGTTACACAATATGAATAGACCATCTATTTCCCTAGACCTTCATATTCCCACACACACTGCAGAGTTCCAAGTGATGTCCTGCCATGCATATCATAAGAGGTGACTAAGGAGAGTTGACACTTCTATCCCACAGGTCAGTGACCCAAAGCCATGCTGAAATGAGATACGTTAAGCTGAAAGGTGCAGATTTTACAGCCAAGTTATTAACCATGACCCAATGCGAGCGGTGCATCTGTGGCTATGTCAAAATGCTGCAGACAGCAGCAAAAGGTCAAGCAAGTTTGACGTGATTAGTTTTGATGTTGGTGACTAGCATGGGAACTTGGGAACTTCTCTTGTACGGCTGTCCTACTAGCAATATGGTTGTGGATGTGGAAGTAGTAAAAACACTATGTATTAATTGCCATCGCCAGAGTCAGATATGTTGGGCCATTGGTGCAAATTAAATGGCAGCATAATGCATTTATGTTCTCTGGATTACATCCTTCTGGACATTTAGTAGAACCATTGCCCTACTACAAGAAAGATCCAGTGGGAATTTGAGAATAAATGCCACAAAAGAACACAATACATTGTTTTCTCACTACATACTGCTGACAGCAGTTTGAGAACACAATACATTGTTCTCTACTACATACTGCTAACAACAGTTTGAGAACACAATACATTGTTTCCTGCTGACAGCAGTTTGAGAACACTGTACATTGTTTTCTCACTACATACTGCTGGATATCTAGTAGGACAAATGTTCTTCGTACAAGAGAGAGACCCAGTGAGAGTTTGAGAATGAAAGAAGATTACTTCCTCATATACTACATAGAATATCAGTTACAAATATCGCCTGTGTGTTACTAGAGCCCATGAGGGGAGCAAAGAATAGCAACACTGTTTACCTTAAATGTATACTATAAGAGGTGACTAAGGAGGTTAGGAGTTGGATGTTCTATCCCATATAGGGTCAAAGTGACCTAAAACTGTGCTACAGTCAGATGTATCAGGACAAAAGGCACAGATATCACAGCAATGCTGTAAACCATGACACAACATAATCCTTTCTCCGGACTACATCCTGATAATATGCAGTAGTTTGGGAACTAACACAGAAGAAGAAGATTTACAAATATAATTTACACAAAACCAAGATATGTAGTGAGGTCTCACAGCAGGTTTATTGTTTTATCTACAAGTAAAACACATCAGCATAAACAAACACCCAATAAAACAGGTTCTTGTTAACAACTTCATTTTCACATGAAGCATACCAAGTCTGCTCATTATTCTAGAATCACATTATGGGGAAAAAATGTCTCAAAAGTTTTCCATATAACAAGCAAGCATGTTTGTGTCAGCGTGATATATATATAATATAAGAAATAAGACCCATAACAAACAGTCATAGGGGTGCAAAATTGGAGACAGCAGCACACACAAAATTCA
Organism: Meghimatium bilineatum; assembly: GCA_034231615.1. Taxonomy (NCBI): domain Eukaryota; kingdom Metazoa; phylum Mollusca; class Gastropoda; order Stylommatophora; family Philomycidae; genus Meghimatium; species Meghimatium bilineatum. Next base: position 61,749,133 of record CM067311.1, on the reverse strand, counting down.
AACCATGTTATATCAGTATGTGGAATCCCTTTATAGTGCATTCTTTTATAACAAATTTCCCTAATATAACAACACTTTTTTAAATCCACAATTATATTTTTTCCATATTGTGTGTACTGTATATAGCAAATTTCTGTTATTACATACATATTTTGTAGATTCAAAGTTTTAATAAATGGGATTCCACTGTACCTCAATGGTAGCATTTTAAAAGGCATAATTTTACTTGGTGGTGAAATTTTACTCCTCTCCAAAATTTCCCCTATCAGCAAGCACAAATAACATAACTGTCACCCTGTGCAATATAACTGGAAGTTGTGAGATATATTAAAGACAAGGGAATATCTAATGTAAAGGTGGATATATCAGAGAAATTCAGACACAAACTAAATATTTGACTAAAACAAGAATCATATGAAAACAACATATTTAAAGACTTTCTCCTTTGAGAAGCCAGATTGGATTATGGTTACCAAGATTTCTATCTTGGTTAGGCAACAAATTCAGTTGTATGAAAAAACTATTTAAAAAAATTATCCATGGTTAATCCTGTGACCATACTATCTTATACAGTAAAATTCACTGTATGGATCACTAAGTCAACTTCATAAAACCTGCTTGTTTTTTTAAGAATGGCATTCGGCTGCCAAGAGTAGAACTATTCAGCAGTAATTGGATATCGACAACAATACAGTAAAAAATCGCAAGGGTTATCAATAATAGTATTTACCGGTATACAAGAAATAGTGTCAGAGAAATAAATGATTATTGTGTTGTCATGGGTTAATTGAGATCAAGAATACAAATACCTACTAGAATTTAACATCTGCAGAACTCTTGCAGATTAATCCACAGAATGGAATGCATTGCGTCATGGTTTAGGCTTAGCTGTGATAATTCGCCGGACATTTCGGACTTCATCATGACTTTTGGGTCACTTTCACCCTATACGGGATGGGATTTCCAACTCCACCTAAAAACCTCCTTAGTGACATGCACACAAAGTAAACTGTGTTTATTCTTTGCTCCTCTTTCGGACCCCAGCTAATTTAATCCTAAAGAATGATCTTCAAATGATGTGATACTATTAGACTTCTGTGTCTGTTCTCAAACTCTACTGGTTAGTGTAAGATGTAGTTCAGAGTATGGAATGTATTGTGTCGTGGTTTGCAGCTCAGCTGTGATATCTTCACCTTTCAGCCTGACACATCCAACTTCAGCATGGACTGAAAAGAATTTATCAAGAAACGAAGAACAACTTCTTGAATCTACATACGCAACAATGGATGGATTCTAGGACTCAGTGACTCGAAGATTGAGTAAACTAGAGCTGTCCACCAAAAATGGATGTGTCAGGGCATTGGCGCAAATAAAATTGTCACACAACGCATTTATATTCTCTGGACTACATCCTGCTGGAAATCTAGTAGGACCATTGTCCTGCTCAAGAGAGATTCAGTGGGAGTTTTAGAATGAACACTGAAGAAGAATGAGTTGTCAAGACTGTATGCTATTTTGCTACGCAAATGGTGATTCTGGACAAGAAGTTGCAATATGGCTCTCAGGACAAGCAATAAGGATGGAATAGTAAAGCTATCCATGTGTTGGCAAAACACAAAGAGGAGGACAGAATAGCAATACAGTGATAAATGCATGTTGTTAGAAGTGACTAAGGAGTTGGGGGTTGTGCCTGTCTAATCCCATTAAACTCAATAGTAACTCAAGTGATGCTTTAATAAGAATGTTGGGCCAAGGGTGCAGCTAAGCTACAAATGGTAATACAACAGCTTACCCTACATCCTGGAGTTTCTTCTTCCTCAGCATTCATTCTTAAACTCCCACAGATAAGTAGGATGAGGTATGCAGAGCAGACTATGTTGTGTCATAGCCAAAATGTTGCATTTTTTAGCCATATACACCAATCATGTTAAAAGTGGAAATCTGTAGGATATGAAAGCGATTGTGGAGAAACATCTCACAATGAGAGAAAACAAGAGAAGAGTGAAAGATCTTAGGTATTAGGTCTGCTGATTATCCTCTTCACACACTAGACATTTCCATAGGTGCTCAGATCTCCGCTTCGTAAATCTCTCAGGCTATACCGGCTGATGGTTCTGATTCTATGTTGGTTCAGTTCTATTTTTGAAATCTTTGTTAGGTGTTCTCTATGAGCCATGTCCCTCCTCACTCCCAAATTATCCATTCTCAATATTGACTCATGTTCGGTTATCTCAAAATCCTCTTATCGTGAGCACTCACAAAGAGCACTATGTCTACTCTGTCCATAGGCTGAGCACCTGTTATGTGGCAAGGCTAGCTAAATGGTCGGACACTTTGTTTTCCTTCACACCCGTGTGTCCAGGGACAAAGATTAGAGTTATTTTTCTCAGTGAGGCCCACATTTTAACTCTCTTTAATGACTCCACCCATCGACTACGTATATCTCATAGTTTTTAAAGCTCATAGTTTCTTTGTGAAAACTTTTCTTGCAAAATAAGTTTATAACAGTCTAACAAAACTGTTGCAATAATATTTCAGTATAAAAAACTTTAATATTCAACCATTTGAAATATTGGTATAAGAATACATTTAATTTATCTACAAAAAAACAATCTAATCCACTTTATTTTATAACTGTAAGGTTATCACAAAAGATGCATCTCATGGCAGCTCTGAATCAAGCATTGTACTGACATACTTTTTTCCAAAACAGATTGTCAAAGGCATTTCTATATAACTCAGAATGGTATAAACCATAGTCTGTTCAGGAAACAAAGTAAATAAATCCTGGAAAGATTATGGGTGTAAAGTTACATTTTGAGAAAGACAACATTAAACAAAAAATATTGTAAAGAGAAATATTCTATTACAAATCATGCTGGAATGAAAAGATTAGAATAGTGGCCAAAGGGAACATGAAACTATTAATTAGAAGTAAACATTGGGGTCATCGATGCATCCAGAATAAGATTGATGCATCTAACGACTGTAAAATGCGTCTTTATAAATATTTCATTCCGTTAAATAATCTAGGATTAGTTCTATTCAAGTTTAAGATTGTTTCGTTAAAATGTAGGCATTTCTTCTTGTGCTGTACCCTACTATGTGATTTAAAAAACATACTGAAATGACTGCTGTTGCTTTGTTCATATTAAATTGCCTTTTATTTTTGCTCATATTATTTTTATTTCAGACGCAATTATGTTTTTTTTTTGCTTCTAATTTACTGCTATTTTATCAAGAGATGACTCTTTAGCTATGGAAATATTCCGCATGGCTCAGAAGCTCAAGGTAACAGATTTTAAATACAAATGCAGGCAGGTTGGTGATTCAGAAAGCAATGGAAAACTACTGAATGTTAATAATGTAAATACAGCCAAGAAAATATCTCTACAGCCAAGAAATGCAGAGTTCATTGCTATTTTCTGAGGATATCCTACCAACATTTTTTATTTGAGTATTAAATTAACCCCCCCCCCTCCGCCCAATATATTGTTAAAAAAACAAAACAATATTATTTCAAATGTGTACTAATATATTATTTTACAGAATTAATGTTTCAACCTTGGCACGAAGAAAGTTTCAGACTTTAACTAAACGAAACCTGTCTCTAGTCATTCCATCGGTCCAGTGACGATGCTAGTTTGCACACTGCAGTCGGTTTTGGCGATGTTGGTCCGTAAGAACAGGACCTTGTAGGATCTTCTAGCCCAAATACCAGTGTCGTGAATCTGGCATTGAGTGGACTGTGGAGGACACATAGATTTCTGAGGTGATGCATGTACGGCTGTATGAAGTGGTCTTCAGCAGGAGTTGTGACTCTGGGACTTCTACTGCGCGACCGGTCTGCCACTGAACCAGTTTGCTGAAATCACCTTCAAAGGCGACTAATGGTGCATCTAACCACATTAGATTGTCTGGCCACTTTGTGATTGTCCAGTCTATAAGCGTTTAAGGATGATGTATCATTGTTTTTTCGAATTTGCAACTGAATTTGTTAAAGGACCATCAATCTTTTATAGGCGTTCAATAAAATGGTCAGAGAGTTTTGTGTTCAGTAAGTTTCAAGGGATGCTCATGAACCTGTCACGAGTTAATGCCAAAAATGTTTTTACCTTGACCTCTTTCATGACCTCATGAATCCTGATAATCTTGATTGGGTAAAACCAGCAGATCAACAGAAGAGTTTGAAGTATTCAACAAGAACAGCTTATTGCATGAATGATTTATGAGACCAAAACATCAGGTCCCAAATAATTAAGCAGTCTATTGTATAACAAAATAAACATTTGTCAATAAAAAAAAGCACTATGACAGGACATTTGTTACAAATTGACTTCATTATATGAAGTGTAGTGTTGAATTCACTGGATGGACTCTAACTCAATGACAGCCAGAGAATAAATGTTTTTCAAAAATAAATAAAATGTCAAAAATGTATAGATAACTTTAACTTTTAGTAAATATTTTGCGACTCCATTATCATGTAAAAGTAAGAATAATTATTTTTCTTCTGAGTGAGACGAAAATAACCAATAAGATATTTATGGTTCACAAAGTGTTGCTATTCACATTCACACTATCAGCATGTACTAATTATTATGCCATTTCATTGTTATTATATTTCAACATGGACAATCAATCAACATTAAAGGAAAAAAAAGGACACACGTTTCTGAAATCCATGTTAAAATAAAAGTTGAAGATACATGGAGAAAATAAAACTTAATGAGAAAGGATACAACAAGTATTATTGAGAAGTCCCCAGCGGAGGGCGGAGCACTTATGGGAATCTCATGTGTGCTGTGAAGCCAGTTTCGAATCAAGAAGATTATTGAGAAGCTTGGTATTGAACTTGTATACTATCATCCTGGGTTACAGCGTGGTAGTCTAGTTGATAGTAAGCTTGTGTTACAGCGTGGTAGTCTAGTTGATAGTGAGCTTGGGTTACAGCGTGGTAGTCTAGTTGATAGTGAGCTTGCTTACTATCACTAGGTTAGTGTTTCAAGTTGAAATCATGTTTAGATAAAAAAAAATCAGGGTCATGAGTTCTCGCCTGATAACCGTTCTGCATGGGCTGGGGAAGGTAACACAATGAGGAAGGGAAATGCCCACCCTATCTAATAGTTGCTGTGGCTTAGTACATGAAGAGTTATCTTCATTCCCAATGGCAGGTTGCTGCCATGGGACATACAATAAGCTAAGCCTCTCGCTCGGTTATCTTCAGGAATAGAAAATATTGGGAGTCTATAACAGCCAACATAGATATCCCCAAAATAGTTGCATGTTTCTATATCATTCGATGACTGCATACAAAATGGTGAAACATGCCTGGGAGCTAGGGACACAAAGGCTAGTAAAGGAATGGTCTTCTTACATGAGGAACAGCTTGCTCGCTGTGAAGCGCCTTGTCTGAGAAAAGACAAACAATGGGTAACCGAGGCAAATTAGGTATGTGAACTCCTCTCTAAGAATCGCATAGGAGTGCAAAGGGTCTCGCATTGCTCTCGTGTTGACCAAAGATTAGCATAAAACCAAGATCCCAAAAGCACGTCCTCGTGGTGCACCCTGAAAACAGAAGTACAGCTGCTTTTGCTGTATTCCTGGCTAACACTTTTACGTTCGTGTCCGAGGATATGTAATGCTGTAGATGAAATGAGAATTGCCAGCAGAGAGAGAGAGGAAATATCTCAGAACCTCTACACCATTAAATCCAACATGACTGTTGGCACACAGTGATGCAAGGCATCTGTGCATTCCGTCTCGGCCGACTTTAAAAACAGAAACATTGGAGGGACGACCAATGTCAATAAAATACGGTGATCTTATGAGTACACACCGAATCTGGAGAAGGAAACATGCTAAAGGGCAGCGTAGTGTGTGTGAATCAATTCAGTGGCAACGAAGTTACAATAGTCCAGCACGAGACTTATTGGCGGAAGTGCTGTTCGTTCTCGAGAACACACAGAAGCCCACATATCCCATCACAATTGACCTCATTCAAAGTAGGAGTCATGACTCAAGTATTGGATACGCCAACTTGAACATGCACTCCTTGGTATGGAAATAAAACTGTGAATACAGCTCCCTATTGTGCACATAACAAGCATTGAACAAATGTCTGACCAAAGCAGTGTTGAGACTCGAACTCTGGACACTGCACATAATGTAGAGAGAGGGGCACAAGTCTTTAACGATACTATAAACCAAGCCCAACTCGACTGTTAGTCGTAGCCCAACATGGCTCATACAGAGAGAATTAGGTTCTGCACCCAAAGGCCCATTGCGAAGCTCCTTGCCCAAGATTCGTATTTTACCTACCTCTTTAGGTAATATACGAAATGGTGAAAAGTCAAAATACACAGACCACGCCTGGCGATGGATTGGAAGGCCATCTCAAGTGGACGAGGTGAGTGCATGAGAAATGCACAGGTCAAACCCCAGACCCCCGACGTATTTGGCAAAGCAGCACCTTGTCTAGGAAGGTGTCTCAACCCTAAGTTTAATTCGACCATCGCCGTTACAAAATATGGCTCATTTGGAAAAAATTAGATCTGGGAGCTAGGGACACAAAGGCTAGTAAAGGAATGGTCTTCTTACATGAGGAACAGCTTGCTCGCTGTGAAGCGCCTTGTCTGAGAAAAGACAAACAATGGGTAACCGAGGCAAACTATCAGCCTGTCTCGTGACATATACCCCCTCTGAGTAGAAGGCTCATTCAATAGGCATTGTACTAAGCTGAAAGCTGGAGCCTCCTGGGTATGAAAGAAAATTCAGAAAAACCTCCTCACTGCACATAGGAAGTAAGAGCTAATCGCTCGCAATTCCTGGGGTTCGAGAACGAGAAGAAGAATCACATACCACTGATGACGTGTTTTTGGTATGCAGGAAAATGGCCAGGGACCGACATCATTGCACTCGAGGTAGACCCATAGGTGCTCAGTCTTCCCTAGCAGATGACGAGGGGTATGCTTACTGATGGTTTCTGTGGTCTGCTATTAAACATTCTTGTTGTTCCTCCCTGCAGGCATCCTTTTCTACTACCACCTGTTCTACCACACTTAATACTGAATTCTTCAAATCCAGCCTCAATGTTTAATTAATCGCTCTGTCTGTATCCAGCAGGCACTCATGAAGTAGTTTCAGTATATCCCCCTTATCCATTGTCAACACCTCGTCTATTGGTGTCTAAGATGCCAGCCTGTCTACTCTCTCATTACCGCAAACACTGGTGTGTCCTAGATGGTAAATCGAATGGAGGAAAGCTTTGCAGATCCCCCCCCCCATATTTTAGCATATAAGAAGTTATAGTTTCATTGATCATAATTCATGTGGTAGAAACAAACAAATCACTGTTACCTATTTCCTGCAGTAAAATAATGAAGATAGCTTTATAATATTACTTAGAGGGAATGTCAGCCAAAGTAGGATGTGTCTGGCAATTGGTGCAAATAAAACGGTGACAAAACACATTTCCATTTTCTGGACTACATCCTGCTGGAAATCTAGTAGGATCACCAGCCAAAGTAGGATGTGTCTGGCAATTGGTGCTAATAAAACGGTGACATAACACATTTCCATTTTCTGGACTACATCCTGCTGGAAATCTAGTAGGATCATTGTCATGTTATGAGAGAGATCCAGCAGGAGTTTAAGAATGAACGCTGAAGAGAGGAATCAACCCTTTGAACAGCAGGGTACCTTGAGGTTCAGTGTGAACAAAGAAGAAAAGGTTAAGGAGGGTTGGGCATATTCAAAGAAAGAGCAGCAGCCACATCCCAAAACGAATACTGTACAGGGAACTTTCACAGGGTGTTAGAAGAAGAGATGGTTATTAATGAATGCTTTTGTTATCACTTCTGACAACTGAGAAAATCTGGCAGAATATTGCATCATACGAAAAACAATCCTGCACAGTGGGGTGCAAGTACATTTGAGAACTCAGTATTGAGTAGTGTAGAAGAACAAAGGCTCAGACGCAAGGTGCAACAGTCCAGCAATGACATTTTCCCATGCTTATTCTGCAACAAGCCAAATCAATTATTGATCAGCAGATTTAGCCAGTAAAAGACATATTCCATGCTGAATTAACTCCATCTGAGGCTTGTTCAGACCATCTGTCAAGACAAATAAGGCCTAATGTAATATCTTAAAGTTATATAATCATGGCAAAGTTCTCTCCAGAGTTGAAGACTGCTCAGCACATATCATTGCATCTTATAACCACAGTGAGTCAAACAGCTATGTTATAATTTAAAACATAAAATACTTTTATCTGAAGATAAAGGTGAAACTTCAATGCCTAACATACAGAATGCTAGTAATTTGTATTATTTCAGTGCTCACTAAGAAACCATTTAAAAATGAAATATATTGTTTAGAGCAGCATATTTTCAATGCTACAACAGCGGAGTTTCTGTATAGGGCATACATTTGTAACAAATTTCAATGCTACAACAGTGGAATCTCTCTAAACAGCATACATTTATAACAAATTTCCCTATTAACAACACTTTTCAAATTCTCCAATTATATTTATTGTTTAGATTGTATATAGCCAATTTCTGATATTACATACATATTCCGTTGGTTCAGACAAAGTTGTAATAATGGATAATGGGATTTGACTGTATATGGTATGAAAACATGGACATGATGATTATGAAGCAGTCCCTTTAGCTGTGAGAAGGTAGCTCTTGACAGCCCCATAGCTTTCTACCAAAAGTACAACTCCCTCCTCAGTTGAGTAACCGAGCTTGTATAATGTTTTTTTTATCTCAAAAGCATAGTGAAACATTTAGAATGAACAAGCAATTGAAAGACAGAATTGATGTTCTAGCGACGTGGAGTCACACAAGAATTGATGTTCTAGCGACGTGGAGTCACACAAGAATTGAATTCAATGCTACTAGAGTGGAGCCTCTTTATAGAGTATACATTTGTAACAAATTTCCATGCTACTAAAGTAGAATCTCTATAGAGTATACATGTGTAACAAATTTCCATGCTACTAAAGTAGAATCTCTATAGAGTATACATGTGTAACAAATTTCCATGCTACTAAAGTAGAATCTCTATAGAGTATACATGTGTAACATAACAATGCATGCAGAACACTTTGGTAGCTAAGGTCAATATTACCTCATATTGATTGTCACAAAAATTGAGTGGAAAGGCATAGTGAAACATGTGGAATGAACAAGCAATTGAGAGACAGAATTGATGTTCTAGAAATGTGGAGTCACACAAGAATTGAGTGCAAATACATGAATAGAGAAACAAACCAATAAACATCTTGGTTACGTTAGGAATAAAACAGAGAAATATTGAAAGATGTAATATATAGATAAATATTTTGGTTATAAAAATGTGATAACTTGTTTAAAAGCATATTAGGAGGTCAAGTTGAAGGCCACCAAGGTAAGAGACAAAGGATGTTAGAGGTAGCTCATAGTAAACTTTCAATTTGAAGATGGCACTATATTTTCCAGTATTACTTTGAGTGTTGCAATAGTCCACATTCAACACTAAATGCTATGTTCTGACAAGTCCTGTCAAACACTAAAAGATTGTTCAAAATCACTAACATTAGGATGGGCAATCTCTATTGGCAAAATATGTGAAAGCAAGTCTTATTTGTTTAGTCCTTTGATGTTCCAAAGAACTTGAAACTTCCAAATAATGACATAGTTATGGTAGCTAACTAACGAAAATGTCTTTATATGAGGTCAAAGTGTCCATGTATTGATGACACCCAAGAATAGAGTAATGATTAGTGACACTGTTACCTACCAGGAAGGTTGTAAGAGGCAACTAAGGACATTTGTGGGGTGACGTTGGCCGTCCCGTCCTATATAGGGTCAAAGTGGCCTACAAGGCATGCTGCAGTCAGATGTGTCAGGCCAAAAGGCGCAGATATCACAGCTAAGCTGCAAACCATGACACAAAACATTCTATTTTCTCGAATATATTCTAATAATCTTACAGAAGTTTGAGAATGCATGCAGAGGTCACTTCCAATGTCTAACATCAAAAGTTGGCGGTGGGCACCATCTCCGGAAGTTTATTTCATTCTGAACACTGTTAACTAGCAACATCACAGTTTTGATGTAAACTTTTCTTCCTTATCATTGTTTAGCATTATATTTTACAGCTTGGCTGAGATAGCGTGTGATTTATATTTCCTTTGCTATGGCGGTTAATGCAAATAGTAATTTTAAATCAGTCTGGTGAGCCAGTAAAAATTGTCAGCAGACTACATTTTATCCACACCTGCATTAGAATGTTCTCACCTCTATACTGAGAGATTCATGTCTATGAAACATTATAAATATACACCACAAAAAAAATCAAATATGTTATGGATAGGTGCAATTATATGCAGAAGAAATGACAAGCTCTGTAAACTATTTCATCAAAACTTCATGCGTGAAGGCCACTGTGATTTCCTGTTGCAGGTAAGTAGTTGTAAATATTATGGCTGTTATCAACCATGATATAATAACATGCAAGTGGAAGAAAACAGATTATCTGCCAATGTCTGCTGAATAAGCAAATGTGGACACATTGAGCATTTGTGAGGTATGAGGGGAGGAAAAAAACCTGTAGACCTTCCACATATTTACAGTTAAATAAAAATGTAAAATCTATCTGTTTCATAGTTTTTCATGGACAATTTGTTAAAATTTTTCAGGGACATGTCTGAACTGCTAATTACACTTCTATTCAACACAACGATTATAGTAAATGCTGTAAAATTGTAAATATCACTAGGCAAATGTTTTATAAATTACGCCAGATAGCAGTAGTTAAGAAAAAATAATTAATTCATAAAATATACTTTGGCTATCAATTAACTTTATTGGTAAACCCAGCATAGAAAAAAATAATGATAACTGTTCTGCCAAAATTACTGCGAATTTGTTACAAGATAGACATAAAATTATGTTGAAATTGAGCATTTGTTAAACATAATTTTAGTCTTGATATGCTACAAATATCACTCAGTTAACCCTGATGGACAATGCTACAAATATCACTCAGTTAACCCTGATGGACAATGCTACAAACATTGCTCAGTTAACCCTGATAGATAATACTATCACAAATACCAGTTTTCAAACATTAACAGATTTCGTGACTTTGACGTTTTAAATCTATGTTGCCATTTCCTATTTTTTTCAGACAGGTGGCCAGGTTTCTTGTATAAAATGTCCACACACTATATTATGTGATAACTGCAACAACACAACAGCAGATCAATTTCCAAGATGTCAAGGTTGAGGGCTAATTTGTTGATGTCATATCTGAAACACAAACAAATTAGCATATGAGCGATTCATTGAGCAGCAAAACAAAACAAAAACAAACAAACATCAAGATATTATTTAATTGCTGACAGCAAGATATTTTAATTTTCATTCAAAGTGTCGTCTCCGCAACAAAGGTAGGGCTGCAACGGACTTCCAACGTACTACCAAGAAGTTATAGGTCCATATCTTTCACCTCATGCATAGGCAAGCTGGTTGAGAGAATAGTTAACAACAGACTATACTACTGGCCAGAAGACCATGACTGTCTAGATCATAACCAGGCAGGCTTCAGGCGGAAATATGCACAGATGACGATCTCTTCAGATCCACACAAAATGTGATGGATAATTTCTGAGAAGAAAAAATCACATTAGCAGTGTTCATTGAGCTTGAGCAAGCCTATGACAAAGTCTGGAGAAAGGAACTTTTGCTGAAGATGAACAGAATGGGAATTGATGGGAAGATGTTTAAATGGATATGAGCAATCCTGACAAACTGAACCATAGCCACCAGCTATGCCGGTACACAAATCCGGAAAAGATTACTGGAGGAGGGGCTACCTGGGCTCCCCTCTAAGCTGCAAACTCTTCCTTATTTTCATTGATGATCTAGCGAAACATCTCAGTGTGTCAAAAACATTGTTTGCTGATGACCTTGCCATCTGGACCACTGATAGATATTCCATCCTGGAAAAAAAAACAAAGATCAACAGAACTCTCCTCACAATCTCAATATACTATGAATTGTGGAAACTAAAAATCAATACACAGAAAACTGCGTATACTATTTTCTCATGAAGTCACAAAACAGCCAAAAGATCTGTCAACATCAAAATGAATTGGGAAATATTAACAAAGGAAGAGTTCCCTGTATATCTGGAGTAAAACTAGACAGACAACTAAGACTAAAAGACCACATAGAAAATCTCAGAGAAAAAGCAAGTAAATGAATAAACATCATAAAGAGATTAGCTATTACAAAACTGGGGGGGGGGGGGCCAGAAAAACAGACTCCCTGTCAACTGTATCTCGGCTATGTGAAATCAGTAATGGATTATAGCCTTCCTCTCCAGACCATTGTGAGCAATACTACTATCTCATCCCTGAATAGGGTGCAGAACCAAGCTCTGAGACTAATCTGTGGAGGGATGCGATGAACACCTACAGCAGCATGTGAGATAGATGCAAATGTAGAGCCGCGTAATATCAGATACAAAAGAACACTGACGGTAGCAGTAGAAAGGTACAAGAGACAAAAGAATGGCCATCCAAATAAAATACTTATTGACACTTGGAAATAAAATAAAAAGTCTAAAACAACAGTCTCTACTGGAGATATCCAAAAAGGAAGAAGGCAAACACCATCTACCTCTAGAGTAACTAGATCACAAGAAAACAAATACCTAAGACCACCACCTTGGGAGAACTTGCACCAATCAACTATCAAAAAAAAATTATTAGAGCTAATAAGTGAACAATCTACCAACAATCCTGAGGACATGTGCCCTAGAAACCATAAACAGCTACCCATCATCTGCAATCAAGGCATACACTGATGGATTGGTTTTCAAAGCCACCGTGTTTTTCAGGATATGTCACCCATATACAAAGAACCCTGATGGATCTGCCTACAAGTTCTGTAATTCTTGTGATGAAAATTGTTCAAATAATGAAGCAGAGGCAGAGGCCATCCAGACAGTCATTGAGTTAATACACCAACAGTTTGATCTCATGAAACAAAAACCATCAGACATAGTCATGTTTACAGACTCTTATGTCAGTTTTGGAAGCACATAAGCATACCCCATATGAAAATCAAGATATTCTCCACATAGGAGAAGAGCACAGCCTTATCTCTGCATATCCAATCAGTGTGACCATGCAATAGATTCCTGGACATAGCGATAGCAGGAAACGAAGTAGCGAACAGACTTGCAAAAAGAGGCACTTCAAAACACTTTAAACCAAAGACCTTGTAGTGTGGGAACAGTCAAACAGATTCTCAGAAACAACACCAGAGCAATCTGGCTCAACAGATGGGCAAATTGGCTCAGTCAAAATGTGTTTAGTGAAATTACACAGCCAATGGACAATGACAACATAAACAAACTCTGCAGGAGAAATCAATCCCTTATCTTTCACTTTTGAACAGGACGTTCAAGGATCAATAGCCACCTAAACCATATCAAACCCCAAAAACTACCCACATGTAGACACTGCTTCTATCCCAATGAAACAGTGGAACACCTCCTTATTAACTGCCCCTACCTTTCAACTGCCAGGAAAAAACTTCTAGACATCATTAACAGTCACTAACTTACTGTATGGATGACTAAGTCAACTTCACTGTATGGATGACTAAGTCAACTTCACTGTATGAATGACTAAGTCAACTTCACTGTATGGATGACTGTCAACTTCACTGTATGGATGACTAAGTCAACTTCACTGTATGAATGACTAAGTCAACTTCACTGTATGGATGACTAAGTCAACTTCACTGTATGAATGACTAAGTCAACTTCACTGTATGGATGACTAAGTCAACTTCACTGTATGAATGACTAAGTCAACTTCACTGTATGGATGACTAAGTCAACTTCACTGTATGAATGACTAAGTCAACTTCACTGTATGGATGACTAAGTCAACTTCACTGTATGAATGACTAAGTCAACTTCACTGTATGAATGACTAAGTCAACTTCACTGTATGGATGACTAAGTCAACTTCACTGTATGGATGACTAAGTCAACTTCACTGTATGGATGACTAAGTCAACTTCACTGTATGGATGACTAAGTCAACTTCACTGTATGGATGACTAAGTCAACTTCATAAGACTTGCACTTGTTTAAGAATGGCATTGTGCTGACAAGATTAGCATTACTCACCAACATTTGGATATCGACAACAACAACAATGCTTCCAACATCTCTGGTTAAATTTTAATAGAACCATCCTGACTGCACTCCACGGAAACATAATCTCATGGCAAATTGTAAAAGGTATACATATTGTAGTTTGTGTCTTGCTGGTCATAACAATCTTGTTGTGCAAGTTAAAGAGTTCAAAGGCACAAAGAATTGAATTCACATAGTCAAGATTTCCTTATGCAATATGTCCCTCTCAACATAGATGCATGCTGCACGCTGTGACTACTATTCAGAATTCAAGACGGATAGTTAAATCAACAATCAGCGGCAAACTATTAAATGTAAATAGCGCAAAGAAAATCACTACAACTAAAAAGTGCTGGGTTAATGGCTGCATTCTGAATATGAATTGCTACCAATTTCTATTATTTTTGGGTTTTTGTTGTCTCTATAACAATTATTTACGTTATCTCTATATCAGCCATCTATTTGTTATCTCTATATAAACCATAAATTTGTTATCTCTATATAAACCATCAATTTGTTATCTCTAAATAAACCATTAATTTATTATCTCTATATAAACCATCAATTTGTTATCTCCACATAAACCATCTATTTGTTATCTCCACATAAACCATCTATTTGTTATTTCCACATAAACCATCAATTTGTTATCTCTATATAAACCATCAATTTGTTATCTCTATATAAACCATCAATTTGTTATCTCTATATAAACCATCAATTTGTTATCTCTATATAAACCATCAATTTGTTATCTCCACATAAACCATCAATTTGTTATCTCTATATAAACCATCAATTTGTTATCTCTATATAAACCATCAATTTGTTATCTCTATATAAACAATCAATTTGTTATCTCTACATAAACCATCTATATGTTATCAATCATCTATTTATGCCCCTATAGCAGTTATCTATTTACTGTCACCAGCGAGTGCGGCAGTAGTTTTTCAGACAACTCACGATCGATTTTCCCAGAAGAACGTGAAATCATTTGCTGTTTGCAAAAAAAATTGGTACTGTCCTAGTAGACATCAACACATAGTCAGATTATTTCCCTTGTCTATGTTTTAAAATTTCATGTTCATCAGTTAATAATTGCAATATTAATTTATTTAAGGGTTTGGGTTAGATTTGTTTTTTTTTTTACATAACTAACGCTAACCCCAACCCTAAGTAAATAAATAATTAAATTATTAAATGATGAACATGAAATTTACAAACATAGACAATGGAAATAATTAGACTTGTTGGTGTCTACTACCCATTGGAGTAAATTCAAATCAAATGATAAAATCAGAGAAGAGACACATCAAAATTTCATCACAGATGTTATCAGGAAACACTGCTGGTTCTACATCAGACATGTCCTATGCGCAGACATCAACAGAATACATCACCAATCTCTTGAATGGGTACCTACAGGCAAAACAGCCAGTGGTAGACCAAAAGAAACACTTAGAAGAACAATACTTAGAGAAAGTAAAGCAATCAATATCCATACTATCCAAGAACTGCACAGAATAGCTTTGAACAGACAGAATTGGAGAGATCTGACCTCTGGCCTATGCGCTAACTTCAGCGCAAAAGGAAAATCAATGAATGGTGTCTACTAGGAACGTACCAATTCACTGGTCAGTACAGCCACCAGAAACTAGTACTAAAGTTAATGTCCTGAAATAGTTAAGGAATGACGTAATCCCTATGTAATATGGGCTGAAAGGGAAAATTTCTTTTCAACCACCCACTAACAACTGAGTACTTATGGGTACAACTGCCCGCTATGACACCAACACCCTTTATAATTTATCTATTTGTCAAATAGTCAAATATAACATCATGGACAAGAAAATTTACCCTTTAAAATTTAATATACATCATTAATAGAAAGTTTAATCAATTTTTGTTTAAATACCAAAAAAAACAACTAGCACATCTATAAAGACATTGACACTGCATGACTTACAGATGTTGAATACTGTTAGTTGACTTTCCTTTCATTCAAGTATGGAGTCTGGGGGACAAGAAAACAAATATACATATTTCACAAACTCATGTAAGTAACAAGGAGCCCATCTAGCCCGCATAACCCATTTCAGGAACTATGTAAATCTATTAAGTATACCAACAATGACGACAATTGAAACTATTATTTCTTATTGTGGTCCTTGAAACTATTATTTCTTATTGTGGTCCTTGAAACTATTATTTCTGATTGTGGTCCTTGAAACTATTATTTCTTATTGTGGTCCTTGAAACTATTATTTCTTATTGTGGTCCTTGAAACTATTATTTCTTATTGTGGTCCTTGAAACTATTATTTCTTATTGTGGTCCTTTGTATCAATAGTTATATTCTTGAAGATACGTGTCATGAGTGGAATCTCGGGACGGTGTGCCGCTTCATTGTAAATGTTGTTACCTGATGTGTCAGCAACCATTCTGTGAAGATATTGTTATCTAATGTATCAGCAATTATGGTAACAAGATATTGTGGTATAATGCATTAAGTAGCTATGGTATAAAGGTATTAAGTAACATCTGACCATGACATCCAGCGTAATCTAGAAAATTTGTTGCTCTGGTGTATTAACTACAAGGCAGTCATCAATCCCACCAAGGCAAATATCGTTTGGTTCTCACTGAACAACAACATAGTCACAGACACAGTACCAGCAGTCACCTGCATGGGCATCAACATTGACAGGGAGCAGAATATGAAATATCTAGGAATCACTTTTGATAGAAGTCTATCTTTCGCGATTTATCAATGAAGAAGCAGAGGAGGACAAATAAAGACATGGACAGACAACATCAAGGAATGGACAGGGCTAGATATTTCCACACTCATCCGCATCGCTGACGATAGAATTCGCTGGAGGACTCTGTGTGCTGAAGCATCCAATGTGGTACCCCTACGACCCTGAAGGGTTATGGGTTTATTGATTGATTGATTGATCTTTCGCGGAACGTGGACAATATCATTCAGAAAGCTGGGAAGGGTGTCAGTGCAGTCAAAATCATGGCATCTGCAGAGATGCCGCAGCGAACCCTTTTTCAGATGTTGCAGGCAGTAGTATTATCTGTGTTGGACTATGGTTTAGGTTTATTGACATTGTCGCAAATACATGTGGATAGATTGGAGAGAGTTCAAAATGAGGTCATGAGAACTGTCCTAGAATGCACAAGACGATACATACACCCATCGTGACCATGAGGTTTCTCCTAGACCAAACTAGCAACAAAGCAAGACATAAAATAGCCCAGGTTAAAGAATACTTCAAGGTCGTCAATAATTATCATCACCTCTTACACCAATCTCTAGACAGCACAAAAGGAAGGCGTATCAAGAGAGGAAGGTCCTGGATTGCAGAAGATACCCTACTCAGAGTTTGTGAGCTGAAGGAAGTTGGAAGAGGCTGTGAATGGGTGACATTTTGCAAAGAGAGAAAATAGACAAAAGAGAAAAAAGACAATAGTTGTGATACAGATGGGAAGAGAGTGCCTAGACTGAGCTGCCAACAGAACAGAGGAAATGATCCAAGAACTCATACTGCAGCACTCGAAGCCACACAATACAATAATTTACATAGATGGCTCAGTAACGCAAGAAAAAAACAGGTGTGGTTGGGGTTATGTGGCCTCCCTCTCTGGAAAGATCAGAAGAACGCGTAATCAGCAACTGACTGGGACAATGAGCGTAAACACTTTTAGATGTTTGACAGAACGGCAAGCAGAGCATATATGGGAATGCCCCCAGTGCTGTGACGCTTGTTCCTAATCAAGAATCAGTGTCAGAAAATTCAACTATACACAACATTACTCAATCTATACACAGAGCTGCGTCATCTATACATAACATTACTCAATCTATAGTGTTACTCTATATGAAATGTTACTTCACAGATTCATAGCCTTACACCATCTATAAATAGTATTATATTATCTATGCACGTTATTACTCTATACATATTTCATATTTCAATACCAATTTAAATTAAATAAATCATAAAATAATATTTATAATAACTTATAAAAAAATAATTATGGTGTTTCAATAAGATTGTACATAAAAGTTAAGACCTCAGACATTTCAACAATTATTCAAATCACAATAGCATTTTGACTAAGAAAAACGTTTATCATAAATATATGTATTATACTTGTCACATCAAAGTAAACGTTAACGAACAGAAAAGGAATTCATTCTCATTAATATTAACCATTATGTGATTACTGTAATGAGAACAAATTATTTTAAATGTCAATGTCTAACATACAGAAATAAAACAAAATAGGTAGCATGCATACATAAAGCATGAATAGAATTGACATCTGGGTGCACTTAAATATCGCAAGGGGAAACAAACTATATCAGGAAATATGCACCATCCAAAAGTGCATGTATGTCAGAGAGTGTGATCTGAGAGTATGTTTTTACCTGCAAACTATTTTTAGAGCATTATTATCACTGTTCTGCAACTTTTCTGTCTATCCAGGAAACCAGTAAACAGTGCTAAAAAACTATATATATTTGTATGTAGGCCTACTTGTCCATGCAGTACTGAGGCTTGATGGCCCATGATTCTACAATGTTTGTGGTTCTCATGGAATTTACACACCTATGTTGTGTGTATCAATTAATTGACTGGTCCTAGAAACTTGAGAATAAGACACGATGGAACACTTGACTAAAATCATATATTTTATTGGGTAAAAATGTTTTAAAATTTTAGAATTAGTAACCTTTTAAAAATGCATTGACTCCAATTGTGAGGTGAATAGGTGCCAGCTGAACATAGATGGTTTAAATTCTGTCTACTGCCTTCTGATTCTTTCCAGAGGATAATATTTTGATTTAAGAAGTATATGTTAAAATCCATGGTTATCGTGGATGTAGTTAGCCTAAGCTATCCGAGACACGAAGAGTCATCCACAAGATATGTGTATACCACACGAGATACCAGGGCTAAGTGTGTCAACCAGTGCTGTGTGCACAGTCATCTAGAGAGATATATACGGTCATACTATAGCTTTACAATACGGGTAGGTTGTCCCATCCTTGAGGCAATTTTCACGAGTATATCTAAAAAATGTATGAGTCTTTTCTATACGAAGCCCTTCTTCAGAAGAGTTTGCGTGCTGATCTCATGCAGAATTTCCTATATTTGTTTATCCAGTCTATTCTGTTTTTTTTTATTGGTTGTGACAAAGTACACAAAGCGACTAATAACTAGTTGCATCAACTAAGATGCTTGAGATTTGCATGAAGGACCATCCTGTAGAAGGAAATCGTAAATATTGTACATGTAATCCCAAGCCATATTGGTAACAACAACTCTTTCTGTGACATTTCTATGTCATCCTTTTGTATATCTAAATATTCATGGCAAAATAAAACTTGGTAAAATAAAAAAGAGCATCTCATACTTCTCATGTTCTTCATCGATTGTGTCTTCAGCAAATGTGTTGTACACATTTTTAATTTACCTAATAGTATCAAATATCTTTACCTAGCATTCTATTTGAATTATTACAAAACAAAATAATTAAATAAGTCTGCTTTTAACGATAATACAAAAGAATATGAGAATCATTCACAAAATATATCCAAAAAAGCTGATAGATAACACAACACAACTTCACTCACTAAAAATTAGAGGCATTGTTAACATTACAATTGTTAAACACATAAAAAATGTTAACACAATATTGAGTCATCCTAAATGCCATATCCTGACATCAGTAGGAGAGCATCAACTTGAAAATGTGTGCTTGTCCTCAAAGTAGGCATAATATTTAGTTATCTTCCCTTACATTTGATATTAGTAGTCCCCAATATTTAGTTTTCATCAACACTAATTTCCATGCTGTATTTTCAACTTTGTGGAATTAGAAAGATCGATATCAATGACATAATGCAAATTACAAAATCTACCACAAATAATTATTGATATTTGATGTGATCTGGTAGTGCCTTCTGCATTGCATATTTCAGATAAATATTTAAAATAGTACTGAGCAAAGTGTACAGCTCTGTCGCATTTCTAAAGTCCTGTTTTCTTGATAAATGATGCTGTATTTGAAAGCTTCCCAGGACCCACACATATCTCTCTGTGGACATCTGCTCTGCGGGCCAGTGCTCTCTCCTCTTCCACCTCCTGGCTCCACAAGGTAGATTAGAGGGATTTCCAGTAGCTAGGGGTGGATTCTGTTGAGGTTTAGAATATGGCACTGCTCCTGCCTGGGGAAAATTCACAGGGTGAGCACCATGACGATAAAAAAATGTGGTTGTGAAGGCATGTTAAACAATCGGCTGCATGATACCATGGTTACTGGTGCACCTCTCAGACTGGTATCTCAGAATTCAGCACTTGTGCTTGATTGGGTAGGATTGTGGTCCTTCCTGCTCGATGTCAGGGATGGCCAAACCAGTTTTAATTTCCAGCCTCTGTTGACTGAAATAAGCCCCCATCTCCACTTCAAAGAGCTGGCCTCGATGGGCTTGTGGTAATAATAACAAATTTGTATTTTCCTAATTCACATTGCGGCAAATGTGATCGCCAATAATTGATACAACAAGCCACCAATTGTGGTGGATATTATTTCATCAGTCTCTTGTGTAGGATAAAAGGATGCAACAGGCAGACAAATATTTAATATTTAAAAAAAATCAGTAGCTTGAGTTAAATGCGATTTCAAGACTAACAAAACGAACACGGGAATTTCTGACACTGCCAAACATTATATCACACCATGCAAACTAATATTCAAACTACAACATTTGATTGATCTTATGAAACAATACATTCTTTTAGTATTGATGGAAATTGGTTAGATTAGGCGACAAATTGTTAAGAGCCGACACAAAGAAGTGGATTGGGTGTCTGATAAGATAACTCTCCATGCGTGATAACTACGGCCAAAGCTTTGGGAGTTCCACTCCATGCTGGATAAGTTACCTCCTTGTGCATGTAAATCACTCATCACCTCCACGGCGGCGTCTCGCCCTTCTGGCTGCACGATCGTCAACATCATCAGCTGGTGGGGCGGGAACTTCAACCTCTTTCTCTTCTCGTCTGCGCCTTCTTCGTGCTTCTCTGTCATCTTCCTCCACAGGTGCCACTTCTTTTTCTTTTTCCTCTCTCCTTCGTCTTCTCCTAGCCTCTTTCTCATCTTCCACAGACTCTCTCCTATCTTCAGCAGGTGGTATCTTGTTCTCTTCATCGTCCTTCTTTTCCTCTCTCCTTCGTCTTCTTCTAGCCTCTTTCTCATCTTCCCCAGACCCTCTCCTATCTTCAGCAGGTGGTGCCTTGTTATCTTCATTGTCCTTCTTTTTGCTAGAATCATCATTATCAAGCAACACAGTTTCCTCATCTTCCCCAGCTCTTCTTCTTCTACGCCTGGCAAAACTTGTTGCTGCATCATCATCTTTCTTTCTATCATTCACTTCATCTCCATTTTTCTCTTTTTCTTCAGACCTTACATTTTCTTTCTCTTCATTTTTCTGTTCTTTTTCCATCACTTTGTCCACATCATTTTTTCTTTCTTCATGTTCTATTGTATTTGTTTCGTCTTTCTTTGCATTTTTCTGTTCTTCCTGCTCAACTTTACTTTCATTCTCCTCCTTATCACCTCCTATCTCTAATTGCTCCTCATCCTCATCCGCTTTTTTGAACCTTCTCTTAAATGTCAAGGCTGGGTCTTCTTGTTTTTTCTCTGCTAACTTTCCTTCACTTTTCTCCATTTCTTTAATCTCACCAGCATCTTCCTTGTCTTTATCCTTGCCCCTTGAATCAAGTTTCTCTTCAACATCAACATTTGATTTTTTGAAGCGATCGTTAACAGTTTCAGCTGGTTCTTTCTCCTGATCATCTATTTTATTTTCATCACCTTTCTTATTTTCGATTGTGTCTTCATCTTTCTGTTCTTTTACGCTGTCCAGATCTAGTGTCTCATCATCATCATCATCAGCTTTCTTGAATCTGTTCTTAAAAGCTCCTGCAGGATCTTCTTTCTTTTCCTCTACTTTCGTCTCCTTCTTGCCATCTTCTTTCTTCTCTTCCTTTCCATCTTCTTTCTTCTCTTCCTTTCCATCTTCTTTCTTCTCCTCCTCATCATTAGCTCCAAAATCGAATCCTTCTTCGTCATCATCAACTTTCTTGAATCTGTTCTTGAATGTTGATGGAGGATCTTCTTTCTTTTCCTCTACTTTCGTCTCCTTCTTGCCATCTTCTTTCTTCTCTTCCTTTCCATCTTCTTTCTTCTCCTCATCATTAGCTCCAAAGTCTAATCCTTCTTCATCATCATCAACTTTCTTGAATCTGTTCTTGAATGTTGATGGAGGATCTTTCTTTTCATCTTCTTTCTTCTCCTCATCATTAGCCCCAAAATCTAATGCTCCCTCTTCCTCATCATGAACTTTCTTGAATCTATTCTTGAATGCTGATGCAAGATCTTCTTTCTTTTCTTCAACTTTCTTTTCATCTTCTTTCTTCTCCTCATCATTAGCCCCAAAATCTAATGCTCCCTCTTCCTCATCTTCATCATGAACTTTCTTGAATCTATTCTTGAATGCTGATGCAAGATCTTTTTTTTCTTCAACTTTCTTTTCATCTTCTTTCTTCTCCTCATCATTAGCCCCAAAATCTAATGCTCCCTCTTCCTCATCTTCATCATGAACTTTCTTGAATCTATTCTTGAATGCTGATGCAAGATCTTCTTTTTTTTCTTCAACTTTCTTTTCATCTTCTTTCTTCTCCTCATCATTAGCCCCAAAATCTAATGCTCCCTCTTCCTCATCTTCATTATGAACTTTCTTGAATCTATTCTTGAATGCTGATGCAAGATCTTCTTTCTTTTCTTCAACTTCTTTCTTTTCATCTGCTTTCTTTTCCTCCTTATCATTAGCCCCAAAATCTAATCCTTCCTCTTCCTCCTCATCATGAAGTTTCTTAAACCTATTTTTAAAAGCAGCAGCAGGATCTTCTTTTTCTTCTTCTTTTGTTTCTTCTTTCTCTTCGAAAGCCCCAAAGTCTAACCCTCCTTCATCTTCTTCATCATCATCAGTTTTCTTGAATCTATTTTTAAATGCTGCAGCAGGATCTTCCTTCTTATCTTCTTTCTTTTCCTTATCATCTACTATATTTTCTTTTGTTTCCTTATCATCTTCTCCTTTACTTTCTTTTGTCTCTGAGTCTTCTTTTTCCTCGCCTTCCTCAACTTTGCCACCTTCTTCTTTGGTTTCATCTGCAGCTTCTTTGTCTTTCTCAGACTGAATAATAAAAATAAAGACATAATAATTTGATAACATATAAAAACAATAGCACATAACAATAATATCCTACTAACACATAAATTGAATCTTAAACACAATCTACATAATATATGAATCCAGGAAACTTTAGGTTATCTTATGATATTTTTATATAATACATATACAGGGTGTCTATAAACTTTAGATTATCTTATGCTATTTTAATATTATATATATTTAAATACATACATATATATATATATATATTTAAATACATACATATATATATATATATATATATATATATATATATATATATATATATATATATATATATATATATATATATATATATATATATATATATATATACACAGTTCAAACAAATGTAGCAGATGGTATAAACTAGCTGTGCTATTCTTCTTCTTCAGCATTCATTCTCAAACACCTGCTGGATCTCTCTTGTAGCAAGACAATAGACCTACTAGATTTCCAGCAGGAAGTAGTTCAGAGAATGGAAATGAGCTGTGTTACCGTTTTATTTGCACAAATGGTCCGATCGATGCATCCATCTTCGGGGGTATGTGTAATTCAAATTCACTGATAAAATATCACACAATACCACCATGTATTTTCCACCTGTGTGTTATGGGAAAATGTAGCACGGTATAGTAAAACTGTCATGCATGTTGCAAGAGGTGACTAAGGAAAGTGAGTGTGGATTTCTTTACCGGGCCCCATCATCTTCGCCGCTCTAAAGCCTGTTGTACACTATTGCTTGCACTGTTCTGAAGTAATCACATCTTATTTTTGCAATATGCCTAGTGATTTAAAGTCATGGCAAAGTTCTCTTCAGAGTAGAAAACATGTCTTAGCACACTGCAACCACAGTGAGCCAGATGGTTACCTGAGTATTGAAGAAAAAAAGCACACTGCAACCACATTGAACCAGATGGTTGCCTGGTTATTGAAAAAGATCTGGAAAATCTCATAAGTAACAAGAGTTACATACTCATACTTCTTTGGTATTCCATCATCATGTGTGATATATTCACCTTTGAAAAATCTGTGCAGTGAATCTTCACAAAAATATCTTCTCTCTTTAGTTAGTATATTTGGTTCTGTCCACAACATACCTATCCTTCCTACACCCATTTCTAATTATTTTCTCATTTATTTGTGGTCTCGTTTGGATACAGAAGCAATTTCAATAAGCATAATATACTGAGTTCCTTATTCTCCTTCTGCTTTCATTCTCAAACTCCTGCAGATTAGCAGGATGTAGTCTGGAAAATGGAATGTGTTGTGAAATATTGAGTACAAATGTTTGACAACAGAGGAAAATATTTCAAGAAAGACAGAATAAAGAACAAAATAAATAATCTAAACAAAATGGAGGACTTACGGACACACAAACAATACAGGAGCAATCTAAAGGTCATGCAAAAGAAAGACAAAAAATTAACAAAAATTGGAACTATGCTGGAAGTCCACTAATTACATTTAAGTTTAGGAAAGTTATACAGAAACAAAATAGTTCTTGGAAAGTCATACAGAAACATAAAAGTTCTTGGAAAGTTATACAGAAACAAAATAGTTCTTGGAAAGTTATACAGAAACAAAATAGTTCTTGGAAAGTTATACAGAAA
Organism: Meghimatium bilineatum; assembly: GCA_034231615.1. Classification (NCBI taxonomy): domain Eukaryota; kingdom Metazoa; phylum Mollusca; class Gastropoda; order Stylommatophora; family Philomycidae; genus Meghimatium; species Meghimatium bilineatum. The sequence continues at coordinate 61,724,012 of CM067311.1, read as the reverse complement.
CAAAATAGTTCTGTAAAAGTCATACAGAAATAAAATAATTCTTGAAGAGCCATGCAAAAACAAAATAATTCTTGGAAAGTCATACAGAAACAAAATAGTTCTTAGAAAGTCATACAGAAATAAAATAGCTCTTGGAAATTCATATAGAAGCAAAAATATAGTTCTTGGGAAGCCACATAGTAACAGAACAGAAAATACAGATGTCGGATAGAATCAATAATCCTGGATAAGTTGAACAAGAAAAGGCAGTCAAGGATACCAGTTCTGTATAATACAGGCAAGAACAACAAATTTGGAGGTCGGTAAACACAGTTTTGGAGAAGCTTGAAGAAGAACATATTTAGACATGTCTACCAAGAACATGTTTAGGGATGTCTGTCAAGTACAATATTTGAGATGTCTGTCAAGTACAATATTTGAGATGTCTGTCAAGTACAATATTTGAGATGTCTATCAAGTACAATATTTGAGATGTCTGTCAAGTACAATATTTGAGATGTCTGTCAAGTACAATATTTGAGATGTCTGTCAAGTACAATATTTGAGATGTCTATCAAGTACAATATTTGAGATGTCTGTCAAGTACAATATTTGAGATGTCTGTCAAGTACAATATTTGAGATGTCTGTCAAGTACAATATTTGAGATGTCTGTCAAGTACAATATTTGAGATGTCTGTCAAGTACAATATTTGAGATGTCTGTTGAGTACAATATTTGACATATCTGTCGAGTACATTATTTGACATGTCTGTGAAGACATTTTTTTTTGAAAAATAACCTGAATTTTGTATAACTAGAATAAAAACAAATTATATAACTAAAAATTTCACAGCAGACACACAATGCACAACAGATCTACAACAAATAAGAATTTAAGCATACACAAAAATATGAAATTTGGATTGAAAGTTTCACAAAATCTATACATAAGGTAACATATTGGATATTAAGTAATATGGTGGTGTTCCTATCTACTGTATATAGTTTTGATGTTAGTAGATACAAAACATGAAGATAACTGTTTACAATAATATATATATATTACTGTTTTATTTATATATACCCATATATACCCCGGGTATATATATATATTGTGATTATATAAGATACATTTTTGAGTAAAATATAACATTTGAGGAAGATTTTGATTATCAGGATAACATATTGACAATATGAGGAAGATTTTGATTATATGAATACAATTGTTTAATATGTGTGGAAGATTTTGTGAATAAAATATTGATAATATATGATGACGATTTTGATGTTCTGAATAAGATATAGATAATATATGAATATGATGAAATCTTTTTAGTTGTGGGCAGGTAGTCTTTACCTGAGGTATTACCCTGTACTTGTATAAGATTTTTTTGCCATGATTGTATGAATGCATGTTTAGACCTCAAAGCCATGATTGTATGAATGCATGTTTAGTCCTCAAAGCCATGATTGTATGAATGCATGTTTAGTCCTCAAAGCCATGATTGTATGAATGCATGTTTAATCCTCAAAGCCATGATTGTATGAATGCATGTTTAATCCTCAAAGCCATGATTGTATGAATGCATGTTTAGTCCTCAAAGCCATGATTGTATGAATGCATGTTTAATCCTCAAAGCCATGATTGTATGAATGCATGTTTAGTCCTCAAAGAGAGGTATTCCAGTAGTACTGGTTGAGGTGAAAGTTCCGATAAAGTGAGAAATCTTTGTCCCAGTCCTATATGATTACAGTTAACATCCCAAACCTAGAAACAAAATATTGTTTCAGGAAATGTGACTTAAACTTAAATCTCAACTTATCAGACTCTGGAAATATACTTTGATGAATACATAACAGTAGTGGTTCTCAGTGTGGGTCATATGGCCCCCTTGGGGGACACACAGAGAAATTTGAAATTAGGTGAATGCAAACCTTCCAGGCTAGCTACAGGAAGGCAGCAAATTGAATGATAAACAAGAATTATAGCAATTAAGCTTAAAAAGCCATGGTGACATAAAGAAAGTCAATTATCTTCAGGCAGGACACTGAAGAAAATTTGTCCCAAAAGAGGTTGAGAACCACTGCATTATATTATCAATATTATAATATATTAAAGTATACACTAGAGTACCAGTATACTAATATATTGGGGAGTCACTGCCTCAACTCGACCTAGGTTCAAGCCAAATAAGATCAGGGTTTTTTTCTTTAAGTGTAACAAACTAAACTAAGCCAAATTGTAAACGGAAGAAGCAAAGCATTGTTTTAGAATCTTCTACATGATATATACTTTAATGAACGAAGTTGGTTCTGGAGTATTTGGGGGTGGGGGAGGTAGCTAACTAAACAATAAAATAAAAAAATAATGTCATTTCATTGAGTTACTTTTAATATTTTTATATTTCATGACAATACATTATTTATTGAGTTACTTTTAATATTTTATATTTCATGACAATATATTATTTATCGCTAATCATGGCGATTAATTTTTGTCTATGTCAGCATGTACTAGGCAGACAATTCCTTCACATCTAGAATTTCTGAGACATTTCTTTTGTCAGGACAAGACCGAACAATGAAACTAAAAGTTATGAGGCCCACAGCTGATATACACAATATAGGAATGGAACAATTATTTTATTAAATGATAAATAGAACTGAGAGATCATTTATCAACAAGAGAGAGAGGACGACTTTGTGTAAGATGGCAAAGAAACTACATGTTACTGCTAGCAGTAAAACAAGATGTTCCATGTGATATCTTTTGTGTTTTGTTCTCTAACCCATGCTTGACAACAGGATTTATTCAAGAGAATGACATGCTTTGTGTCATAGTTTACAGCTTGACTGTTCTTCTTATTCTTTAATATCTGTTCTTAGACTTCTGCTGGTTAGCAAGATACAATACAGAGAAGGGAATGTTTTGAGTAATGGTTTACAGCTTATCTGCAACATCTGCACCTTTCTGTCTGACACATCTGACTTCTGGGTCACTCTGATCTATGGAATGGGGCTACCAACTTCATCCCCAAATATTCTTTGTTGGTTTGTCTAATACAACACGCATGGCTGTTTTTTTGTCAATACGTTTTGGTTCAGGAACATGTTGTCTTCATGTTATTGTAATGTAAGAATAGAAATGGCAGAGGTTCGTGGCTTTGAACTGTATCTGCATACCAATGAATAGTGTTCAATCCCTCGGTAAAGTTTATTTCAGAGGAGAGGAAGATAATGGAATACGCCTGCCTTGTGCATGTCTGATCAGATAATGGAATACGTCTGCCTTGTGCATGTCTAGTCAGATGATTTAACAAACAGTTTACTCTATAATGGATAAAATTATTGGCAATGTAAAGGTTCAAAGGTTAGTCTATACAAGTAGAGAAACACCCGCGTTATCATGATAGAAATGATGAGATATGACACCGAAAATTAAAATGCACTACACGCTACAATAATTATTTGTACCTGATCCTCTTTTTCTTTTTCTTCCTCTTCCTCCTAAAGTTCAATGACAGAAATATTGAATCAAATCTGTGCCTAAATTTGCATTATGTTGGAAATTAAATATTAAAACTCGAGGAACATGAAAGAAACATGTAGTATTTAGAGAAATAGATGACAGTTAACACAATGGTCATGATGAATGTTACGACAATGATCTTTGATGATGTTTGCCTTTCACAATCAAAGATGAGCATGGTATAGATGGGTTTGATGTTTTTAAAGTCGTTCACAGATGACTGAGAAATCCAATCTGGCTCTGAAAAAGATGGCTGAGAAATCCAATCTGGCTCTGAAAAAGATGGCTGAGAAATCCAATCTGGCTCTGAAAAAGATGTTGCATTCAGTGAACATTAAATCTTTAGTTATGATTGGGAGAAAGTGTTTTGGTATGGGAGAAGACATGACAGATGGCAAAATGAAACAGTAAAAGAATGTATATTTTTTATAAATTCTGACAACAAATCACTGATCTAGAATGGGGGAGGTGGAGGGGGGTGTGGTGTTTGAAACGTGTTAATGAGAAATAACAAAATACTGAATTATAGTAGGAAATGCTATGAAGAAGGTAATGGTGGACACATTAATTAAGAAATGCTTCAATTAACAACACCAGTCAATTGTTGTTATAGAACTCACAGGGAAAAGAAGTATGCAGGCAAATAACATCAAGAATAAACTTTCAACTTTTGGAAATCCAATACTTGGGAACATTCCGTAAAGTTTCGCAATATTTTGTTCAGTTATGAAATTTTACATGAAACACAAAAAATGGCATAAAACACTAGGCAGTTGATAGATTTACTTCAAACAGACTAATTATGATCAATAAATGGACAGTCAAGGCATCTATTTTATTTTTCTAACAGGAAATCTTAAGAAAAAAAGTGGAGATGGACACATCAAGAAAAACCTTCAGCTAACAGCATCAGTCAATTGCTGCCATAGAATTCAGGGAAAACAAATGGTACGACACATATCATATCAATAAGAGGTATTTAAGCAGATATTGGAAGAACATTTAATAGCTGTAGCTTTAGAGCAAACTGTTTGGCAACTATCTCCTCTCATTGATAACAATGATAACAGATAAAAGTACATTTCAATAAAACAACATAACTTACAGTTATACATAGCAATAAAACTGTACTGAAGCGAAAAATGAAAAGAAACAATATCATCATAATTTCTGTAGATCTGTCCAGGCGTCGCATAGGGCTTGTCATGTACCTCAACATGCCCTTCTGTTTAGTACTTTTCTCAAGGGAGCCAATGCCTTTCGTTTTAACCTCTCTTGTCAGTGTTTCAAGAGAAATAAAAATGGCATTTACAACTCAAAAATAATGATGCATACATAAAATATCTTGCACAAAATATAACATAATTGTCCTGAAGATCAATATGAATGTAGCCTAGCAGAATCTTATATAACTCAGTTGCACAGCTATATATGTACTTACCCCTGTAATTATTACCGAAGCTTTGGATATCTTATTTGGGTTTTCTAATTTGAGAAACTCATACAACTGATCCCATTCTAAAGATTCAGCAAACTTCTCATAGTCCTGTGGTAAAAACAAAGGAAGTGCAGTGCAGAAAGTTATGTTATTGCTAGGATTACAACTGGTAAGCTAGCTGCTTTTTCATAGACAATATAAAATTATGTCATCATCTTCTTCATTGACATAACTTGTGCAGAGCATTTTCTTACTGTCATCCTGGATGTCTCTCAGAGAAGGGTGTTCTATGGAATTTGCTTTACTCTTGTGCAATCCCAGAGTTATAATAATAATAACAATAATACCCATAACCCATCAAGGTGGTAGAGGTGCCAGACTGGAGACAGCACAAAAAGCTCTCTAAACACCTCTATCCCCAGCTATTAGAAGTGTAGAAAAATCAAGCCCAGACCATCCCTTGATATTATCAATCCAGAATTTTTCTTCATAGCCTCTTCTTCACACTCGACTGTTCCTTGCAAAATAAATTTAGAAACTGAGTCATGTCTTATTACATGCCCAAACCAAAAAAGTGTGTAGACAGGACAGAAATCGAGAAGAGTGCGTCGTGGAACTACAGAAGGAGCTGGACAGACTGACAAATTGGTGTAAAGATACGGGAGCAGTGGTTAATCCATCTAAGGCATTCGTGACGTGGTTTTTCTTGAACAATCACACAGTAAAGACACCCATGCCACAAGTTTCGTTGTCCGGGAAAAGTTTAGAAAGAACTAGCACAATGAGATATCTGGGTGTGTTTTTTGACAGAAGCCTGAGTTTCAGGGAACATGTTGACCACATTATCATAAGGGCAGGCAAAGGCTTAGCAGCAATGAAGGTTATGGTTGCTGCGCAGTGTGAGCAAAGATTGCTATTTCTTTTGTACCAGGGTTTGGTTGTGGTGGAATATGCACTGGAAATTCTGACTCTTAGCCAAACTCAGATCGAAAGACTGGATAGAGTCCAGAATGCAGCAATGCGTATCATTCTGGGATGCACAAGAGACACATCGACAAGAGCCATGGATACCCACTTGACTGCCCAAGAGCTGAGCATAGATTACAGTATTGCCGTGCACGGGCGTACCTTCAAATACATGCAGATAAAGAAAACCCCTTGCATTCCGAAATACAGAAAGTTAAAGGCAGCAAACTCAAGAGAGGAAGGCCGTGGATGGGACTTGCTGAGGATGTCATACAAAGCGTGTGCAGATTACAGGATGTGGCAGCAGGTGCGGAATGGATAGGTCTACCCACAGATTTCGAAACTTGTTTGAGAGTAGTAATATCACTTAGCAGGGAATGCAGAGAACGGTGTCCCACAGCTGTGGAGAAAGAAGTGCAGACTTTAATCAGTGAGAATACCAAAGAGGGGGATGTGATTATATACACTGATGGATCTGTAATTAGGCATGTTCGCAGTGCTTGGGCCTTTACAGCTCAGTGCGCAGGTAAAACGATCAAGGAGGAAAGTGGTGCCTTTGCGGTCACTACGAGTAGTATGACCATGGAGACTATAGCAGTGACCAAGGCATTTGAGTGGCTACGCACACAGAAGGTAACACAGGTCTGCATCTTGAGGAGTATGCTTAAGAAGGTACAAGTGGGTCTCGTTCGCGAACAGTGGATTGAGGCCTTGAGAAAGGCGAGCTTGAAAGTGGTTACATTTATTTTCATGCCGGGACATGTGGGCGTTTGAGGCAATGAAAGAGCGGATCAACTGGCATCGTGCGCAATTGTGGCACAGGGCGATGGGGCAATGGATCGCGCTGACGTTTTGAACTCCTTAAGAGATATAACACACGAGAGTGAGACTAATGTGGATGATGATTCCTTTTAAATGGCTAGGATTAAAGATCAGGGATTGAAATGCGGTGTTGCTAGAGGTGAAAATTTTGGAGGGCGCAGAAGAATGATGGCGGATACACTCAAGGAGAGATCGGAGCAACTATGGATGTGTCCAGTTTGCAGTGATGATGATCCGACGACTAACTAACTAACTAACCAAAAAAGTGTGGGCTGTTTCCCCTTCCAGAGTAAGCAGATAACCAAGATCCTATAAGTACTCTCCCCATGGTGTTCACTGGAAACAGATTGTTTTATGTTTGCATGAAACTGACTAATGGTTTATGAATTACGTCCAAACTGTACAGACTGAAATGGAAGGAGATCTGATTGCATTCTGACAATCAACATTTTGGACACACACAGGAGGAGAATAGTAATAGCGATGTCCAAATTAAAACAACTGAAAAAACTTTTGCATGGGGGCAGATGGGAACTAAGGTATGTATCTTACATACATGTGTGTTCCCAGTGGCACCGTACGGAGGCAAAACATGGACAATAAATAAAACTACAGCCAAGAGGATAGAGGCCTTTAAAATGAAGTGCTATAGAAGTCCTGAGAATATCATGGGCAGTGAGAAAGACCAACCAAGACAAATCAACGTTCAAGTAGGTTAGCTTATAAATATGATATTAAGAAGGCAGTTAAGTTTTTTTCTGCCATGTGAAGAGACATGATGGCATGGAAAGAGTTGAAGGAGGGGAGGGGCGATATAAGACAGTAGGGGAAGAGATAGATGTCATTGCACAAGAGACATGATGACATGGAAAGAGTTGAAGGAGGGGGGGCGATATAAGACAGTAGGGGAAGAGATAGATGTCATTGCACAAGACACATGATGGCATGGAAAGAGTTGAAGGGGGGGGGTGATATAAGACAGTAGGGGAAGAGATAAATGTCATTGCACAAGAGACATGATGGCATGGAAAGAGTTGAAGGGGGGGGGCGATATAAGACAGTAGGGGAAGAGATAGATGTCATTGCACAAGAGACATCCAGGAATGCATGCACATGTCCCTAGAGGAAGCGTGACAACTTGATAGAGACCGCAGGGATTTCTGGAGATTCATAAGGAAGACTACATTCTGGAAAGAATATGTCACATGACACACATCAGTATCCACAGCATGCAAAATTGTTGAAACAGAGTTTAAAATGACAATGACTGGCCTGGACAGCCAGGTTGTCAAGTCCCCTCAGCTCACTCAATTAATCTATTTGTAATCTGAATTTAATCACAATCCCATCCATCCATCCATGTTCCTTCGGTGCTGAATATGGTGGATAAGACAGAAACTAGAGTTCTCCAGTTTATGTGATGTGATGCTACTGTGTGTAATTCTTGTATGTTGTTGAGACCAATAGTCATATTCTCTGTGATGGCTGTTCTGCGAAGAGTCTCTTATGGTCTTTCTATTTTTATTTTGCCATCTGGTAGCCATTTTAATGCTTGTAGTGGTTACCTGTTTTCATTCAGATGTCTTCTCTAACCTACTTGTTTGACTTGAATTCTTCACAACCAATATTTAAGAGTTTTCTAAAACATTTATTTCAAATGAATTTAATTTCTTCACAAAATCGAGCTCCATAAAAAAGAATCTGGAGATATGAGGCAGGCTAATGAGTACAATGTTAAAGGAAGCTATAACTGAAGCTAGGCTCTTATTCTGGGTTCATTCTCAAACTCCTGCAGGTTAGCAGGATGTAGTACAGAGAAGAGAATGAATTGTGTTTATGGTTTACAGTTTAGCTTTGATACCTGCACCATTCTGGCTGTCATATTTGACTTCAACATGGCTTCTGGGTCACTGTGGTCTTAAATGAGATGAGAGCCAATTCTGTCATTTTATTTGCCACTTACAACTTGCATGGAAGGTAAATAGTGTTGTTATTCTTTGCTCCACTTTCAGCCCCAACAACACATGGATAAAACTGGGTTCATGGTTGAGAAAAATCTTTCAGTTATCTTCTGAAAGCAGTTGGCATGAAAAAGAAAAAGGCAGGAAGCAATATAATCCTGGTCTGAAGAATAAATGTATCCAAACACTCAAACTTGAATGAATTTGATGTTGGTGATTGAAACCTCAACTAAGAGAGTGAACCAACCCTAGTCCAACTATATTGTTGAGCATTTTCTATAACAAACTCACAGATAAGAAAAGGTTAAACACCCGGGGAAGCAGGGAGTAATGGACCGTCTCAATTACACAAGACAAGTTCGCCAGCAGCAGAACACATACAAGATGGGTGTAGTCAACCAAAGTCAAAATCCCAACTACTGTTTCCTCAGAAACTATAACACAGGAGCATGTTTTGACTAGCAAATTCCAAGGTTACAGTGGATGATAAACAGTCACGGTGAAGAGTTGATATATTGTGTAATATAAATTAGAGTTACAGAGTCAAGACACTTTGGCCATGTAATGAGAAAAGTATAGCATGATAAATTAGTAATCACTGGAATGATAAAGGAGAGAAGAGACATTAGAAGACAGAGAATATATTAGTGTTTTCATCATTTCATGGGAGAATGTCACCAAATGAATTTATTAATGATATAAAAGGCAAGAAATTGTGGAGATACATGACTGTATATATAATTTTACTTGATTAACAATGTTTCTGTTTAATTTTATTAATTTATGAATTGAAATAGTTATTTTTTCATAAGAATAATGAGTGCAAAAGGCCTCTGAGTTTATCATCTCCAAAGGACTATTTATTTATTTATTTGACCTCACCTTTCTGCAATCTAGGTGACCAAGCATTGTTTACAGGGAGTGTTGATCACAAATGAAAAAAAATTCTGAGCCATTGATGTAAGACATTTATAATGAATGCCAATGCTAAGGTGATTCTTGCTACCATAACATATTTAAATATGCATGATATGTTACCACATGAATGCGGAAAATCTCATTATTGGCATATCAGACCAACCATTATGCAAAAATAGCTCAGCAGATAACATGCCAATATAGCGAGGCTTTCCTCCTGTGGAAATCACACAGCATTTCATCCGTACAATTACATTTCCCTTTGTGTTGCAACATTCAACGAACCCAGCATTGGACATCATGCTGTGGGAACCAGATGGGCCCTAGCTCTGGTCATAGCTACCAATGTGTATGTGGTTCCCTAACTATGAAAAGGTGACAAATGGAGTAATGTGTAAAAAGCAACTCTATGCAGGACATGACAATTCCCTGGGAGAGCCAAGAATCAGGCAAACATATGAGCCCTGGGTAACTGGAGAGGCTCCCCCTCCCGGATGGTAGGGAATGCATAGTTGGCTGATTCTCATCTCAGTAAAAATAACCTAGAGCTAGGTTGCTATGGACACTTGACAGAAATTGATGCTTAGTAGAGCTAGGTTGCTATGGACACTTGACAGAAATTGATGCTTAGTAGAGCTAGGTTGCTATGGACACTTGACAGAAATTGATGCTTGGTAGAGCTAGGTTGCTATGGACACTTGACAGAAATTGATGCTTGGCAGGAAAGTTGAAGCTCTTGATTCAAATTTTGCATGTGACAAAAAAAGAAGAATGTCACAAAACTCATAAAATTTACTCCCTCTGCTTAGTACACCACTTCTCAAAGATTTCACACCACTGAGAGTTGGGATCACAAAACACAGCGCTGGAAAAATCTTCTCATTGCACAAAAAAATTTGAGAGTTTTATCTGTCACAATTCTTGGGTATCGAAACAACAATACCTCTACGACATTACTTACCCACAATATTCAATTCCTGGGTATCGAAACAACAATACCTCTATGACATTACTTACCCCAGAATATTCAATTCCTGGTATTGAAACAACAACACCTCTACAACATTACTTACCCTACAATATTCAATTCCTGGGTATCGAAACAACAATACCAAATATTCAATTCCTGGGTATCGAAACAACAATACCTCTACGACATTACTTACCCCACAATATTTATCTCCATTGAAAACTTGTGGAGGTGTAGGCTTCTGACCTGGCTTTTTTGGTGAGCTGTTTGAATGCATAAACTTGAGTTGCTCATCATTATGAGGATCAAGAACATCGATAGATTCATGTTCAATATGCATTGCATTAAGGATATCCAGTATGTGTGACTGTTTCTTTCTCACCTGGAAACAATGTTCTCTCAAACAATTATCTAGCAGGAATGCATAACAAACAATAATAAAACCTTACAATATAACAGAACTTTATAATTTTTCTGTGGCAACAGAGATTTCTACCGTGGTCTTTTCTTCTTCTGCATGTGTTCTCAAATGCATGCTCGTTAGCTTCAGATATAGTCTGAAGAACGGAATGTTTCCATGTTATAGTTTACAGCTTTGCTACTATATCTGCACCTTTATATCTTCTTCTTCTTCTTCTTTCGTTCACTTGAAACATGTCTATATCTGCAATTCTGTCTCCTTAATAAAACTCACTGTCTTTTGTAGTTCATACAGTGTCCCATAGAGCTTTGATTCCAGTGTTGTTTCCTCTGGCCAATATGTCTGCCTCAGCGTTTCATGCTCAGAACACTCTTGAAGTATATGTTTGGCACTCTGTACTGCCTGTCCACATGTACACATGGCCGTGTTGCCAATCTTGAACTTTGTATACATGTGACTGCGGAGTCGGTTGTGTCCTGTTCTGAGACGTAGAATTATAACTTGTTCTGATCTGTTCATAATGTGATAGTCATCTTGTGTTGGTGTTTGTGGCTTTCTTATTGACTTGATCATCTGTTTTTTCTGATGGTAGGTGATTGGTATATCTGGTTGATCTTCGGCAGCACCTTTCTTAGCCAGTTGGTCTGCTTTTTCATTTCCTGGTATTCCACAGTGAGAGGGTATCCACTGCATGGTTACCCTATACTGGTAAGACAATTCGCTAAGTAGTTTTTTCAAGTCTGTTAGTTTTCCAGACTGGAGAGCTTGAAGCACTGACCTTGCATCTGTCAGGAATACCACAGGCTGTAGGTCAGAGTTGGAGTTCAGCAGTTTTTTAGCTGCCACAGTAATTGCCTGGATTTCTGCATCATAATTATTGCAGAATTTTCCTGTCGGTGTTCTGATTGTATCTCCAGGCTTGTGTGGATATTCTATATATACACCTGCACCTCCATTCCTCACAGCATTCTGTGCTGACCCATCTGTGTATACTCTGACCCATATATCTTGTGGATATTCCTCGTCCAGGAAACTGAGGGTGACTGTCCTCCGCTGCACACTGTTCTGTTCGTCCTCGCTTAGTACTCCTTTCACATGGGTCTGAATGTATATTGGCATTCCATGCCTTTCACTCCATGGGGTTTGTTCTGGTACAGACCTTAAGGGGCTGTCAACTTCAGGTAGGTCTGTAAGTTGTCTACGGAGTCGTTTAGCTTGATGGATAAAGCTGCTTCTTTTCAGTCGCCCCATTGCTAGGTTTTGGAATCTTTCCTTCATTGGATGACTTGGCATACACTGAAACTTTTCCGCTTGAATTAGTACTTTTGTGTCTCTGCGTTCGCCAAGTGTTTGCATTCTTCCCATTTTCTGCATCTCTGCTATGGGTGTTGATTTCATTGCTCCCAACATTATTCTAAGTGCCTGGTTTTGCACTTTATCTAGATCTTGTAATGTGGTGTTTGATGCAGGACACCACGCAGCTGAACCATATTCCAGGTGTGGTCTTATGCCTTGCTGGTAAACTTTACTGAGTATATTCCCACTGGCTCCCCATGTGGTTCCACTTAGTTTTCTCAGGATAGCTAACTTCCTCCTGGCTTTTGTTGTTGCTTTGTTTATGTGCTGCTTCCATGTCAGCTTATCATCAAAAGTAACTCCGAGGTATGATGGTTGTTTGTCTTCCTTCAAGAGCTCTCCGTCTATCTTGATATGACCGGCTTTTTGTTTTGGTGAGAGGGTAAAGAGTGTAGTGCTGCACTTATCTGTGTTAATGCTGACACACCATCTATTTGCCCATAAGGTTAGGGCATCGATAGCTCTTTGTATTTGTTTAGTGGCCACTGTTGCATGTTCTTCCGTGCACCAGATCACCAGGTCGTCAGCATACATTGCCACTTTGATCCCGTGTGGTAGTTCAGCAACTAGGTCATTGATGTAAACCAAGAAAAGTGTGGGTGACAGGACTCCTCCCTGGGGGACTCCATGACGCAGTAGGACTTTCTTGCTTTTGCGACCATCTAATTGTACCCTGGCTCTTCTATTATGCAGGTATGCTTTTACCCATTTGTACATTCTTGAGCTAACCCTGCAATTTCTTTAGGAGCCCTTCTTTCCAGACCTTATCAAATGCTTTCCTAAGGTCTATCCATGCTGCTAGTACCAGTTTCTTATCTTGGAAGGCATCCTCAATCTCTTGGGAGAGGTAGGTTGCCTGATCTTCAGTAGAGTAGCACTGTCTGAAACCTGCTTGCTGTGATACCAGAAGGTTTTCACTTTCAAGGTACCACTGCATCCTAAGATTGATAATGCGTTCCATTGTTTTGCATAAACAGCTTGTGAGGCTGATGGGCCTGTAGTTGGAGACTGTGTTGCCATCTTTTCCTGATTTGAGGAGTGGTATCATTATTGCTTCTCTCCACGCCTGTGGTACATTACCTGTGGACCAGCTTGTGTTAAAGATTTGCAGCAGCTTTGCTCTTGCTGCAATTCCCAGGTTTCTAATCATTTCATTGGACACTCCATCAGCTCCAGGGGACTTTTTCATTTTCAATTTGGATATTGCATGCTCCAGTTCTCTCATTGTGATTGGTGCCTCCATGACTTCAGGTATAGGTTCGTCTTGTCCAATGTTTTGCTGGTTCGCTCGAACCTCCTGTTGTTTGTCTGGGCTGACTTTGACGTTATTGTCTTCTGCAAAGGAATCTGCAAAGTAATCAGCTGCATGTTTACCTGTTAAAATGTTTTTATCTTTATAAAGTGTGATCCTGGTATTTCTCCCTGTACCTTCATCATTTAGTTGTTTTACAAGTTTCCATAATTTCCTAGTATCTCTTTCTAGGTTCAGCGACTCTGTTTTTTCTTTCCAGCTGTTCCGTCTGGCTTGTAACTTGGCTCTTTGAAATTTAGCCTTTGTTTGCTGATATTTGTTGTGATGTTCTTGGCTAGGTCTGTTCTCAGCCTGCTTTCTAGATGTTTCCATCTCATTTTGCAGCTTTTCCAGTTCATCATTCCAGTAGGGTTTGTAGTTTTTGCGTGCCCCCCTGGGTATGGTTTTACTAGCAGCATGTAGTATACATCTATTAAATTCACTCACTGCTCTATTGATGTCTTTGTCCAAGTTCATGTCCTTAGCTAGAACACTGGTTAAATGCTGGTACATTTTCCAGTCTGCCCTCTTATAGTTCCACCTAGTGAGCGTGCTGCTGTCCTTGGTATATTCATTGTGAATTTCCAGAAATACTGGTCTGTGGTCACTACCCCCAAGCTGCTTTCCAACGACACGTGTGATGTTCCATTCCAGGCCTGGTGAGTAGAATGCCAGGTCTGGTGTAGAGGTGGTGTGCCATGCTCTCGAGTAGAAGGTTGGTGAGTCAGCTGGCTGGTTAATAAGAATGAGATTATTTTCATCCTGCCAGCTCTCAAGTTCCTCACCTCTCTTGTCGATATGATCGTAGCCCCAGCTCTGAGAGTGGCTGTTGAAGTCACCACACACCATAAGCCTTTCTTTATCTGGAATTGTGTCTAGTGCCAATGGTTTATCATTTGGGCAGTAGTAGTTCAGGAGATGGAATTCTGCACTGTCTGTTTTTATGTGGAGCATCTGGTATTCTGCCCCGTCCATGTATACTTCCATCTGACATGCGCTGATATTGTTTTTAACTAGTGTCAGAATTCCACCCTTTCGCCTGTCTTTTCGGTCAGATCGGTAGCACTGGTAGCCTCTGATTTTGAAGGCTATGTCGCTGCTGAGGTGTGTTTCTTGGATACAGCAAATATTAACTTGTTCTTCACTGAGGACATTTTCAAGTTCCAATTTTTTGCTGTATCCATCTCTTTTACTGTTGACACCCTCAGCATTCCAGTGCATTATTTTTATTGGTCGTCTGTTTGTTTGGCCAGTAGCTCTATTCCCTTGCCTCCTGGCTCCTCGGGGCAATTGAGAAGGACTTCCAGTAACTGAGGTTGGGCCCTTTCGAGGTATAGGGCCCGGCACCGTCCCTGCCTGAACGTCCGCCACAGGGCAGGCACCATAACATTTATTAGATGCAGACATGTTTCCATTGTGTTTTATGCGTGGCAACCTGATTATCTGTGCGCCTTTTGGCTGGTTGTCTCCGTCTTCAGCACTCTGCTTACTAGGGCCGGACTATGGTCCTGCTCGAGTGGGAGTGCCCGACCAGTCTTAGTTTCCAGCCTCTGATGGCTGAACTAAGCCCCATCACCACTTCAAGGTTCTGGCCTCGATGGGGACCTTTATATCTGACTTCAGCATTATTATTTGGTCACTTTGACCTATGGGATGAGGCAGCCAAATTCAACCCCACTCTATACTTTCTTAGTCGCCTCTTATGACATGCATGATAGGTCAATCTATATCTTACCTCTAAAAATGTTTGAGGGTGTAGATCAAACTGTGTACTGGGAAGTCACAAAAACGCATGTGTACTAGAGGTACTCAAGGACTTTTACAGGAACATAGTTTTAGATTTTTGGAACAAAGTGTTACATTGACTGTAAGGCACTTTCTAATGACCTACACAACCCAGCACCTGCATGGCTTACAACAGCTCAATAAACAAAATTAGGCCAACCAAGCTATTTTTACTGGCACACCTAACTTTATTTAAAATAATTGTTTCTAGCTTTCATTCTCAAACTTCCACTAGATGCCACTTGTAGCAGGACAATGGTCAAACTAGATTTCCAGAAGGATGTAGTCCAGAGAATACAGATTTATTGTGTTGCTGTTTTATTTTGTGCCTATTGCCCGGCACAGACTTCAGCGGTGGTAACTAACATGTTCTGTGTTTTGCTAATTAATTTGAACTGTGGATGTCCATAGTCATATCACTAGTAGGGCAACAGTATGTTGCAATGTCTGTACCACAAGCTATTCACCAATCTGAAAGCTAACCATGACTAAACTTGCTTGATCTTTTTTCTCTTCTTGATTCTGATTAGAAAATGGCTTCACAGCATGTGGGGCATTCCCATAAGTGCTCCGTTCTCTGTTCCAGCAGCCATTCCAGCGTATATAGACTCAGAGTCCCAGTCAGGTGTTGATTGTATGATCTTTGGAATTTCCAAAAAATTTACTTTTCCTTCCCTCACTTCTAGATACTCCCATTTCTGACATTCTCTGTATGTGTATGTTCTCAGCCTCATTGACATCACCTTCATATTGAAAAGAATTTATTACTATCTGCTTTATCTCTTCTCAGCAATGTGCCATCTATTGCGGCATTGCCTGCCAATAAGTTGGCTCTCTCGTTTCCTCTGACCCCAGCATGACCAGGGCAGTATATCCATGTAATGCTCAGGACAATTGAGTTGTTCAATAAGTCCCACCATAAACTTTTCTATCTTGTGCAGCATTCTTTAAGAGCCTGTGAGTATTACCGAGTGTGTTGATGTATCAGTTTTTTCTCTGTCACTATCAACTTCACCATAGACACCCATTTTATGTATTGGCTTCTGAGCTTAGAAAACATCAAATCACAAAATATCTTAGCCAAACTGCAAAATTCAATGCTAAATAGTGACAAGGAGGAAATTTCCGTCAATCCTTTGATGCATGGAGCAATGACTTTAGCTAGTCAGCTGAACTATGTGCAGGTACTCAGCAAGGGGACATCCTCCCCTATTGTACACACAACTGCTGGTGATGAAGGTAGAAGATTGTAATATCAACACTGGCTTCAAAAGTGGGGGATGGAAAAGCCCTGTACTGGGCTGAAAGCATCAAGTACAGTAACTGATAAGTAACAGTTCAGAAAGCAATGGCAAACTACTGAGACATATACAATGCCAAGAAATGGAAAGAGACCAAGAGGCCTACCAAGACTGTGATGGACACAGGATATCAAAGACTTCTGAACATGACTGGAGGAAGCTGGGCAGCTTGCACAGAACAGAGAGGCAATGAGGACAATATTCTTTAAAGGACATATCATATAGACAGACAAAGAGAAAATGGAGATGACACCTAATCTGATATAGTTAATTAATATAGTATGAGGGTTACTATGTGATTTTCCTTCTTCAAGTAGTCTGTGTAATAGCAAGGACTCACTAACCTATCAGGTACTACTCCTCACAGTTATGTAACTATATCAGGAAGGAAATGTATTGAGGGAACAGACTTACTCAATGTTCTGTACAATTTAAATACCATATGAGCTTCAGGTTAATGACCTACATGAATGTCAAGAATGAACATATTTGCAGTGAGGTATGCTGTAAACAATACATAACCCAAGTTTCTGAGTGAACACTTGATAATGAATTTGAATTATCAGCTTCTCTACCTTGGGGGGGGGGGGGGGGGGAAGGAAATTAGACAGTTGCTGACACTGGAAAGATTGACATGAACAATACTCTTTTATACTAAAGACTAGGCCTATTAAATTGTTTCTTGTTCTTCTGCATTCATTCTCAAACTCCCGCTGGTTCTCCCTTGTAGAAGGACAATGGTCCTAATAGATTTTCCTTATAGCAGGACAATGGCCCTACTAGATTGCCTGCAGGATGTAGTCCTGGGACAGGAAATGTATTGTGTCTCCATTTTATTTGCAACAATGGCCTGATACATCCGTCTTCATGTGTTTAAATTGTTTGAATTTGAAACATTTCTACAAATATTAAGAAATGTAGGCCTATGGTTTTTTTTCCATAATTTTTTTGCTTTAAAATATTTATTTGTCAAATTTCTAGTATTGGTCTCCACTGTGCTATAAATAGCGCACTGTTTACATGAACATCATGAATTTCCTTTGAAAACCAATCATATCGATAAATGCAGTGACGTCACATCTCACGCCACAGACAATTCTTAGAGAATTAGTTATTAATTCTAAATACTAATTCTAATCTTTCTACCCCCCACCCAAAAAAATATATAAACTAATTCTAATCCTTCTAAACCTCCCCTCCCCCCAATCTATAACCTTACGCAACTTACCTAACACTGCAAAGGTTAGATAATACCTTAAAACTAGAACAGTGGAGACCCCTACTAGAAATGTGTCTATTTATTTTTAGACATAATTAGCAGAAGTGTCCTTGAATTTGTAGCAATCGTTGACAAAGAGGCATACAAATTGTTGCTGTAATTTATGGATAGAGTATGATGATGATGGATTTGTTGTGGAAATCTAAATATATATCATATCAGTTGAGACAGTAACTAATCTTACTAAACCCAGATCTCTTTGATTTCACTTAAAGTTAAGTGGTGTTTTCCGCAACTTTATAATTTCCTTAGCGCTGAGCATATCCCTCATTTGCCACTAAGTTGTAATAAATATGCATGAAAAAGTAGAAGTAGGCCTGGCCTATTCATTGAAATTAGTTTCCCAACCAACACATCTGATCTAACACTCTCTCATCTGAACGTTAAATAATTTATTTATACTTGTGTGCAATTGTGAACATTAGTAGTATAATCATTGTAAGTTAAATTGAGCGTGAGTAGTGCCAGTTATTAGAACCATAAATTGTTGTAGTGTATGTCAATGTGGCCTACCTACTACTACACTACACCTAAAACGTAAAAACTGAAACACTAACTTTGACTTGACTTGTAACATAAAATTTACCTCATAGCTAAATGCAGAGCTACTAGTAAATACTTTGATGCTCATTTTTGTGAGTCTAGATTAAAGCCCTGTCATAGACACCGATAAATCGAAATAAGCCTAAACCTTCCTTCCACAGTGTTCAGACTGAAGCTGGCTTCTTTACTCTTTACACTCTTTACCCGATTAGGAAGTTTTCGCGATTTGGGTTTCTGTGTTGCGTACGTCATCAGATTTTGAGGTGAAGAGCTCCTACCTCCACTTTTACACAAGACGTTATCATCAAACAAGTTGAGAATTGTTTCTCGTTGCTGAGGTAAACAGATGTTGGAGATAAGACTACTGCCATGCATTCACAAATAATTTAAATATATTATGATCACAGATCGATTCACATAACTAGCAGCAGGTATGTAGGTATAATTATAATACATATTTTTTCTGATGTGCTGGACCTAATATGTCACAACTCTATGTAGTGTAGCCGACAAACAATAACAAATATTTGTAATTTGTGATAAGGCCTAATTGCTTACATTCAAATGTTCTTAACTTAGTGGTAATAATTATTTATTTTTGTCTATTGTCTTTTCCCATATACATTGTTATCCACTCTTGCCGGTAAGCATAGGGGTAAATGGAGCTCGAGCTTGTGCTCCAAGGCCAGATGTGTGGCCTCGGCTGTGCTATGACCGTGTTTGTTCAGGATGTCCCTGACGTTTTCTATCCATCTTTTTCGTGGTCTTCCTCAGGCTTTGTAATCTGATCTCATTGGTTATATTACTGCATGGGCAACTTGTCATGATACATTCTCATAATGTGGCCAAACCACTTTATCTGCTGCCTTTCTATGTATTTGTGCAAGGTTTTATGCATATTCTTTCCCTGATGTCTAATTTCATAATCTATCGATCCTGGTGAACCTTCCAGCTTTCCTCAAGCATTTCATCTCGTATATCATTATTTATTAATTATTTATTAAATTATGCATATTTTGCAGTCGGTAAACTCATTCATTATAATCATATGTGTATATTGAAATTTAAAAAAAAATTATTTGTATCTTGAACTAGAAGTTCAGGTCCTAATTGCCATAGTATACAACAGACAACAGAACAATGTTCTCAGCATTACAAATACATGGATAGTAATGGATAAAAAGTTATGAGTTTGAAAGGTATTGAGATGAAACACAGAATGAACCTCAGGAATACTGATCCTTGTTGTGTTGTATTTATTTAGCAGTGGTTCACAATGTGAATCATATTTTTCTCCAGGATTTCGGAGTATTTTGCTGGTATTTTGCAAATAAAATATTGACAATTGTTGGGGTAACAGACTCTTGGGAAGCCACCTAAAGGGTTCTTGACAAATAAATAAGAACATATCCAATACTTCTTCTTCAGGGTTCATTCTTAAACTCCCACTGGATCTCTCTTGTAGCAGGACCATGGTCCTACTAGATATGCAGCAGGATGTAGTCTAGAGAATGGAAATGTGTAGTGTCTCCATTTTATTTGTGCAAATGGCCTGACACATCTGTCTTTGGCATGATATTTTCTCCATGTTTCTGAGCCATACATAAACACTGATTTAACGTTTCAAATACTGTCAAATCCCATTATAACACTTTGGTCCGGGCTGGCAAAATACTTATGTAATAACAAAAATTTGTAATATGGTCTAAATTTTGCTTAAGTTTTATTAAATAGGGAAATTTATGTTCTGGTTTGGTACGCATACCTCCTGATGTGATTATTAATTTGATTATTTCCCTTGGCAATGATTCCCATTTGATATTTATCAATTATTAATTTAACTATAAATGTTTGTTATGGTATGGGTTAGGAGAGGTTTTGTTCCATATAACTAACCCTAATCCTAAATAAATTTATATTAAAATTAATAGAAGATAAAAATAAACTAACTAACTTTGCCAGAGGAAATAATGACATCGGTGGTATGCATTCCAAACAAGAACTGAAATTTTTTACAAATTTTCCATTTCAGAGGTATAGAAATTAAAATTAATTAAATCAATTGCAAAATTAAGAATATTTAATGTTTAGTTTGAATTTGATTTAATTTATTTTGATTTTTATATATTTTCTAATTTAATAGTTTTCTCTTGCTTTCTGTATTCTTATCACGACATCCATATTCTCCTCATCCCCCACCCACCCCTCCGACATGAAGCAAATTGTAAAAACTTGAATATTACTGTGGGAAGAAATTGAACACAAGGCAAGACAGTTTTACAAAGTATGATTACAGTTAAAATTCATGTTTTAACTGAAAGGTTTTTATCAAGAACATGTGAGAAACTGTAACAGGAAAGAATGCTTGGCAGGGGAGCTGAAGCTCATGACTCCAACTCTCTGAATGTTACAAAAAGCCACAAAAACCCTAAAATTTACCCCCTCTGAGTAGAAGGCTTCTTTTCAAAGCATTGCACACCGCTGAGTGTTGGTGCACACTGTTGAGTGAGCCATCTGGTTATGAAATAAAGTTCTGGGGAAACCACTACATTGTACATAGGAAGTAAGAACTAATTGCTCATAGTTCAAGGTGATAGAAACAACAACAATAGTACTTCAGCCTGTGTTCCTGTGACTTTCTTGTCTTTATTCAATATTCTCTGGCAGCTTGGTTATTAGATACATATACAGTGGAATCCCGTTATAAACAACTCTGGACCAACAAAATATATAATAACAGAAATTTGTTATATACAGTATAAAGAATAAATATAATTGGGGATTTTGAAAAGTTTTGTATAGAGAAATTTGTTATAAATGGATGAGCTATAAAGGGATTTTGCTGTATTTGTTTTGTATTTTTACTTTGTAAAACTTATTTTTTACATTTTTTTTCTGTTGTAATTATTCTGCATTTCAATATTATTTTTAAAAAAATACTTTTACATCTTTTCTAAAAATTTGTTACTGAATATATTTACAGCTGAAGAATGAAACACAGTTCCTCCAGTAATATTGGAAAGCCACCTCCATTGTCTATTGAAACTGTAACTTGATCATGCATAAATAAAGATTAAGGCTATTATAAACACACTCTGAAAGTGAAATTCTTTTTATTTGTTATTTGAAATATGAGTGCAAAGAAAACATTTTATGATGATGGTCAGCACTCGCTTGATAGATACAGTGATGACTTTGTTAGCGATGATGAAAATAGGACTCAAAAGCAGAAAAGGGTACCCACCCCTAGGAAAAATGTGGGACATCAGTACTATCAGGATAAATGTAAGTTTTTGAAGCCATGTGGGCTGTTTTTCTTGATTATGATGTGACAGAGCTTGTTGTTATGCTACAATTAAATCCAGTTATAACAACTAAATCCGAACTGACGAAATATTTTTGTAACATAATAGCATAACATTTGCTATATACAATATAAAGAATATTTTTATTTTCAGTATAATTTGACAGCTTTATTATTTTCTATATAATTTAACAGTCATCATTGGTTAAGGTATATTGACCTGTATATCTTCACTAACCAGTTATGTACATATGTACTCAGATCTTTTCTTCAGTAAATCTCTCAGGGTATAGTGGCTGATGATTCGTGATCATAATTGATGTAATACAGTAAAACATGTCACACAAGTTTATAACAAATTTAGTTATTTGACTAAATTTTTTAAGAACCTCTTTTGGCAGGGGTGAAGCAGTATAAACTTGTTTGGTTTGGACATGTAATGAGACACGATTTGCTTTCTGCAATTATTTTGCAAGGAACAGTTGAGAGAGGAAGGAGGACAGAGAAAATCATGGATTGGATAATATCAAGGAATCATCTAAGCTTGGTTTTTTTAATATTCCTCTGAATGGCTGTGGATAGAGATTCTTGGACAGCTTTTTATGCTGATGTATCCAGTGTAGCATCCCTACAATCTTAACGGGTTATGGATCTTAATATTATAAATATCTCATCAGTCTCACCATTATCTCACCAATTTGTTATATATTCTATTCCACTGTACTAATGCACAATAATCACATAATATGACTATAGTTATGGTGTAGTAAACAACCGTTCGTGACTCTTGTGTTGTGTATTTTATGTTTTCATCTGGATTAGGTCATTATATCAACCGTGTGTTGCTAGGGCCCGAAAGGGGAGCAAAGAATAGCAACACTGTTTACCTTCCACATATGTAGTAAAAGGCGACTAAGGAGGTTATGGGATGGAGTTGGCTGTCCCATCCCATATATGGTTAGTGACCCAAAGCCATGCTGAAGTCAGATGTGTCAGGCCGAAAGGCACAGATATCGCAGCAATGCTGTAAACCATGATACAACGCATTCCGTTCTCCGGACTACATCCTGCTAATCTGCAGGAGTTCGAGAACGAATGCATAAGAAGAAGAAGGCCATCATATGTGATTCATTAGGATTTTTCTATGTTCAGAATAAAGAGGACTCTATAACAGACCTAGCAAGTCCGGTAGATGATTCATCCTGTTCATACCAAATAATTCACTAAAAATAAATTTAATGTGGAGAACATTCGAACAATGGTGGGCAGCGGCACCAGAATTAAAAACGAGGTGATAAGAGAAAGATTGGGTGTCATATCAATTCTACAATACACTCAAAATCAACAAATGCAATGGTTTAGTCATCTGGAAAGATGCTGTGTGATTCATTAGTTTATAAAGCATATATGAAGAGAGGAGAAGCAGAAAGAAGAGTCAAGGGAAGACCTAGAGTACGCTGGATCGATAACATCAAAGAGACATTAAACAAACACTAAATGCTATTATCTGAAGCTGCCAGAAAAGCAAGAAAAAGAACATTGTATCTCCCTTGACACCTGTAAAGGGTAAAAGAGAAAGGAAAGAAGAAGAAGAAATTATGAATTCTTAGTATCGGTACAAATATATTGAAATAATTGTGCCACATATTTACTTGTTCAATATAATTTACTTTGGTATTTGTGTTATTATGGATCATACCTGATCGTTGAATCGTCACTGGCTTTTTTGTAATTATATATAAATATATTAGGACTGGCTAATTCAAGTTAAACAAGTAAGTAAGGGAAGACACCAAACAGAAAAATGTTTCTACAACAATAATATTATATTGGATAAGTACTTAGAATGAATTAAAGCACACTGCCACTACAAGAATTAAAATGAGTACCAGATGGCAAAAAAGAAAGAGCAAGACCAAGAGAGACTCTTTGAAGAAGAACCATCAAAGAGTGTATGACTATGGATCTCAACAACATACAAGAATTACCCATTGAAGCATTACATTGCTCAAACTGGAAAGCTCTGGTATCTGCCTTATGCACCATATTCTACACTGAAGGAACATAGATAGATAGAACTGAAGAGCTCTGGTTTCCGCACTATGCACCGTATTCGGCACTGAAGGAACATATTTTCTGTGTCAATATTGCACTAATTTTAGCCCACTATATTGAACGCATTGTTTTGCACCTCCTTTAAGACCTGCACTAGTATCGATACTGGGCAATGATTTTTGGTGAGGATACCATTGTCCCAGTCAACTTGGTTATAAATTTAAATATATTTTTTATGGTTGTGTTTTCTTAACCATTATTTGTTTCTTGATAACGGTCCCAAAACAATCACATTTTTTCTGAAGATGGAAGACAAGACAGAAATATAAACAAGGTGTCAGAAAGCAAACACAGTGACTTACTAACTTTCACCATTTCTTCTTCATCCAAAGATCAAGATGGAAATTAAAAAACAAATAATATCTACAATTTTTATACCAATACTGTGCTACCAATGTCAAACATGGTCTTTAACAGCTTTGCAGCAAAGAAAAATCGTTACATGTGAAATGAAGTGTCTGAGAAAAGCTGCAATGGTTACCAAACTAGATAAAATAAGAAATGAAGAAATTAGGAAAAGAGTTGGTATAATATCATGTATCGAACATATTGAGAGACAGCAAGTAAAATGGTTCGGTCACCTTATGAGAATGAAGCCAAACCAAATACCAATAAGAGCATATAATACAAGAATATCCGGGCATAAAGCCAAAGGTAGACCAAGAAAACAGTGGGTAGAAAACATCAAGATAGCTTTGAACAAACATGGACTAAATGCAACCTCTGCGACACATATGGCCTTGGAACGACAGCTTAAGCTCTCACCCCTACGCTTATCGGCAAGCATGAATGCGATCAACAATCATTCATCTGGGGAAAGACAATAGACAATAGGACCGATATATTGATAATTGTCATTGTTTTATGTTTTATTGTTATTTATTATTATTTTATATTGATACTTAGGTATTTATAGTAACCTGTTTACTTTATTGAGTATTTGCCTCTGGATTCCGCACTATGCACCATATTCTGCACTGAAGGAACATAGATAGATTTTAATCTACTTTTTTTTCAGAATGTCACATTTCTCACTTTTTTCCTTGTATTTTATATGTGTGGTTTATCTTATAAATCAAATATACACAATAATATTTATTCCTTGATCTATGGCAGAATTAAGTCCTATTGTTTTATATTCTTTTATGAAATGCTTGTCAAATCAATTATCAAAGAGTGCAAAAATGTGTTGTCCTAATTAGTTTCAATGTATTAATCCAGACATGGTGAGTGTTATTGTTTTGCTTCAATTAACTTCAAGAGATGTCCATTTATTAGTTTTGTTGTCAGAATATTTCCATTTGAGATGACCTAAATATGTACTAAAGTTGATTGTAGATTTATTGCCCTGGATGTTATAGTGCATACAAATGTTCTTGTGAGGTTATTTTTTGGCCATCATCACCATTTTTCATTGCCCATTAATTTTTTTCTACAGTGTATATAAAAATGTGTTAATGTAGATTACATAAAGTTATGGTGTTGATTCAGCATCACCATCATGTGATGTGTGGCACTGATATCCAAGACAAGCTGTAAACCAAGACACTTCCATATTTCGGTTGGACACTTTTGTGTGTTGCAATTAGTTCTATTCATCGTCTTCTGATGTTTTGTGCGTATCTTGAGAAAGACCTTTTGGTCAAAATGTTGAATATTTTTTGTGTAATTAACAAAATATATTAGTATATAGTACAATGCTTGATAAGGAAGTACCGTTTTATTTCAACTTCTACCTCATTCTTCAGTCAAAGTCAGACGCTGATATGGATTTTATTAATTAACTGGATTGATAAAATTAAGGAATGGTGTGGGCATGATTTTGCTACACTCCTCTTAATGGCTGAGGATAGATGTGTTTGTGGTGTTTTGTTTGCTGATGTCTCTAGTGTGGCACCCCTGCAACCCTGATGAGTTATTGTTATTATTATTCATCATAAAATTGTACCGAAGTGTTTACGTGATGAATTTGACTAACACCAAAATCTTCTTCTGTGGGCACTTTTAAACATTATTTGTCAAGACAGCAATGTTAAGTCTAAGACGGTTGGCACTTCCAGAAATATTTACCTGGAAAAGTACAGGAGGTGATCATTTAAGGATTCTCAAGCCTCATTCCTACAGATGTTGCCCTTCCAACAAACTCAGTATCTTTACTGTGGTCATAATCCCTAGATCTTGGTTTTCTTGCCTGCCATTGCAATCTACCATTTTCCAAGATGACATTATATTGTAATTCTTCTTCTGCATTAGTTATTGAATTCCTGCTGGTCAGCAGGATGTGGAAAAAATGAACAGACCTCTGAACATATTCTGCAAAACTGTCTCCAGTATGAACAATTGAGATGCATATACAGTATCACAATGGCATTGAGTCAAAGGGCATGAGCCCATGGACCGCTGGATCAGCAACTAATCAACCAACCATGAACAATTGAGAGAGACATACTAGCCCAATCCTGCAAGCAAAGATACTGGTATATAGAATTAAAGAAGAGCTCCAGCCAACGGTAGAGTTCATCCACAAGACTTGTCTAACAGTGTGGACATAAGTAGCGAACAAGAGAAAAAAAGAAACGTGTCAACATCAAACGGGAACTTTCATCTCTGTCATTATTGTTAAAAATAATTTCATTATTATAAGTTAATTACATAAGCTAATACTGTATAATTTCTTATTTCAGTTGTTTGGCGAGGGTCAGGAAGTTTAAGAGGTCAAGGACGAGGAATAAGAAAGGGTAGAGGTAGCGGTAGAGGGAACAGCAGAGCGAGTGAACCAGCAGACATGAAGAAACATAATGATAGCATCACAAGAGTGATGTCTGCCAGTCGAAATAGGATCAATGAATTAAGAAATAAGGTTGTAATCAAAAGTGTCTGTGTATTTTTAATATATTTTTAAAATTTTTTAATAGAAAGTGTCCTTGTATTTTTAATACATTTTTATTTAGAAACTGCAGATTTATTAGTAAGGTGTCATCATTACATTTATTGGTACAATCCCAAAATAAGGGTCTACCTTTTTTACGGATAGCGAAACTAAATAAATGTCAAAGGGTGAGACACTTTTTTCCATGATTATTTCCCTTGGTGATAGTTCCTGATTACTGGTTGGAGCTCAAAATATTTCATTTAGGAGGTTTGTACGGGTGGGCCTCTCAGATCACACAAGGAACAGCAGGGGGGGGGCTCTAAGTGGGTAGTGTAATAATCTTTACAACCAACAGCAGTACCCGCTACTGTAATATGCATACTGCATCTTTATCTCTATTGGTAAACTCAACAAACAAATGGTAGCCATGTTGTATCCGGGACTGCACCGGTATTCACTGACGTTATAAAATTACAAAATTTCGGATCTGCGCAGATTTTATAAACAGTGTGAAGGTAGACTCTTATTTTGGGATTATACCCATTTATTTTGTAACTTTCTTATATGTTCTTCTTCTTTCATTCACTTGAAACATATCCATATCTGTAAATTGTTGGATATAGACATGTTCCCATTGTATTTTGTACGTGGCATCCTGATTAATTGTGTGCCTTTTGGCTGGTTGCCTCCGCCTTCAACACCCTGCATACTTAGACAGAACTATGGTCCTACTTGAGTGGACCTGCCTGACCAGTCTTAGTTTCCAGCCCCTGATGGCTGAACTAAGCCCCATAACCACTTCATGGTGCTGGCCTCAATTGGGTTCTTATATGTAACTTGTTATCTTGGCCAAGTTTCTGTTCTCCAGATCTTATTGCATAGCTGATAAAAGATATTAATGCTGCTTTTTCCCGAGGCTTGAATCATTTCAGCTGTTATGTCGTCACATTCTGCTGCTTTTCCTATCTTCAAACTTTGATTTGCTGATCTAATTTCTTCTATTGTAAGCTCTAGTTAGTGTATTTCTATCTGTGTTTATGTGGTTGCTTGGTCATTTTGTGGTGGCTCTGAGTAAATCCCTTTACTGTATTCTTTCCACCTTTAAAAAATGTTATATTACTCTGTAAGGGTGTTTCCTGTTTTATAGTTGTTTTATATGTTTTGCTCTTTGTGGTATTTGCTGCGAGAAACATGTCTTTCAGTATTCCTTCATACAAGTCCTCTATGTTTTTGCAAGATTCCCTTGATAAATTGTTGTTTATCCTTTCTTATTGTCTTTTTATTTCTTTCATGAGTTGTTTGTATAATACATGGTTATTGTTGTTGTGCTTGACTTTCCTTCTTTTTTCCACTAACTTCATTGGTAGTGTCCTCTTGATAGTTTATTTCTCCCAAACAAAACTTCCTTTCACCTTAAGCTCGTGTACTAGTCTACTTCCTCAAACTTTGGTGTTAAAATCAGCCATAATTATCAATATGTCGTACTTGTTCATTTTATCAATTGTTGCCTGTAGCTGATCATAAAATGTATCAATTTCTATGGGAGTATGTTGACGGAAGGCAGTAAACAAAAAAGTTACAATAAAAATGTCTGTGTTGATGTGTTTCTATCATGATAAAGGACACTCGGTTCAAGTGTCGATTTATACCCATTTAATTTTATTTTTTTAAATGTTAGTGCCATATATTAGAAATAAAGGTAAAAAAGTGGCTCAAAGACATTGTCAACAACAAACGGAGCAACTAGAAGACCACAAACTTTCATCAATGGGTGCCTACACAGAATAGGTGTGAAATGGTATGATAAGATCACAAATGAGTGACTCATGTAAAGAAATAAACATATACCAGTAGAGATAAACACAAGAATCAATACTGGAAATGGAGAGGACATGCATTAAAAAGACTAACAGAACTATGCATGGTTAGTGATGAGCATGTTCTCATCAAGATATCGCAACAATGGAACAAAGATACCAGGGAAAATGGTCAACTACAACGCTGGCTGACTATTGCTGGACACTTCCAAACAGATGTACAAAAGACAGGCGAAGAAATCTAAGAAGTAGTCTATGGCTTGATGTTTTACAGGCATTAACAGTTGCATTATTACTATTGGATGCATTTTGTGATGTAAACATTCATTTTTGTTGATTAAAAAAAACTAGAGCTAATTTAGAAATTTGACTGTCATATTCGTGCTCGGCACTTCAAAATTGATAAGAAATTACTAATATCATTTCAGTGACATAACTTTTGTAAATATTTGTTGACCAGTCATATTTTATCTTCCAGATTGAAGAACTGACAATAAAGACCCGTAATTTAGAACAAGAGAATAAGTTATTCAAGAGTTTGCAGTTTCGGCATGAGAAAACAATTCGAGGCTTTGAGGATAAGGAGAATGATCTCCCCACAATATTAGATAAACATAACAATGAAATAAGGTTGGTCCTTATGTTAAATCAGATTTTAATTCTATTAATTTTATTTCATTATATATCCGACCCATAGAGACCCTTGTGGTCCTGGGTTCAATCCACCGTTGGGACAGGATTATTTTCTTTCGGAAGTACAATCAAAATTCTTTCTGTAAATGTCATGGCATCTGCTATGCAAAGTGGCCTTTATTTCCACAGCCCATAGAAAGCCTCCCTGCACTCCTTCACAGGAAAACATGCAATAACGAAAGTTGTTTTTTTACCTATAGAAGCCCTATGGATACTCATATATTTGTCATTATCAATATATTTTTCTAAGATAAAATTTACCAATGTTTTTTTTATACATTTGAGTTAATACCTGTCAACTTCCATAAAGACCATTCTGTTTACTTTTGGAGTTGGGGTGACAGGATTATTTGAACCATGAGAGATCTCAACTATTTCTTCATGGTTATAAAGCTTTGATATAACCAAATGT
Organism: Meghimatium bilineatum; assembly: GCA_034231615.1. NCBI lineage: Eukaryota > Metazoa > Mollusca > Gastropoda > Stylommatophora > Philomycidae > Meghimatium > Meghimatium bilineatum. The sequence goes on along the minus strand of CM067311.1, from coordinate 61,694,238 downwards.
GACTAACGTCCATGGTTGAAAGTAGTGTACTTCAACATAAAAGGTGCATGTCACTTAACCTTTAGCAAGCCATCCTAAAATTACATAGTCTTTTCCCTGCCACCAGATTACCGGTATGTTTTGAAAATCTGGGCTTTTGTTGGTGGCTGTTTTGAAAATGAGATAACTTTTTTGAGATATTTAAATAATACGCGTAGGTAGTGCTGGATTACAGTTTTGTTGCAGTTATTATCCATTATTGATGTTCTATATGTCACCCA